>JANSVA010000217.1:10031745-10044712 GCA_025504915.1 Erythroxylum reticulatum
TTTTTTGAAGCAATTTAATTGGGTAAGTCATATACCAAAAAACTGAATATTCTTGCCAACAAATGAATTCAACAATTTGATTTTAAGGCCACGTGATTAAGAAAGAGGAAAAAAAACTAGGAAGTACTCGCTTCATAGACCAATTATTACAACCTTACGAATTGCTTCCAATTTCTTAATTTCCTCACTCACCACTAGCAGCTAACATGCCTATGTCAATAACAACAAGAAGCTGGAACAACACGACGAACTGGTTTTCTTTTTCCTTTTCGTGGGGAGTACCAGACAAGGGTTTCAGTACGAAAGTTTCCTGTACATATATTATATCAGCTTACAATTTATGTCACCTGCTAGTAATAATTCATTCTGGTAACCGATGGAATAATAAATAACTCATTAAAGCAAGTACCTCCTGAAGTAATTAAATACATTAATGTCACATGAGGTTTAGGAAGTAACCTCATGTGCCACTTTAAATGAACCAGCAGACCTTGAAACATCCTATGCACAAGCACCTCAAATTTTAGCCATGAACAGTAGTCTTAAGGTAGCCATTGTCTTTTTCACTCTATCAACCTTCACATTATGGGAGTCCAGCACAGCTACCCATTTGTTTATAAACAACGAAGAAACTAGCAAAAATGGCTGGGTCGTAATTAGATGTTTTCGTGCATTTATGTTCCCAGGAACTGAAACTACTATTGTTCCCGCGGGTAACAAATCTTCAGTCCTTGTGCCCATCGGTGGAACATGTACTGGGGCGTATGGGGGACATAGAGATGATGGTCAACAAGGTTATTACTCACGTTTTCGACTATACTATCTCTATAATTCAAAGAAGGACCTCTACAACGTATCCGCTAACTACAACGTATTAGTCAACAACACCGACTTCTTCAGATGGAATAAAACTAAGCACCAATGGAACGTAATCACCCCAAAAAGGTTACGGTTTCCTTTTGAGTAATACGCGCTATGTTCAATGTTTTATATGAGGAAGATACTGACATTATATATGATTATTATAATAATTGTGACTGATATGAATGTATTAAGTACATAAAGGACATGGAAACCATCAAATACCAAAAGAAATAAAACCTTGGTTGTACATCTTTTGTTAAACTACATCTATGTTTGTCATATGTATATTACAAACATAGAAGGCATTATAATAGGATAAGTTAATGTTTAAAATTTTGTTATTTCTAACACTACACATAAAGTGTTTGATGCACCTCTCTCTCTCTCTCTCTGTTTATAACTAGTTTTATGAGAAAGTTGATTAGCACCTACCAAAATAGCCATTAAAATCAAGTCTATCTTTTGGGATACCAAATTTTCGGAAAAAGTGTAGTCAACTTCGGTTCTCTTCAGCCTCTGAAATATAGAATACGGAACTAAGGACAAGGACAATCATCTATGAGCATGACGAACAATTTTTGAGGAAGCCTCCTTTTTAATGTCACACAGACAAGTGCGTTTCAATCTGTATCTTAAGTTTCTTAAGGCTCTACCGGATGCTTTTTTTTTTTTAAGTGAACAAAATAATGTAGTAGTCATTCTTCGTTTACGTTCTTCCTAAGTCCTAGAAAGGTTTCAGCTGTTTGATGGCAATGGCATGAATAACCAACCAAAGTTATCGAAATATAGTTGTACATTATAGTGTTGTAATAATCTAACAACTTCCAACATTTGAAATAATACATGAAAAGCTCGACCGGTTTCAAATAGATAGGTACATATATAGTAGGCGTGCAGTGACGCGTAGCTGCAAAAGTATTAGTTGGTGGTCCATCCACAGAGCTTAACTTGTCGTGAATTCGGTCTCTTTCGGTGCAAAAATCTCTTGGAATATCATTTCCGGAAAAGCTATGATGGTGCTCCATGATTAGAAACCTAACCAACTAGAACAAAAGTAAACCAAAGTTGACTTCAT
This sequence comes from Erythroxylum reticulatum, assembly GCA_025504915.1. NCBI lineage: Eukaryota > Viridiplantae > Streptophyta > Magnoliopsida > Malpighiales > Erythroxylaceae > Erythroxylum > Erythroxylum reticulatum. Next base: position 10,033,685 of record JANSVA010000217.1, read on the forward strand.
TTGCAGTATATATAATGTTTTTCACGTTAGTTCTAAATGATCTCGTCAAATAAGAGGTTGATTATTTGGGTGGTGATCATTCACGTTGACATGAAAATACTTGCATGAAAACGACTCTAATGCTCTTCTTTTATGTGCCTTATCTCAAAAGGGTAGTCGCCTCCTATATCCTTATCATTACTTTTCACCTTTGATCCGGTTTTTTTTTTTTGATAAATGATTATTTCTTACGATGATTTCTATGTTGCTAGTTTGTACATACGCACTACAGCTAAATATACAAAAGAACTACATTATGGGGAATAATCCAAAATCAGCATATTAGCAAATTAAAATTTCCATCTAGGTAGCATGTCAGGAGGAAAAGTATGCTGCAAATTTTTAGCAAAAAGTGCTACTCTGATCTAGTTAACAATTTTGTCAACTAGCTAGTACTTTCCTTCTTCTGAGTTGGTGAATCTTCTGCTGTTTATCTTCTTTTAAAGCATGTAGATGGTAGTGGTGAAAGCTACTTTATAGAGTATAGCATTTAACATTCCCTGCTTAGAGCTTTGAGTAAATCTTCTGCTGTTTATCTTCTTTTAAAGTATGTAGATGGTAGTCGTGAAAACTACTTTATAGAGTATAGCATTTAACATTCCCTACTTAGAGCTTTGAATGACCTAGTTTAAATTTTGTTCCCAATCATATATATAGTTGTTACTTGGAATTATATGCAAATTCCTGCTTCATCCTACTTTAGAGAATGCAAAATGGAAGAAAATATGGTCTCTATCTTCCACTTCCATCTTACAAAGTACACAAGTAGAGTCCACATTTTCGTGTCATTGGCTCTTAGTGTTGAGTCTATTTTTAATAGCTAGCTAAGTGATCATGGAGGCTTAAGGATTCAAGGAGTGGCTCTAGAGAAGGTTATACCAAAGGGCTTTACTTGAGTAATGGGTGAAAAGTAGATGATAGGTTTTGTTAGAGAACTTATGACTTGGTTTGAGAGTCCAAGTGATTACATCTTCATTCTCCATATCATTAAGTTGAGGGAAAAGATTCATAAGAGAATCAAATCCTTTGAAATTCCCACTCCATGCACCATTCTTGATCATAGTGGAAACTTTAAGACTCAAAGGAATTCTATTCCTTAAATAAAGAATCTTCAAATTGTGGATGAGAGAGCTAGAGTCTAGCCAATTATCAAGTCAAAACCAAGTTTTTTCACCATTACCAATTCTATGTTTAATACAGGGATATATAAAGCTCCTCGGTCCCATTATCTAATTAAAAACCTAAGAGAACTCCCTCGAACAAGTAGCCTGCCAGAAATTGGTGTTTTTGAGGTGATATTCATGGATTTATAGTGCTTGTTGATCTGTATAGAGCCTTCAAATTATTTTGTGCATTAGAAACTTTTGCATGGCTGTAATGGAAATGATCCCAAGTCCTCTAAATTACATTAGGGTAGTAACCTCTTTCCATTTAATCTTTGCATTTTTAACATTCTCAATTTTTCCTCATAATAGAAATGCTTTCATAATTATGTCTATCTCTTTAGTAACCTTCATAGGCAGTGCAATATAAACTAGCCAATGTAGCTGTAAGTTGCTTAAGACTGAAAGAATAAGAGTAAGTTTAACAACATAAGATAGAAATCTATTCTGCCAAGCATTGACTTTGAATTTAATCCTTTCGATGAGAGGCAAAGAATCATGATATTTCAGCTTGGAAGATGTGATTAGTACATGTAAGTAGCAAAAAGGCGTTGAATGAACATTTAGACGAGCAACTCTGCTTACTTCAACTATATTACTTACATCTCTGATATGTAAAGGCTACTCTTCTCAATGTTGAGCTTCAAATCTGACCACTTCGCAAATATGTTCAGGACATTCATCAAGAGATTGATAGAGTAAGGATCCGTCCCACAAAAGAAGCATAAGATCATCAGCATACATTAGATGAGTTAGGTTGAGAACACTACATTTATAGTGAAATTGGAATCTCATATTGCATGAGATCAACTTGCTTATCAGCCTTGATAAGCCTTCCATTACAAGAGTGAATAAATAAGAAAATAGAGGATCTCCCTATCTAATCCCACTATAAGTTAAACCAGTAAGCTAAGAGGTTTAATATTTAAAAAGTTTAACTGATATATTAAATTGTTAGAAGACCGACTAAAAATTAAATAAGATTAAAGAATTTGAAATATGATTGAAAGAGATTGTTTTTACTTAAAAAATTTTGAAGTTTAATTAAAAAAGATATTGTTAAATGAAAATTAAATAATTTATTTTAGTTTATAAGAACTTATTAATTCACGAAAACTGACCGATTGAGTTTTTTAATCATTGGTTAGAATAGTGTGATCTTTGTGTAAGTGGAAGTGGCAGATGACTGATGTTTAAGGAATAAATCTAAGACTTCAACCAGTTGTTAACCATCAGAGTAATTGGTAATGTTGAATAGTTGCAAATGTAACTTTGATACTTCAATTTTCATAAGGTCATGTTGAGCAATCTGGTTAAATATCATTTATATTTATACAAATGTGTTTTTAATTTTTTTTGTTAAAACAACTATATATATGATTTTCACAACGAGATTATTTTACAATAATATTCATAGAATGACACTATTAATTTGTTCAAATTCTTTATTTGTCAAAATAAATAATTCAAATTTCGGAGTATAAATGTCTAGTGCTAACTTTTTCATCTACTTATATACTTAATTTCAACCTAACATATGAGAAAATAACTTTTGATTTTACAGTTAATTTTGAATGAACCTTAATATAGAAACTATGAGAAATAATAAAATTCTTTATCGTCATCTTTTCTAGAATAATAACATAATTGGAAATTTTTATGTTAAGAATTATTTTTATAAAAAGAAATTTTGTGAACTAATACTAATTTGTTTAATATTAAAAATTTTATGTGTTTATCTCAAATTTTCATTTTCATTTTTTATTTTCTAAATTTTAAAGAATGCATTTAGGTAGATAAAAACAAAAAGGATATAGAAACCATGTAGCTCTTATCTCTCTCATCATTTTAAGCAAATACGAAAATCTTACTGCTCATAAGATAATTTAGAGATCATTGTAAAGAGACAGATAATTGCCAATTAGAGAGTACCTCGCTTCTAAAGCCTTTTTGTAACACATATCATAAGCTTTAGTATTTGTCTTAGATTGAACCTAAAAACGACATAAACCAAAAAATACGAAAAATACCTGATTTCGGTTCTATAACTTCAAACAAGCTTTCTAAGGTTGAAACGAGCTCGAATTCTCTACCATCTTCATGGAATCTGCTCACGGGGATGCGTTAAGACCTTCCTGTAGCTTTCTATATATGTGAACGTCTGAATGGGTCAGAGTATCCAGACGTTCATAATTTGCTATAGCAACTATAGGAGACCTTAACCTTCTATATATAGCATCCATATCAGGCTTCCTCATTACAGATCCAATATAGGTCCAATCCACACTGATCGAGGTCTATTTGCCTCTTAGATTTTGGTCCATCAATCTAGAACATTTATTGGGCTACTTTATTATCTTTATCTGGATCAAATTTACATAACTTAACCGATAAGTTATTAAAAACTAAGAAAATGCGATTAATTTTTATCCATTAAATGGGAAATTTTCTAACATTCTCTCCCTTGGACAATAATTAATTTCCTTATTGATTCAAGTGTTAAAAACATTTTGAAAATTCGATTAAGTCACACTATTGTAAGGTTAACCAAGTTTAAAAACAAAGACATTTGATTCAAAGATAACAAAATTCCATCATTCCATTCCACAAGGCTTTCAATACTAAAAGATGTCAAATACATGTGTCATAGGTGAAACAAGTCCAATATAATTACAGATATCTAATACGTCACTAACATGAATAAGAAAATGGAGTGTGACAAACTAGGATGATATATGTATGATCTACTATCTATCATTTTTTGTTTATAGGTCTCGATTTTGCTAAACCTTATGCTAAACTGCAGTAGAGAAATCTTGTTTTTTCTCACTGAATGCAAAACTGCTCAGAGAAAACCTTTATGCTCTCTCACTAAATGCTAAAATACATTAGAGAACCTTTATGGGATTGAATACTTATATCCCCTATGTCATGTTAAAATCCATAGATATACATATTAAATTATATGTGTCCTAATGACATAGGCCTAAGGTTAATATGTATATATGCCTAATGTCCTTTAACATACTTAAGATCGACACGAATCTTAAGAATTTCACATGTATTATAATTATGCATAATAACACATAGTACTGATGATAAACGATGATCATCTTTATTGATGAACCACTATACTGCCGTGATACATCAAAATGTTATAATCTTGCAAGGAGCAAACATAATGATCTCTAACTAACAATATCTAAAAACTTCATTACACCCATGTTATATATATGTTTTAAAACACATATAGGTGAAGTCCTTTAGTTAAAAGATCGGTTAACATTTCCTTACTCCTCAAATACTCCATCTTAATGTTACCTTTCTCTATTAACTTCTTTATAGTCAATTATTTAACCTCCAAATGCTTAGACCTTGTGATGTTCTTATTGTTATTATTAAACAATACAGCAGCACAATTATCACAGTACAACTGAATGAGTCTAACCACTGAATCAATCACAAACAACTCAAAAATCAAATTTCTGAATCAAACCATCTATAAAGCATCCTCATAACAGGCTACAAACTCTACATGCATGGTCGAGGAAGTCGCTAATATCTACATGACACTCTTCCATGTTATTGTTCCATCTGCTAACTTAAAAAGTAACCTGAAGTGGACTTGTGATCATCCAAACACATAGCAATATCAAAATCTGTATACCCTATGAGTTTTCGATTGTTGACCCTTCTGTATGTCAATATATAATACTTGGTTCCCTTTAAATGTCTCAACACTTGTTTAGCTGCATTCCAGTGGTCTATCCCTAGGTTAGCTTAATAGCGACCCAACAGTCCAATAGTAAATGCAATGTCAGGTCTAATACACACCTGTGCATACATTAGGCTACCAACCGTACTAAAATATGGAACATTCCTCATGGTCTCTCTCTTATTTCATTCTTTAGAAAATGTGTCAAAGATAATCTCTCACAGATTGGTGCTACATCAAGTTTACAGTCAACCGTATTAAACCTTTGTAACATATACTCAATGTATGCACTATGTGAGAGGCCTAATGAGTGCTTAAATATGTCTTGCTGAATTTGTATACCTAGGACAAGACATGCTTCACTAAGGTCTTTAATGTCAAAATGCTTCGCCAAAAGTTGCTTAACCTCATATAATATGATCAAGTCATTTTATGTAAGCAAGATATCATCCACATATATAATCTTGCTTCCCCTGACCTTATAGCATAAGCTTCGCTCAACTTTATTTTCCATGAAGATGAAAGAGGTCAAAACCTCATCTAATATAAGATACCATTTTTGGGAGGTTTGATGTATATTGATTTGCTTAGCGTACAAACTATATCAGTTCTATCTAGATCCTGAAATCCTTAAGTTGTACCATATAGACCTTTTCATATATGTCTTTATTCAAGAAAACGGTTTTAACAACCATCTTATGTAACTTTATATCATAATGAATTACAATTACCACAATCACTCGAAATTTATACTTCGAGGATACGGGATAGAAGGTAACATTAAAGTCAAAACCTTTTCTTTGAGAACCTTTTGGAAACTGAGTGAGTCGTAAATCGCTTAACTTTATCCTAAAATCCATTTTGGTCTTTCATACTCATTTACAACTGACAAGTTTCCAACGTTAAGGTAAATCAACCAAATCCCATACCTTATTATACTTTATGGATTGCATCTTATCATTCATTACATCCCACCACAAATCTGTATGGTGACCAGAAATAGTTTCTGTAAAAGTGATTAAATCCATAATATGTCCAATATTATAGTCTTGTTCATCCAAATAGACTACGTAATTCGATGCAATAGCAGGTTGTCTCACTCTAGTAGATTTACACAACTGCATTAGTTCTTATAGCTTAGGAACCTCTGAATGTTCGGGTATGGGTTTCTGTTCCCTTACAAGAATGGTACTGAGACCTAAATCCACTGGACCTAATTGTATGAGTGGCAGATACGATATAGTTGTAGTATCAGTCATTTAAAAGGTCAAAAAGCCTACCATTATTATAGATATCGTATGTTAGAAACTTTGTTGTTTGTTATTCCACTATTTCGGTCCCTTTTTCTCTATAACAAAATCTGTAGCCTTTATAATGGTTAGGATATCCAACTAAGCAACAATGAATAGAATGGGCTTGCAATTTGCTTTTATAAAGATTATATAAACGCACCTTAACAGAGTAACCTCATACACAAATGTGTGCAAGGCTGGATTTTCACCCTTTCCAGATAATTAGGTAGGTTAGTCTTATTCTACATTGACTTCTTCATATTCTTTAGGGTGTTTATATCTTTCGGAAAAACACCATTTTACTCAGGACTATCTGGCATAGTAAACTGAGTCACTATTTCAACTGATTCCTTATATTTGGCAAACAAACCTTTTCATGTAATAAAACACCATGTTTGTCATAATACTCTCCTCCACGGTTAGATCTGACTATCTTGATTGATTTTTCCAATTAGTTCTCAAACTTTAGTCTTAAAGATCTTGAACTCATTAAGAACTTCATACTTTTCCTTAATCAAAAACATATTAACTGTAACGAGAATAATCATCAATAAATGTCAGAACATATCTTGAATTGCACAACGCAACTTTAAAAGGTCTGCTTATATTTGTATGTATTAGACTCAACAAGTCAGAAGCATAAGTTGACCCCTATTTCCTTATTTTAGTCAAGTTACCCTTACAATAGTCAACATATATTTCCAAATCATCAAAATATAGAATTAGGAGAATGTTTACCTTAATCAATCTCTTAACCCTAGCTTTGGAAATGTGGCTTAAAATTTTATGCCACAACATGTATGACTTATCCTTCATTAAGGTTCTCCTTTTCATGACTTGTTTGGTAAGCTACAAAGAAGCATATATCTAATTCGAGACAAGACATATTCTACATAAACCATATGATAAGAAAGTTGTACCATTATGTTTTGCATTAAACAACAATTGTACAACAAAAGCATTAAATACAAAAACTATAACCTTTTTTTTCCACAATTGATGCAAAGATCAAATATAAAAGTGTTTTATAAAACCAAAATGAACCTTACAATAATGTTCAGAACATACATTCCCTATAGATATTACATCCGCTTCTTCATTGTTGACAACCATTAGTTTTCTCATCCTCTTTAGTTAGCTTTATCATGGATATGAACCCTTGCATCGTGAAAGCAACTCAATTAGGTGCTCCACCATTTAACCACTAAAAGCCGGATGTGACTATAACATAATTGGATTCATGAATTGATAAGTTAAGGAGTTACCTGACGATTTTTATCTTTCCTTGCAGGCCTTATACTGTTGGCTTCTTTATGTCTGCAGGACCTTTACCAGCACTGGATTAACTAGCATCAACATGTGGAGAAGATTTAGTCTTTCTACTTTTGAACTTAGCGGCCTTCACCTTTTCTTTCCGTTTAGTTGCTTCGAGTGCTATATAAGCAGCAATCTTAAGTTTCTACTCCTTAATAACGCAATGGGCAATCAAAGCATTGAAGTCTCATTCCTCATCTTGCAAGCAATATGTCATTACTAGATCACTAAACTTTGGAGGGAGCGTACTTAGAATATGGTGAACTATACAAACATCAGGAAAAGGAATATTTAGCATCTTCAGTATATTGTATAGATGACTTAATATGTACTCAATCACTCCTCCTTGTCCAGTGTACCTCACAGAGAATAATTATTTCATCGAGACACTTATCTTAGCATTAAATAAGACTATGTAGCTCCGGGAGACATTATAAAAAAAACTCCCTCGTTATGTTTGTCTATGGAAGTCTACTAAGTATATGGTCAATTATGGATCTCTTAATGGTCATGCAACACATTTTATTTGATCGACCCTAGGCTGCATAGCTTGCTTTATGAGCTCTCGAGCTTCTGGATGTAGTGGAGATGGCCTATCCATACATATGGCCATATCAATCCCTTCCATCTCCATTGAATTCAATATATCCTCTATCCACTTCTACGAATTGAAACCAGTAAGTGTTTCAATAGTGACACTGTGATTGTTGACCGAAAAGGTGACTATAAAAGGACAACACAAAGATCAGCACAAATGTAGGATAACAACGATACTCAAAGCCATTAAATAATATCTGTATCAAGAATCCAGCCGAGCAAATTATAAAACACATATGGTTTGAATACATAATATATATATAACTAGATCTCCATATAAAAGCGATTAGAGTACATACCATCAACTATCATGACACTACCACCTGTGGGCCAATAGATCATTCAAGCAATGACTTTCCTCCATTTAATACCTTTATACACATCTCAAAATTTCATGTAAGGTCAACACCTAGGGATAAAATAATCAAACATAAGATCAGAGACATATGACATCCCCTAATTTACAAGCGAAACAATTCAAAATACTAACTTGGTGACTATATTTTCATCAATACCTAAAAAGTATACAAACAAAAAGGATACATCTTTATGTTATCCTCAAATTCTATATGGGCATACTGTATGTGATAAAATATCATCAATAAATGCAAAATTCGAATGCACAATTTAATTATCACATACATGTGCTGAAAACATTATTAATGAACTTGATTTGAGACTTTTATGATGAAAAATCTCAATCTAAGTGACTATCATACTATTTTAAATAATGAACATAAGACCTGAGGCACGAAAACTTCAAGTATCTCCCTCATGTGAAGTCCGAGCATGAAAATTCACTCAAAAATGGTTTCAAAATGCCTCATTCTTTTTCTCTGGAGTGTAATTTATTACTCATGTAATAAATCTAGAAAAATTAAAAAAATCACTTTATAAATTCCCCTAACCTGAAAACTGACTCAAAATGACTTGGGGTACCTTTACGGGAATTCTAAAATTTTTTAGTTTTTCTGTCCGTATTGTTGACGTCAGTTGGCAACATCAGTTGCTGACATCACCAAAGACGTCAACATGTGTGTGTACATGAAATGACGTGTACGGTCCATGTGTCTCATCTGACAAGCGTGGAATGCGTCTGGCATGTGACGCACACACACCCATCAATGTTGGCGTGTGTGCCACACATACCAGACACTCATCCGGTCATTATTGCGCCACATGTCTAGCGCGTGTAACACATGCACCATACACAACCTTCAGCACCCGCTACTGTGCATTGTCGAGTGCGTGCACCACACACGCTTGACTGTGCTTCTCTCCCATGCAAAAAAAATGTGATTTTCAATAAGTTTTGGTCCAATTTTAGCGCTCCTTGGCTTGTTTTTGAATCATTTTTTAAGGCTAAACATATGTACACCTCTTTCAAGCAATAATAAGCAAGCAAAAAACCAAAAATGAAACTTTATTCTCTAAAAACCTTACGAAGAAAAAACAAAAAAATCTTTATTTTTAATTACCTAATAATATAATATCTCTGATACCACATGTAGCACATATCATAAGCCTTAGTATGTGTCCTGGATCGAATGTGAAAGGGAAATAAACGAAGAAATGTGAAAAATACTTAATTTCAGTTCCATAACTTCAAACAAGTTTTTTGAGGCCGAAATGAGCACTAATTCACTACCACCTTCACAGGATCTGCTCACCGAGATGCATTAAGGCATTTCTGTAGCTTTCTATATACATGAACCTCTGAATAGGTCAAAGTATCCTTACGTTCACGATTTGCTACAACAGTTACAGGAGACCTTAACCTTCTATATATATCATTTATATCGTGCTTCTTCATCACAAACCCGATATGAGTCCGATCTATACTGATTGAGGTCTATTTTCTTCCTAAACTTTGACCTATTAATCTAGATCATTTTTTGGATCACTTTATTATCTTTATCCGAATCAAATTTACATAACTTAACTGATAAGTTATTAAAAATTAAGAAAATACAATTAATTGTTGTCTACTAAATGGGAAAATTTATAACACTTTCATGACAATTACTTTATCAAAATGGCTCCTAGAATATAGATGATGAGTTGAAATTTTAAAATGTGCATAATGCTTGTGTATTTTGGTTTCACAATGCTTCACAAAGTGTTGTAATTTTCTTATCTTTTTTTCTTTTTGGATCAAAGTGTGGTAATCTTATCTTATCAGAAGAAGTATGGTAGTTAAATCTCCTTCGACCTCAAATAAGTTTGGCCTCCCAACAACCAAGCAATAGTGACCCTTTTGAGTATTCGATCCAACCCATTACACGATCCAAGGTGAGCCCTTTCCAAGTTTTATTTCTGACATTAAAACATTGTTATCTTTATTCGTATAAAAACAGATTGATTTGAGAATGACATTTCACTAGTGAGGAATGTGCTAAAGAGAGTTTATGAGGATGATAGCACCTTCACCATATGATCACAGAATCACTCATTCTAGTGGTGAAAACTGTTCGTGCTTGAAATGTTGACCCCATTTGACATGCATGTATGTTTGCCCACAACCCCCCCTATGTAGACTATTTGGTCGCTGCCGGTGTCGTTATCTTGTTGTCTCAAAGCCTTTTTCATACCCCCACCTTCATGTTCTCTTCCCATGCTCTTCCTCACAGAGGAGAGAAAAAGAGAGCATGATTGCCTAGGATATCATAGGGTTTCACTATTACTCGTAGGCTAGGAGAAGTGGAGTACAAGTTGCATCATTTTACCTCTTTTGATTATTTTCTTCAATAATTGGGTAATACTTTGTTCATATATACACTAACAATTTGAACCCTGTTCCTGCTATAAACACAATTAATTTTTTTATCATGAATTTTTTAACCAAATGCAAATTTTTAATATCCTAGTAAACAAAAAAGAAGGAAGTAAATCAATTCATATACATGGA
>JANSVA010000217.1:10047125-10058668 GCA_025504915.1 Erythroxylum reticulatum
CTCTATACTTTAGCCTATGAGATCGACTACTTCCTTCATAAGGAAAAACAAAACGTGTGCTAATCTTTTTCCGTTTTATTAATGTCCAATCTTAATAGAACAATGACTAGGAATATTTATGAATAATACATAAATGCAATATAAATCTCATAATTATAATCTCATTATAATTTTATTTGCAATGTATAATTATCTTATGAACTTTATCATATACATTTGAACATGTACAAGATAAAGAATGTATTTTAAATAATTTGTCATTAAACTACAACCAAAGCAATTGGCTGTAAGGCAAAAATCGACAATTTCACTAGAACGTCTAAATATCTTTTCTTAACATGTCCAACTTATTAATAATATTAACTACCTTCAATTTATCCCTTACCGTTACATACGTGACGTTATAGTTTGAGTGCCAATTGAGCAGAAAGTTTTCCAATGCTATCAAATTATAGTGACCTGGAGGGCTTTCACGAGACAGCTACTCCTTTTTGAAGTGATATGGATTATTCTCATGAAACTACTCCTGATGGGCTCCAAATCGTACAGAGATCTTGTTGTGAAGTTCCACAAAATCTTTTTCAACCCGTGCATCATCACGAAAGACCTATGTTCTCTTATAAAAAGAAAGATGGATCATATCCAGACTTTTTCTCTAGCGAGTTCAAAGATGAGGTTTCCGAATTTCTTTGGTTTAGACTCAACAACATTAATATCAATATTCCTGTTTTATTAATTTATTTTCTATGTTTAATATTCACTAAAACAAGTCTCCAATAGTTCCACATGTCTATTAACTAGTAGTAAGTTGTGGCAAAAGGAAGTCTAGAACGTGACAACATATGCAAAAGAATCTTAACGAGAAAGTCTTAGGCTCAAATCTCCTCCCAAGATTGAATTATACGATACAGTTTATTGGGTGTAAATTTTAATTTTAAGATATAGTGAAAAAATACAATTTACAAGTAAGTCAAACAGTTAAGAAATGTTTCCGCACATATCTAGAAGATAATTGCACACATATTTGTTTTAGCATTTCAGTGATTGTACGTTAACATAATGTAAGCTCGTTGATGATGACAATTCTTTTAGTTGTTAATTAATCTCAACTTAGACCCTCCCTAAGTAGAGAGACATCATTCAACTCTAATGGAAAATCCCAAACAAAGGATTATAATCCCTAACTTCTATATAAATTATTGGAACAGATGCTTCCCACGTGGAGAACTCTTCAACAATTCTCTCTTGTAGGGACTTAGGTTGGAAGTTGTGGTGGGCTCTTCTTTTATGTTTGTCAAAGTGCAAGTTGGGTACCATTTCTTTCTTTAATTTGTTTGATATCCTATGGAAAACCTTTCTTTTCCTGGTGTTTTACTCTTGAGAAGGAAGATGCAATATAACGTGAAAAGTGTCCACTTTTAAGCTATAATTGACTGTTTGATCGAACTTGTAAGCGTTTGGTTCTCAAAATGATCGCAGACAAATTAAGAAAAATATTTTGTCTAAGAAGCCAGTGCATGCATAAAATGATAAAAAAAAATAACCTTAGAAATCAAAACTAAATTTCTTAACAAATATTTGACAAGAAACAATTACAAAAAATTTAGGAATTTGTTAATTTTTGTTTAAAATTATAATAGATTTAGATTCTTTAAGTAGAATAATATAAAAATATATTCAAACTAAACATGAATTAGATATTCAAATATTACATTTAGCTAATTTGGATACTTACAAAAGATTATAAATAGATATTTTCAATTTAAGATATGGAAAAAAAATTGAAAATTAAAAAAAATCTTCTATTTTTATTATTAATAAAAAAATGTGCAATATATTTATAGTCATTAGAATTGTACCCAAAATAATTATTCAACCATTGAAAAAAACTATTATGTCATGCATTACAAAATTTTATAGTGATTTGTTAAACTAAAATTTTCTTTTCCATATTAACTACGAACTAGTAAAAGAGGTTATGTAAAAGATGTACAAAATATCTTATTAAAACAAAGTTTTGTTTGATGGTGAAATATTTTAAATATTTACAATTTTGATATTGAATATTAAAGATAAAACAAATATTGTCCACAATTTTCTGACTCGTTAATTCTTATAATCCAAATCATAATTCTATGGCCTAAAAAGTTAGATTCACCTTAGAGAACACCTTCATAAAACCAGCACAAAGCCTTCCAAAAACTCCAAACCAACTAAATCTTATAGAAAAATTTTGAAGTAGGAGAAAAGAGTACCATTTATTAAAAAAATGTATAAGGTGAGTTGTGACAATCATCATTCCTTTAGATAAAATACAAGAATAGTTACACCATCTATTTACAATGCTAGAGCGAGTAATAGCTCCAAGAAACTCTCTTGAGAAATGCCCGCGAAAGCAAATGCTTTCGCAAATTTGTAGAAAATTTTTTTGTTTTACATCAATCAAAACCATAGGACTTATCAGAATTCTAATTATTTTATTTATATATTCTTAATGAATCTGAATCAATTAAAATCAAATATCATTTTGTTGAAACTGATAAGACCATACTAGCATAATTTACTTGCAAAGTTATTGTATGTAAATAGGGCTAAGAAATTTGGAGGCTAATAACCTTTTAGGCAAGATTTTCCATGATCTTCTCATATTCACCAACTTATTACTATTTTGACCATCAACAAGCCTGGTTTAATTCTTTGTTGACAAAAAAAAACACAATCAATTATCATTCCTAGCTATTTTTCTTCAATATTAGATCCAAATGCAATTTCTTACGTTGGTTTGAAATTATGGAAATGGTATGGGTTATTTCCACTTGTATATCAAGGCTATTCTATAATCAAGGATCAACCAAAGGACTATAAAGCCATATTATATCAATGTTATATATTTCTAAAAAAAAATTATCCCATGGTTCATAACTTGGATGTATGATTATAAACAAAACCAACAATTAAATGCACCCATCATAACAAAAAGATTCAAAGTGAAATGGTGAGATAAATTTGCTTTGGACCATGTGACTTCATCATCAACTATCAAAGTATGACTAGTCCAAAATTCATAACTACTTAAAAAAATAGGCACAAAAATTACCTTCTTTTTACAACTAAAACCACAATTCAATAGTTTACTAGTCAGAGAAAAGACGAAAGAAAAATATTTCACTATCATGGGCAACTACTAAAAGTTTGATCTACTTCAACCATATAAATATTGAGGAAGAAATAAATTTGACAAGATGATTGTTTCCCAATGTTTTTACATGTCAAGTGACTTGGGGGCTTAAGAAAAAGACATGTTATTGATGACAAGTTACCAGTCAAAACTTACGAAATTTCTATAATAACATATATATAATAAGACAATTATCTACTAAAGCTTGCAACTAATAAAAGCTTAAAGAACACATGCAGAGGCTCCTCTCCAATATTAGTTGTTCAAACAATGTATCAAAATTATAATATAATATAATCAATTGCCTATAAAAGGTATCCAATGTACAATCCTTCCTTCGGATTTTCTTATCTCTCTTTAGCATTGTGAGCTTTCTCGTTCCCTCTTTCTATCTCATTTACAATACTAACCCACAAACTATCCTTAAGTATTTTTATTCATAAAATCTTTTGTTCTTACAAAATCCTCTTATTTTAATAAAGTTTAGAAGGGGAAAATAAAAGGTAGCATTTCATTTATCTTACTCTTCTCGTACTAGTACTAATATTTTTACTTACAAGGAAAGAAAATAGATAATTACAATTAATTCACTAACTAAATAAATAAATATTATAATTTTTATATAATAATGGATAAAAATAAATAAATAAATATCTAAAAACAAGTCAAGTTATAACTTCTTTCTTTCTTTACTTATCCATTTTCCTAATCACGGTAGTTTCATATTTTAATACCGAAGCATATATATTGTACATACTTAGTTTGGACATTTTTGCATGAAGCTCACTACAAACCAAAGGTTTAGTAAAACAATCAATTAATTGATTATATGATGAAATAGACAGCAACTTAAAGATTCCATTTTGCACTCCCTCGAATCATATGATAATTAATTTTAATATGGTTGATCTTTCATAAGAATGGGTTGTGAGCTAGATAGAGTCTTGACCTATTAACATAAGATAAAATAGGAATGGAGATGAAAGTAACTCTTATATTCTAAAAATGATACAAAAAATCCACTAAATTTAGCAGGTAGTTGATGTTAGGGCTTGTATTATGCTTTTAAGGAGGATCTAGACATTGTAAGTTACTTCTTTGACTTATGGGATATTAATGAATTTTGTAAAAAAAGATACAATACCTAATAATTAGTCATCTACTAAACGGAGAAGAAGCTTAATCAGTCTTTACAAATCCTTTGAGCCACGGTTCTAAGTTATAAGCAAATAATGACCTTTATCTTAGACTTCCTTTTAGATACCATAGTATTCATTACATAACCTTGAAATGTTAATTGGAAAAATATAAGAATTAGAAGAGATGCACATATCAGTGCTAAATATAATAACCTGCTTATAAGTTTCCTATGTATTGAAAACATTAATACTTAGCTCACCATCATTCATGGTTAACTTAGTTATGGACATTGATTTACATTCTAAGAATAACATTTCTTTAAGTAACTCAAGGGTTACTTCTAGACTAAGGAAGTAATGTAAAGATCCTAAATCCTTAATCGTAAAAAATATGCAAGTAAGATTTGAATTCAATGATATAACCTTCATTATTACTACTAATAAGAATATCATATACATAAGATAGCACTATTAAGAATACTAAAATGCCAAACCTGGTAAATAAGGAATGGTTAGCTTTAGCCTATACAAATCTTTGAGAGAGTAAGACGTGATAATTTAGAAAACAACTCCCTACTTACTTGTTTGAGGCTATATAAGACTTGAATAGTTTGCACCTTTGACATGTTTTTCCTTCTTTTAGGCCTAAAGATACTTGCATATATGCCTCTTCCTCTAATTTCCTATGTAAAAATGCATTATTCATATCTAACTGATGCAAACTCCAATTAAAAATTATCGAGTTAACTAAAAGTACTATAATTGTACTTATTATAGCTACTGGTGAGAATATGCATGTGTGCGCGCGCACGAACGCCTGTGTGTGTAGTCCACTCCAAATTGTTTAGTAAAGCCTTTTTGTAGCTAGTTTAGCTTTTTATCTCTCTACTAGATCATCAGCCTCAAACTCGATTCTAAGTATCCATTTATAGCCAATTGATGTCTTGATAAATTGTAAGTTAATAATTCCCTAATTTTTATTATCTAACAAATCCTTTAACTCCTGCTTAATGGCTCCCAATAAGAATGATTGTTTACTTCTTTACAAATAAGATGATCAATTATATAATTAATGGACATGAACAATGTTAATTTCCCATCTAAAAGTGTAGAATAATCAAGAATATATTCCAATATGTGAGGCCAATTTAAATAAAAATACCTAGATTGGCTAATGATGGTTTAGTAGCAATGATGAACCAATAAAGATAATCTTAATGATAATTAGACACTCTTATAGTCCTTTCTAAGCCCCCTTATTTAAGAATGTGAGTAAAGGGTATGTCTAAGAATTTAAGGTGTTGAAGTATGTTCATAAGTAGGTTTAATGAAAGACGAACTTTTTGAGGTTAAAGATATTGAACTAGTATGAGATTGAAGATTTTGGACTAGCTAAAGTGGTGCTGTCTGGGTCTTAGTTTTTTTAAATGGCTTGCAAAGGGCTTGGAAAACCAAAAGAATCTTGCAATTTACCTTTTGATGGTAAGGAAAGTTCATTGGTTTATAAAACTAGAAGATGATTTAAAGTATTTAAAGGAAACACGTATTAATTAATTGAACATCTCTAAAAACTAGAATATTTATGACTCGGTATCATAAATTATGTAACCTTTGATACTAAGGGGGATAAATAATAAAAAAACCCTTAATGGCTCTTGTTATAAATTTGTGTTTGGTGTGGAAATGAGTAGAAGTAAGCACAAGTAGTCTAACACTTTAAAGTTAAAAAAGGTCAGAGATTTTTTATTTTAAAGTTTGCAGTGTAATTTGTGATAGAATGTAAATGATGAGATTTTATTAATAAGAAATATTGTATGATTGACCTAATCACCTTAAAATTTTAATAGCAACCATGATTGAAATCTCAAAACTCTTATGTTATTGCTTACTTTCAAATATTATTTTGTTATAGGGTATATATGCAACTCATTTGGTGTACCATGCCATGATTCTTATAAAATTTTAGTAATGAGAATTTTCGTTTAAGTATGTTTGATGGTTTTGATTTGTATTTGAAATTGAGTGAAAACCAATTAATAAAAAGACAAGATCAATTAAGAACCAAATGATTAGAAAAAACAAGATCAATGTTTTAACTTTCGATTTTTTCTTCATCAAGTATACCCCAAATAACTCTACTAAATTCACCATTATAACAAATTAATTGGCAACCAGAATAAATTGGTGTTTACATAAGCCCCTAAATATCCATATGAACTAATTCAAAACAATAAGAACTAGCAATTATGCTAGAAGAGAAATGCAATAATCTTTTCTTAGCCACATGGAAAACATCACGGACAAAATTAGGATTAAAAGCAACAAAAACATCAATAAATTGTATTAGTTTTAATCTAGGAATTAAGGCAATTCCATTCTATAATTCCATAAATTACACTTAAGAATATTATTTCATTAAATTAAAGAATGCAAGAGATGTTTTAGATTTAGTTTTAATGGTTGAGTGAGGGGGTGATGATGAAGTTAGATTGGTAGGAGGTGTATTCAAATGATATAAGTCTTACATTGCTCTACCAAATCCAATTATATTATAAGATTTTAGATTATATATCTTCCAAAATTTTAATTATAACATGAAAAAATAATGAGATCTTATTAATTTTCTTATAGATTACAATTGAAATAAAAAGATGGTAATAATAAAAGTCGTGTTAGAATAAATATGGGTGATAGTTGCATTGTCAGATGAGTTTCTTGAATGTTAAGATTAGTAAGAGTATGGATAAACATGTTTTCATAGGTTGTGTAAAAATAAAAGTAGTCATAAGATATGAAATATAATCATATATGTCCAAGTCTATCATTTATATTATTTTAGAAAGGTTTAAACTAACTTAATAGGAATAACATTTACCAATGGTATAAGTGACAATTGAGTTCACTTATACATTTTCGTTGCAAAAGTAAAATAACATTTACTAATGAAATCCAAAAGTTTTGGTTTGACTATACTATGTACTAGGCACCTTAGCTCTAATTGCTACCTTATTAGTACTATTATATAAAATTTTAAACTCCCTTTCTTATCATAACATAAGGTTGACTACCTTTTACTAAGATAACATTGGATCTATCAACATTATATAACTTTTATCACTTATATATTATTTATTTAAATCCTTAAAGAATTTAATAACCTTGTCATGTTCCCTATAGATGCTAAAAGTATTAGTAGTGTCACATTTGCACATAGTAATAAGGTAATGGCCTAATAAAAGTTAGCTCCTCTTAAAGCTCCTTATTTGAAATGAAGAATTCTTCTTACAAATATGTTAAATGGAAAGCCTCTCCATAGGAAAACTTGCTAGCTAAAATCCTTTCATATCTTATAGGCATAATCGAACTATGAAGTACTTTTAACAACTGTGGGCTTACCAGAATTGACTATCCAAGACATTACCATTATGTTGCTTTTTCCTAATGTAAATAATCATTATTGGAGAGTTAGCTTTAGTGATTTTTCCATTTACAAAGCCTAGCTTATTCCTCATGCTCTTTACATAAAAAAATAGTTCTTACGTTCCAGTGGAGAAGTAATGAGAATCCAATACAACTAAAACATGTCATTCGCAACATTTTTTTAATAAAACGTCATGAATTGTTCAGATTTTTTGTGATGTTTTACTAAAATGTTACAAAATTGTCTAACTTTTTACGACGTTTGTTTACTAAAACGTCACAAAATAACTTCAGCAATGTTTTGTTGAATAAAACGTCGCTGAATCATTCAACAACAAATTAATTAAAACGATACTTTTGATTTTGTTTACGCCTGCATCCTCACTCTTACCTTTCTCTCTTTCCCTGTTACTTCAACACCTTCAAATCTCCCTCTCAAATTCCTCCTTGGTCCTCTGTGCTCTCAGTTCTTCAAATGCAGTAGCTATTCCATGCGTCTCCCCTTGGAACTACGACATCTCTTCATCTGTCCAGCCTCCTCCAAATTAAAACCTAGCCTTAAAAATTTTTTCCCTGAAAACGTCCTCTAGTCCACTACCTTTTTTTTTAGTCTTATGTGCTGTCGTTTTACTCTTTTTATTACTAATGGCTGATGTCTGCTAGCTGTCATTTGTAATTCCCATCTGCTGCGTTTTTGTTCTGTCTTTACTGATGGTGTTTTAGTTTTAGTTTTAGTTTTAGGGAGGTTTTTATCACTACGGTTGTTTCTTTTGTCATGATTTAGGGGTTGATTGCTTGCTAGTAGTTCTTTGTCGTCATTTTCTCTATTATCACCGTGTAAAGAGAATCAAAGTGATTACCAGATGAATCTAAGAAGGATATGGATGTTTACTACTATTTGTATGGGCTGCCATTCTTGCAAAATCGTTGGAAGAAAGGTCTTTATACATATCACATTCTCTCATATTCTTTAAGATTTCAATTATTTAACATTCATCGCTTTGTCCAGTTATTTTCAATGTTTAATTATCCTGTCAATGTTTTGCTTTTAATGGCATCTGCGTGTTTGATAAAATGCACGATCCAAATGTACATTAGTGTATGCTTGTTTTCTATTTAAAGTTTTTTATGGGATATATCAGTTCAATATTTCCTTAAGAGCTTCATGTCAAGGTTGTCTAAAATGAAGTTTCTGTTAAGATTAAAAAGCATTTTATATTTTTCATGGATTCAAAGATATTTTTTCCATTTTCACATATTTTTATTGGTTTAATGAATATTCGTATATTAGATTTAAATTGTACTTGGATATGTGCTATTGGTTTTCTATGAAATATTTATTTTTAAAAATTAAGTTAAAGAAAGACTGGTCCAGTATACGAAAATTACAGAGAATTTTCAAAGAATAGAGAAGAGTTGGCAAGCAAATTAAAAGAAGAAGAAGAAAGCTTTTTGATAATATTAGATCAAATATTGAAGAAATGGGAGACGTTACATTGACTGTTAATGGTTTACAATCGGTTTGTCCAATATCTCACTATAGAATTTGTCATGAATTAGAACTTAAAAGTTATCTTGAAGCTCCATGTGCTTGTTTTGGAACAGTTAAGGTATAATTCAAGTTCTGATTTTGCATATTGTTTCATTTGATCTTCATCCTCATTTGTAGCATCCTTTACTAAACTTCCACAAAAATTGTTGCCTTGTTATAGTTTGTGCATAAAGATTGCATACAGAGATGGTGTATCAAGAAGGGGAATACAACTTGTGAAATATGCCTCCAGGTTTGAAATTTTTCTGATTAGAAGATAAACTGATCCTTTTTTTCTGGGTTTTTGCAATTTCCTAACTTTTGGGTCGACTGTGTTGTTCGTTGCATTTTAGTTGCTTTCATTTGTTTTGGATACTTGTGATGATGTTGAATTAGTTTACATGCATTAATGTGTGTCCACTTGTGAGCTAAGAGTTGGATTTAGATTCGTTTCTAAGTTGAATCGTTTAACTCTGCGGGCCTTAGAATCTATGTCACTCCTTCTCTACCTATCTCCTCGTTCTGATATTGATACGTTTCTATTTTCTTTCGGAGAAATATAGCAATTGAATTGTAACCTTGATATTGAAGCTAAACAATGATTTATTTCTTCAAACTGCGAGCTTCTCCAGTTTGCTTCAAAGAGAAATGTAAAGGAAAAAATCGAATTTTAGTCAGGAGATTGTTCGATTTCTACAGTAGCCAATTTGTGTGTTTTCATTCAATTTTTAAGTTTCAGGCAATTAGTGAGATTAGGTTTTATTCTAATGTTTCATTTAGTATTTTAATAGAATTATAAGCCTGGATATGGGGCGCCTTCAAAGAATTCTAAGCTGGTTGAGGCAATGACAATAAGGTAGGTTACCCCCACACATGATTTCAATAGTACAACTATGGATAAGTAGCCAAAGTATAGGAGGCATAGATTGCCCATCAATTGTTTTGTTCATGTGCATGTTTTTCAGTTTCAAGTTCCCAAATAAAATAAACATATCGTGACATTTATTGCTTCATAAACAATAGACTATTTTCTAGTGTTATTGTGAATTGTTGTTGTACTTCCTAAATCCTAAATTATGCATGATGCTTAAAGAGATAGCCTGGAAATACCAAGAAGAGAACATGACCAAAAGAACCAAATATTGGTGGCTATTGTTGAAGGTGTCCCCATTGACCCTGCATACACTCAGGGCACGGCTCCGGCTGCCTATGGAGATGGCTCTTGTTGCCGATCATTAGCTCTAACAGTAAGTTCTATTTATTATGAAAAATTGATTATTGCACATCCTACAGTTGACATTCTGTTCAATTACGTGAGAGACCTAAAAAAATGCTTTGATCTTAAAAATGAGAGTAACCATGTTCCTTTTTTACTTTGATTAGATTGGAGAAATTTTTATCTGGATTCAAATACATTAATGGTAATGTGTTTATATATTATATGAACTGAGCTCTGCCTCAGTCAACGTGACATGCTTTTAAATCAAAGTGCTTTACTCTTTGACATTTTAATACTATTGGTTCATCTGTTGAGTAATTCTTGTGAAAAGATTTAGAAATATCAATTAGGTATTATGCTTTAACATGAATCTGAACTAAATTCAAGTCATTCATCTTGGAATGGTTGCTTCCTTTTTCATGCACGTTTCATTTGGCTATTCAGTTGTTTGCTTTTGATGTAGATTTCATGAATTTGCAGTCCTTGGAAATATATAGTGGAGGGTTGAGTGATGCTGGCATCAAGAACATCAAAGATTTGTCTTCCAATGTATATGCAAGGTTGACAAGATTGGTCTCTTCGAATGTTTCAAATTCTTGTGTAACTTGCTCAGGTTTACAGCATCTGAAGCCACTGAAAAATCTGAAATGTTTGACCTTGGAATCTTGCAAGGTTAATGTCAGTTTGTCAATGACATTAGGAAGCTTCAGTCAACTAATCTCCCAGAAGAGGAATTGGATGCCCTAGAGTAGTGATCACTGGATAAGCCTTAAAAAAAAAGCCTCCACTCGGAGTAAATTTAGAACTCTAAACAAACGTTTAACATAGAATTGTACATATAACTGCAGGCAACTTGAAGTTGTATTTAAGCCTCCTAGTTGGGTAATGATAAGTTACATTTTTTATTTATTATTATAAGTTCCAACATTGTTATTCACCCTTTGTTTGAACTCTGAACTTCTCTTGGCACCCTTTCAAAAGTACCAAGTAAGAAACATATTATAATTATTATATTATGATATGTTTGCGAATTATAATTAAATAATACATTGTCTG
>JANSVA010000217.1:10067304-10087996 GCA_025504915.1 Erythroxylum reticulatum
CCAACAATTTCCAATTTCACACAATCACAAAGCATACATTAACAACTTCTATTTTTATCAACTTCTAACAATTTCCAATTTTCAACAATCACAAAACATACATCAACAATTTCCATTTTGATCAATTTCCATTTTCACACAATCACAAAACATACATCAATAATTTCCATTTTATCAATTTATAACAATTTCCAATTTCCAATAATCACAAAACATACATCAACAAATTCAATTTCCAACAAGTTCCAATTTCTCACAATCACAAAACATACATCAACAATTTCTATTTTTATCAATTTCTAACAATTTCTAATTTCCAACTATCACAAAACATACATCAACAATTTGATAAAAATTGTTAATGTATAATTACAAAACATACATCATCAATAGTTTCATTTTATTAGGAAACTAATATTTAATTTGATAAAAATCATGTGAATCACAAAACATACATCAACAATTTTCATTTTTATCAATTTCTAATTTCCAACTATCACAAAACATACATCAACAATTTGATAAAAATTGTTGATGTATAATTACAAAACATACATCATCAACAGCTTCATTTTATTATAAAACCAATATTTAATTTGATAAAAATCATGTGAGAATACAAAAATTATATATATGTTATTTATGGTATCATAATTTTCAAATTAAGAGTTACAAAATTTTTCTTTTGATTATAAGGATCTTAACTCTTAACAATAGCCCTTTTGTATTGCCAACCGAAGTACCGAACCAATGCAAGTTCAATTTTTATATTTGTTGATTTAAAAAGGGTTTTTCAATATATTCTAATTTTGTGCCTTAAATTGCAATTTTTCCTGGTCAACTTTCAAGGTAAACATGCTTCATTATGTTATAAATTTATGTCCTTAATTTATAATTTGCAACTTTATCTTGACCAAACCGAACATCCATGAACCAAAGCAATACAAATGACATTTATTTCAGATTTCAGATACACAAAACACAACCAATTAAATTCAGTATTCAAAATTTTAGATCACATTCCAATTCCAACCAAATAATTTCATACACAAACACAATCGAACCCAACCAATTCAGTATCCACATCCACAATCTAGATTCCAAAATCTCAACTCCATGCACCATCCAACTAAAATTCCAAAACCCATATCACGCAACAACACAAAAAACACCATCCAAGTCTCCAACACCGTGCATCATCCAACTAAATCCATCACAATCCAACTATCGAAGTATCCAACACAACAAAAAATTTAATTAAGCATGAAAATTTCAAAATCAGAAAAAAAAATTCATAAAACCAACTTCAGGTCTTGGTGGGTCTTCGAGTTTTGTCACGATTTAGAGTGTCGACCCGTCTTCGGTGGCTTCGGTGTAGTGTCGCAATGCTGTGGTGCGGCGGCTTCGGGCGGAGAAGTTGGTGGCATCTTCGGGTCTGTGTGGAGGAACAAAAAAGTGAAGGGAGGAACGACCAAGGGAGGACAAGTGAAGGAGGCGAGGGTTGCGGCGGCGGTTAGACGCGACGACGACAGTGAGAAGAGAAGAGGTAGGCGACAGCGGCAAGGAGGAGGCAGCACAGAGATGAGAGAAGATGAGAGAAGAGGAGGAGCGCGTCTGTTGAAAGAGTCGGGGGGTTGGGGATTTAGGGTTAAAAATTTTCAAAATTGCAAATAGGTCCCTGGGACTTTTACAGTTTACGGTACCAGCCAATCTGGATAGGTATTTTCGGTATCGGCCGGTACCGACCGAAAATCACCGATACCGACCGATATTTTTGGCCGGTACTAATGATTGCCCGTACTGTTCTATTTTTCGACCAGTACGGTATGTTCCGTTCCGGCCGATACTGGCCAGAATGGAACGGTATTCAAATCCTTAGGTGAAACAGAGCAAACATAATTTTGTAGTAAATAAAAACAGAACAACACTTCAACTTGTGAAAATCGTTCCTTGTCATGCTCCGTACTAAATAAAGACTTACTTCAGAAGATGCAACTTATTGGAAAATTAAATGTGATCTAATCACTGGTAAAGCAAAAATAAGTAAATTTATACAGTATTTCGATCTGAATAATTAAATAACTTAAAAAAGATAAACCATAAAAGATAATTTAATTGTATTTGATTTGAATTCCTTTAAAAACTTGCTTACAAAGTGTTACTTACGAGTTATTCAAGTGACTAGCCCTTAACAGTATCCACAGAGTAGATAAAAAGAGTTTAACTTTTAAGAGGTGATAATAAGAGTGATGACTCACTTATACATTCCTCATATTTATAGAGAAAGATAAAAGAGTTTCACTCTTAATAAAATTAAATGTCGTAATTATAATTAAAGTTAAATGCTAATTATAATTATAATTTAATTTTAATAAAATTAAATATTATATTTTTTATCCCTATAGTTTTTCAAACTTCATATAAGTACAACTTAATTTAAGTTGATTTTTCTTTTTTTAATTGATTTTTATTTGTGATTCATTAGTTCCTATTATGTTGACAATGATTATAAATTGTAATTCTAATTTATAATTAGAATTAGATCAATTAAAACTCATTTTTATTTATCTCTAACTCTCCTACTAATTAATTTTTAATTATAGATTGAGATTGACGTCTAGCACCATGTCATGACCACCCAAATATTATAAATGTCAAAATAGTTTGACTCAATATGTTCATGTATGATTATGATATATAATTTAATCATTTTATTAGTCAATATTCCAATTGGATATAGAGTATGTATAATTATTTACTCTTTTAAATCCAATCATGTTCATTCATGTTAATTAATAGTTGATATTTAAAAATTCTTTTCCAATATCAATCTATTCTAGTCTGAGAATTCCATAAATCACTACTGATTAAGAATGGTGAAACATCATCTCCAATTAGTTTTAAGCGATGAATCCTTCATTTATTTACTCAACTATCTCTATATGGTTTATATTATATCCAAATACTACCAATTAAGCTACACTAAATAAAATAGGTCATAAGTAACATTAAAACAAAGTAATTTTCACATAAGATACTTCAGTAATCTTAAGTCTAAGGATCAATTATATAATAATTATAATGAGAAAATTCATAAACATATAGGTAATATTCTATTTTGGATTCTCATAATCGGGTCAATTTAGTAAATTTATTGTCTAATAAATAGTTACACATTCGTTTAAGTATCTTCATATTTTAATTTATGAGATCAGTTACTTTCTTTATAAGAATGAAATATAACATGTGCTAATTTTATCATTCCATCAATATCCCATCTTAATGAAACTAAAATAGTAAAATATTTAGAAAGTATATATAAATTCAAATTAAATCTTATAACTATGATTTCATCATAATTTCAATTGTATGGTAATTATTCAAGGATTTCATCTTTAATATTAAAACATCAAATGTAATTAACATAATGCATAAAGATAAAAATTGTTAATTAAAACAATAATGTCATACATAAAATTACAACTAACTGATTGGTTGCAAAAGCATAAGCTAACAATCTCGTACTTACACTAAAGTTAATAGCCTATGTAACTAATACCATATCCATCATTATTTTGAACATTTCTTTTTTGAGACAATGACTTTGTTATAGGATCTTCAAGATTCTCTTTAGTGGGGCCTTGCCTCAATGTTATTTATTTTCACTAGACAGTTGAAAAGACCTTAATTCCTTTGCCTGTGTAATGACAGCATTGTTGTTATAGTATAATATTATTGGCTTAACAATATTAGGAGCCACTCCAAGTTCAATAGTAAACTTATTGATCCAAAACATGCCATACTGTTGGCTTAACAATGTTAGGAACTCTTCTAAATTATCACACCATCTTTCAAAGTGAAGATATACCTTGACTGGAAACTATTATCGTCTTAATCAGACTGAAACTAGTATATGAATACTCAGAAACTTTTAGTTTAGTTCTTTTATAAACCAAGAAAACATCTATAATCTTTCTTAAATACTTTGAGATGTTTTTCATAAACGTTCAGTTACCATCACCAATATTAGCTTGAAATATGGTCGTTATTATGCTCAAAGAATAAGAGACATCTAATTTAGTACATAACATCGCATATATGATTGATCCAATTTTTGAAGCATCTAGAACACAATCCATTTTTCCCTTTTTTCTTATGTCTTTAAACATATGTTCTATAAGAGAGAAATTCCATATGACATGAGTAAGAATCCCCTCTTGTGATTCTCCATTTAAAACCTCTTTAGCACTTTGTTTATGTACGTTGATTGGTATAAACCAAGCAACCTCTTTGATCTATCTCTACAGATCTTATTCCCAAAATATAAGCTACTTCTTCCATATTCTTTATGGAGAAGTTCTTAGATAACCAAATATTTACAAATAGGAGCATTAGAATGTCATTTCTAATTAGCAATATGTCATCCATATATAGCACTAGGAAGATGATTGTAATCCCACTATTTTTCTTATAAACATATAGTTCATTCACATTTTTTTATAAAATGAAACTCTGATTATCTCATCAAAGCAAATGTTCTAACTCTGTGACGCTTGTTTAAGTTCACAAATAGACTTTTGCAACTTCCATACTTAATTAGGAAATCTCTTGAATCCAAAACTACTGTGTCATTTACACTTCCTCAAGCAAATTCTCATTAAGAAATGTTGTTTTGAAATATATTTACCAAATTTCATAATCATAATATGTGGCTATATCTAATAAGATCCTTATGGATTTATGTATAGCTATTGATGAAAAGGTTTCATCAAAATCAACTTCTTGTTTTTTATTGTAACTTTTAACCACATGCATTGCTTTATATGTATGTACATTTCCATCTATGTCAACTGTCTCTTAAAAATCCACTTTCATCCAATAAGTACAATACTATCAGGAATATCCACTAAATTCCATACTTGATTAGTATATATGGATTCCATTTCAAATATCATGACTTCATACCATTTTAAAAAAATATATTGTCTTTCCCCTTTTTTAGTATGTAGATATAATCTAGTAGGGGAATGGCATATCCTACTAGTATGTCATAAACTATGTGTATTTTGAATCCTTGGTTATACATCATATGTATCAATTTAAGGTATGTGTTCCATCTGGATGTGAATTTGTAGTTTTTTTTTTAATTCTACAAGTTTTACCTTACTCCTACTACTTTAAAATAAATTCTCTTTCTAGGAATGTAGCATGTCTTTAAACAAATAGCTTTTTCTTAAAAGGATGGTAAAATTTATATCTGATACTCTCTTCTGAATATCCAACAACTTTGCATTTATTTGACTTAGCTTAAAACCTATTAGATGTTACACACTTCACATAAGCATCACTACCCCAAATCTTTAGGAATGATAAGTTTAATTAACTACCATTTTATATCCTATACGAAGTCTTGTCTACCGATTTGGATGGAACTCTATTTAAAAGGTAAGAAACAATTTCAAGGGAATAACCCCAAAAGGAGACAAGAAGGACTATATGACTCATTATAAAATGTACCATATCTAATAGAGCATGATTTCTCCTCAGAAACTCTATTATATTATGGAGTTTCATGAGGAGTCCATCGTAAGAGAAACTCATTTCTTTTAAGTAAATAAGAAACTCATTGTCTAAGTATTCATCATATCAACTAGATATAAGTGTCTTAATACTTTTTAGCAATTTATTTCTCAACTTCAAGTCTAAATTCTTTGAAATTTTTAAATAATGAAAACTTTTGTTTCATTAAGTACATATAACCATATCTAAAATAATCATCTATGAACGAAATAAAATATAAGTTTCCACCTTTAGTACAAATAGACATAGGGCCACATACATCTGAATGTATAAGCTATAGTAATTGACCAACTTCCTTTCCGTTAAAGGGTAGTTTAGTCATTTTTCCTATTAAATATGATTAACAAGTTTCATATGATGCATAATCAAAAGGATCCAAGTATCCTTTTTATGTAACTTTGTGATTCTAGTTTTGTTGATATAACCTAACCTATAATGTCATAAATAAGATAGATTTTGGTCACTTTACTTTTTTCTTATTATTTATATTAAAGACTGTCCTTTCAAGATCTAGTTCATATAAACTATTTGTAAGTAATTCAAATCCATAATAAACCTAATCTTTATAAAAGAATAACCCTTAATCTTAATAATAAAAAGAAATCTATTTAATTCTAAACAGGAGATGGAAACAATATTTCTAGTAATGATTGCAATATCATAATAATTATATAGTTTAAGTTTAGAGCTATAAGTAAAGCTAAAATACAAATTTTTAAAGTTAATGCAGCAACTATTACTCCATTGCTAATACACAAGTCTAATTCACTTTTCCTTAATTATCTACTCCTTGTAAACATTTGTATACACCCAATATCTAATACCTAAGAATGTGAGACAAAAGTAGAAAGATTGAACTCTATCATAAACATACTCAGAGATGGAGTTATCTTAAACTTTTTATCTACCAAGCTATTAAGATAAGCTTTATAGTTCGTCTTCTAGTGTCCATTGACTTTAAAATCATGTGCCTTTGTCATTTTCTTCTTCTTAAAGCCACCTTTTAGCTTTACTACTTTAAGAGAAGCCTTATGTTTCTTGTTTTTATTCTTCTTAGAGCCCTTTTTCTTGCTCTTAAAAGAATCCACAATAAGAACAGTACTAGGTTTCTTCTTAAAGCATCCCTCTACAGCCTTGAACAAATTCAATAGTTTGGGCAATGACATGTCCTTTTAGTTGATATGGAAGTTCATAACAAACTGGTAAAAGCTTGAACTAAAAGATTATAATATCATATTAATGCTTAACTTATGGTCCATATCAAAACCCAATTGACCTAAAATTTTACTACAATCAATCACCTTTAGTATGTGTTGCTCTACTAAAGATTCTTCTGTCATCTCACATTGAAATAATACTTTGGAGAACTGATATCTCTCCATCCTACTTTGTGTACTAAACAGCTCTTTAAGATGCAAAATTATAGTATGAGCATCCATACTCCTATGTTGCCTCTGAAGCTATAAAGATATACTAGTCATCATCATACATGTAACTTCTCAACATTGTCAATATTATACTAATAGCTCTCTTAAACTTTATCAGTTGCATTTGAAGTAGGCTATAATGGAACAATAGTGTCAAAAATATATAACTTCTTTTCTTACCTAAGAACAATTCTCAAGTTAAGTTTAAGAAATTAGGTCTAGTAAGCTTTTTAACATCTATAATTCTCCTCAGGGACAAAGTCTTACTCATTTTATCTAATAACCAAAAGACATAAAAGACCTAGTATTTGTTTTTTGCCATAAAACCAATTAAAATATGATTTTAATAAATATTTAGTTACTTTCATTATTTTATTCAAAATAATAGTCTTCATTATTAAATCAAAAAAATTATCAAATAATTTCTTAATGGGCTAAGTTCCCGTCAAACTAAGTTAATCTTAAGTCATTCAATAAACTAACTCAAATTGAATTAGGTAGATAATATTCTTATTAATTACATCTTATGTGACTCATGGATCTGTTAGTTGATAACTCTTTACCAAAATATATCTTATATATTCTCCTTACTCTACCTCTAAATTTATATGATAATGAGTCACTCATCCAAATCATAGAGATTTAGTTAAGTAAGACCTATTAATTTAAGACAAAATATATTTAGATTAAAGGAGTGTTGAGTCACTCAATAAGCACTATAATAAATAGAACTATAGTTTTATTATTAAATAAAAGAAGGCAATTGTCACGTTCTTAACATGTACTTAATATTTAAATGAGGGATTTGAAATTTCAGAAATTTTAGGTCTCATTAAAAATTAATATAATCTTATTATATTAATTATTTTTAACATAACCAAATTATGGAAGAAAATTTGTTAAATCCTTTGCTTGATTCTAATTATAGATTTGATAACTAATTTAATTTAATACTTAAACTATTAAAAATTAAAGTAAATCCAAAATTATTCCTAATTAATTAACTCTTTTGAAAATAAATTTTCAAACAATTTTTATCATGTACTGTAAAACACAATAAATGTGAAACCTCACTATGATACCAATTGATAAAGCAAATACAAGCAATAGATAAAAGACAGGGGTCTGTTAAAGTTTAAAACAATAGGAGCCTGTCAGACAATAAAAGTTAGTTAAACAACAAGAGCCTATTAAAAGTAGGAGCATGTTAAATGATAAATCTTATCAAAACAATTTAAAACAGAAGGCGCATGTTAAATCTAAAAGGAACCTATTACAAGTTGAAAACAAAAGAAGCCTATTATAAAAGTAAAGGAGCCTTTTGCTAAAATGAACACACACACAATATACTGCTGAAATTTAAAAGTTAAAGAGAGAGGAATGACGTGGTCGATTTATACTAGTTCGGTTTATAACCCAAGTCTACGTCCAATTTCCAAGTATCCAATTTCAGCATTTCACTAACATCCCAAGCAGTAATTTAGGAAGCCTTTTCAAGCTCATGAGTACATATTTTTCATAGTTCTTCAACCTTCTAAACTAGTAGTATTTAACCAACCTCTACAAGCTCCCAACAAATGAAAAAGTGATTTGCTCGATATGGGCTTCAATGATTTCTCTCAAAAAGAATTTTCACTTTTTTAAGCAAAAGAGATTTGATAACAAGATGACTTTCAAGAGTATTGTTGATATTAATGTATTTCAAAGGTCTGGTGTATGTCCCTCATTTGCAAATGCAGTGGCTCTTCCTTAAATAGACATCTTCTTCAACTAGTAGTTGATTCTCTTATATCTTGAATTGACTTTGAATCTTCAATACCATGTTTGATAAAATCTTCCAGTGTCCAGATGTTAAGACAAATGATCATATCACAGAGTTGATTGTGAATTGTAAAATCCTTCTAGATATTGTGGAATCATTTGTAATAAATCAAATAATTTCATAAGGAAGGTTTCTGTAATAAATGAAGCATTTATCATATGATTTTATTTTCTTTTGAAAAATATATTGTTACCTATACAAGGAAATAAATCTAATTTGAATTGAAATATTATAAGGTCATCATCAAAATCATTAATAATAAACCTTGAGCTAACAGTTATAATTATTCCCTACAAACAAGTGAATTTAATTTTAATTTTGTAATTTATTATAACAATTAGTTATAATGTAAATCTAAAAAGTTATTATCTAAGTACAATTATTTCAAATATTATTTTTATTTGCTTAAAATTATTATAATTATTTTTAATATGATTTTCTAAAAATAGGTATATTAATTTATAATATAATATTTTCAAACTTTTAATGTTTTTATAAATTATGCACAAAACTCTTAACTGATTTTGTTGTTGTAAATTATATACTTACAATAATAATTATATATGTAACTTTTAGTTATTGTTTATTTTTTTACTTCTATAAATATTATTGTCTTTTCATATTATATCTATTATTAAATAATCATTGTAAAATTTTATATTTTTATTACACATATTAAAAAAAATTAACATGATTACTCTTAACGCATTTAAACTTTTTATTTTATTTTTCATATTTACACAATATATATTATGCATATATGTATTTATATAAATCTTAAAACGAATCAATCACATTATTAATCGAATATAAAAATAATTAAGTTATAAAACATATACTTTTAGTATATTATATTTAAAATAGCTATTATTTTATTGAAACTATAATGCATTTTATAAATACTTTTGATATGTTTTATAAACTTGTACTTTTATTAAAATTTACTATAATTATTTTTATATTATTAAAAAGTGAATGAGTAAGATATTATCGAGTTGAACGAGCTAATTCAACTCATAAAAGTTTTGAGACAAAGCACTCAATGGTAGCCAGTGTTTTGATAGTACTGTACAAAAGTGATGAGGTCATTGTTATCGACTAGTCTCTTATTAGAGCATATGTGTCTCTATTACACATACATATTCTCATACAAACATTTTAATAAATTAAATAAACTTTAATAAAGAAAATTTATTTAAAAAATGCTATATTTCACATTCTATACTTTATAAAATTTAGTAAGGAATAAGGACTCCAACAAAAATTGAATTAATTTATAATTAAAAAATAAAATTATAAGCAATAAAAAGATTAAAATTAAGTTATTAATTTAATTAGTTGAACTTCATTGGCTCGACCTCTAGTTGCGTACTTTAAATGACACCAATCACATCCTCTAGCATCAACACCTCCAAATCCTCCATTTGGAAGCCCTCATAATACGGCTTCAAGCAATGACTATTCACTCGGAATGTCTTGTCAATTTTAGGCTCCGTATCTCTACTGCACTAAAAGGAAAGACATGAGTGATAACAAATGGACCAACCCAACGAGTATGCAACTTACCAGGAAAGATCTTGAGTTTGGAATGATATAGTAACACTTTCTGGCCTATCGAGAAGCTTGTCCTCAAAATCATCTTATTATGAAAAACTTTTGTCCTCTCTTTATATATCACTGCATTTTGATATGACACATTCCTCATCTCTTCCA
This sequence comes from Erythroxylum reticulatum, assembly GCA_025504915.1. NCBI lineage: Eukaryota > Viridiplantae > Streptophyta > Magnoliopsida > Malpighiales > Erythroxylaceae > Erythroxylum > Erythroxylum reticulatum. The sequence goes on from JANSVA010000217.1 coordinate 10,077,847, forward strand.
ACTCTTGAAGCTGCAACTTCCTATGCACTTCCGCATCATCCAAGTTCATCTTGCATCTTTTGACAGCCTAATATGCCTTATGTTGTAATTCCACTGGAAGATGACATGGCTTTCCAAATACTAGCTTGTATGACGACATTCCAATTGGTGTTTTGTAAGCCATCCAGTAGGCCCACAATGCATCTTCTAGTCTTACACTCCAACCCTTCCTATTAGGTTGCATAGTTTTCTATAAGATTAAGTTGATTTCTCAATTTGAGACTTCAGGTTGCCCGTTGGTTTAAGGATGGCAAGCAGTAGAAACTTTGTGCGTGATGTGATATTTTCTGAATATTGCTTCCATCACCCTATTGCAGAAGTGGTTTCTTATGTCGCTAACGATGGCTTTCAGTATCCTGAACTTAGAAAGAATGTTGGCCTTAACAAAATCTGCAACAATCTTGGCATCGTTAGTCCTAGTGACTTTTGCTTCCACCCATTTAGAATCATTATCAAACGCAAGCAATATATAAGTAAAGCCAAAAGATGGAGGGAAAGGTCCCTTAAAATCAATGCCCCAAACTTTAAAAATTTCACAGAAAAGCAAAGGGGTTTGTGGCAATTGATCCTTATGTGACAAGTTACCTAACCATTGGCATCTATCACAGGATTTGCAGAAGGCATATGCATCTTTGAACAATGTTGGTCAGTAGAAGCTGCTCTCCAGAACTTTCTAAGGTAACCGTTTAACTCCAAAATGTCCTCCGCAAGCGTATGAATGGAAGAAGGATAAAATTAATGATGATTCACTTTTCGGTATACACCTCCTGATAACTTGATTTGCACAGTGCATCCAAAGATATGGTCATCCCATACATAGTACTTCGCTTCACTTCATAACTTATCCCTCTGAGCCTTTGACAAACCACCAGGTAATTCGTTAGTAACTAAAAAATTGACAATGTCTGCATACCATGGTGGTGTCGCATCAGCAGAAAATAATTGCTCATTCGGAAATCTTTCTCGTAGAGGGATATCATCTTCTTCGTTTATCAAACGACTGAGATGGTCTGCTACCACATTTTCTGCCCCCTTCTTATCTCTGATCTCTAAGTCAAATTCCTATAGGAGGAGAATCCATCTGATCAGCCTCAGTTTTGCTTCTTTCTTTGTGAGCAAGTATCGTAAAACTGTATGGTCCTAATAAACAATTACTTTAGCACCAAGCAAATACGATCGAAATTTTTCAAAAGAAAAAACCACAGATAACAATTCTTTTTCAGTAGTGGAATAATCCAATTGAGCTGGATTTAAAGTCTTTGAAGCATAGTAAATGGCATGTAAGGCTTTTCCCTCTCTTTGTCCTAGAACTGCCCCCATCGCATAATCACTCGCATCACACATGATCCCGAATGGGAGGTTCCAATCTGGCCGTTGAATTACGATGGGGATGTCAGAAGCTCCTTAAGTTTGTTGAATGCTTCTTTGCACCTCTCGTTAAACTTAAAAGAGACATCTTGTTGAAGAAGTTTGCATAGTGGTGCGGCTATCTTCGAAAAATCCTTAATGAATCTTCGATAAAAACTTGCATGCCCAAGAAAAGAACGCACTTCCCTCACAATAGAGGGGTAAGGTAAAGAAGAAATGATATCAACTTTGGACTTGTCTACTTCAATACCCTTAGCAGATATCACATGACCTAAAACTATACCTTGATCCACCGTAAAATGACATTTTTTCCAGTTCAACACAAGGTTAGTTTCTATATATCGTTCCAAGATAATGGCAAGATTCTTCAGGCATTCATCAAAAGAAGATCTATACACATTAAAATTGTTCATGAATACCTCAATAATCTTCTCAACATATTCAAAAAAAATAATTACCATACACCTTTGGAACGTGGCAGGTGCGTTACACAATCCGAATAACATCCTTCGATAGGCAAACGTACCGAATGGGCATGTAAATGTGGTCTTCTCCTGATCTTCTGGTGCGATTAGATATGAAGATAACCTGAAACGCTATCTAAAAAGCAATAATAATCATAACCAGCCAATCTCTCAAGCATCTGATCAATAAAAGGAAGGGAAAATGGTCTTTACGAGTAGCAGAATTTAACTTTCTATAATCAATGCATACTCAACATTCAGTTTGCACTCGAGTGGGAATCAACTCACCTTCCTCATTTGTCACAACGGTGATTCCAGACTTCTTTAGAACTACCTGGACAGGACTTACCCACTTACTATCAGAAATCGGGTAGATAACCCTAGCATTGAGAAGCTTCAACACCTCCTTCTTTACAACTTCCATCATTGGAGGATTCAGCCTACGTTGAGCTTACCTTATAGATTTTGCATCATCCTCCAACAAAATGTGGTGTATATGCATGAAAGGGATTATCCCTTGGATATCTGCAATAGTCTACCTGATGGCCTTCTTATGCTCCCTCAGCATTCAAACTAGACTCTCCTCTTAGTTTAAAGTCAACTCCGCTGAGATGATAACTGGGAGAGTTTGTTTATCTCCCAAATAAGCATATTTCAGATTTGTAGGGAATGACTCCAATTTCAATTCTAGTGCCTGCACATTAGAAGGTAACAACTTCTGGTGAGCTTCAGGTCGCTGTACAAATCATACCTTTTTAGAGAGCTTTCCAATAAGTCTAAGGCGGTTGTCATTTCCACAAGCTCTTCTCTCATCTCAACATCAGTGTTGGCTTCTACTTCCATATCCTCGGTTAAAACTATTTCCAAATGATCCCTGCAACTTAATTTAAATATTTCTTGCACCAAAGGATCAACCACATCAACAGAAAAAACATAATGGTTATTAGGAGGATGTTTCATGGCATCAAAAATATTGAAATGAATCACTTCCCCATCAAATCCCATTGTGAGGGTGCCTTTATGAACATCTATCTTAGTTTGAGCCATATTAAGAAACAGTCTCCCCAACAAGATAGGTATCGGATTACATAAGGTTTGATCATTTATATCAACAACATAAAAATTTGTAGGAAATACTAACTCATTCACCTGCATCAAAACATCCTCAACTACACCATCAGGATAAGCATTAGTGCGATCAGCCAATTGTATGACTACACTCGCATTTTTCAAAAGGCCCAAATTCAATGAAGTATAAATCGAATGAGGCATCACATTAATAGAAGAACCCAAATCCAACATTGCTCTATTGATCACAATATTAGCAATTTTGCAAGGAATGGTGAACATACCTGGATCTCGACATTTTGGAGGCATCTTCTTTTTAAATACTGCTAACACATTCTCACCCACCATCACTTTCTCATCACCCCTCAGTTTCCTCTTATGTGTACATAGTTCTTTTAGAAATTTGGCATACCTTAGTATTTGCTTGATTGCTTCAAGCAAAGGTATATTGACTGCTACCTTTCGAAAAGTCTCCAATATTTCTTTATCCTTGTCCTCCTTGTTTGTTCTTATTAATCTATTCAGAAAAGGTAGAGGGTTAGTTTTAATAATATTGGGATTTTTGAAATTTACCTTCGTACTCGATGATAGATTTTTTTCCTCTTCCAATTCCTCCTCAATCTCTTCCTCGATAGCAATCGTTGATGGGATTCTTTTGGGACCCTCAATCTTCTTTCCGCCCTTTAGGGTTATAGCATTGATATTCTTTGGGTTCACCTCAGGTTGTGATGGCAATTTTCCTCCACCTTGCGATTTTAAACGATTGAGAGCCTTATTTCCATTTGACTCATATGGTGTTCCATGCTCTGCTGGCTCACTTTTATCTCCTGTCAGAATTGTTGCATATCCTGTTGAAATTACAAATTGTTAATAGCAAGATTCTTAACAATTTCTTCTAAATATGCACCTGAACTGGAAGAAGAAGCTTCCTATGCTCATTGTTGCCTTGGTTGAAATCCTGGTGCCCCTTCCGGCCGATTTTGGAAGTAATTTTGATGTCAATTCCCTCTATAACTCAAGTTAGGGTGATCCCTCTAACCTAGGTTATACGTCTGCGAGTATGGGTTGTATTGGTTCTGAAAGTTCCCTCCTGCAACATTCACATACTCCATATCCCCTCTTGCAAAGCTGGGCACTCATCAGTTGGATGACTCGTGTTTGAACATATCCCGCACACTTTCACTTATGCCTTTCCAACTGCAATCTGCCTCACAAAAGATGCTAGTTCATCTAACCGATGTTCAATGGATGAAGTGTTTACCTCATTTACTCATCAAACATCATTTTCAGTGCCGAATTGTTAGGTATTAGCGGTCATCCGCTCAAGTAATATCCTAGCTTCAATGGGAGCTTTCTCACAAAGTGCCCCACCACTCGCCGCATCAACCAAACTCCTTTCCATCGGCAGCAATCCTTCATAAAAATATTGGATGAGAAGTTGCTCGGTATGTTATGGTGTGGATAACTGGCACATAACTTCTTGAATTGCTCCCAGTACTCATAGAGAGATTCCCCATTGTATTGCTTAATACCGCATATCTCCTTCCGCATACTTATTGTCTTTAAGGCCAGCAAATATTTTTCCAAGAATAATCTCTTTATCTCTAACCAAGTATTCATGCTACCGTGACTTGGCGTCGATATTCCCATTGAACCAGTGCCGGGAAACTAGCCTTCCATCTCTATTTTCATGCTCCAAGCATAAGTTATATTTCCCACTTGCTACGACGGTGAAGAGTGGAGGAAAATAATACTCGGATGTTCCACTATGATCTCCTCTGTGTTTTACACACACGCAGTTCTCACTGCTCCCTTTTACAAGGTAGCTTGGATGGGACAATTAAGTTTTGTGTTTTTCTACTGTCCACGCCCAAGTTTCTCTTCACGCAACTGCCTTCACGTAGCCCTTCACTGCGCCTCCAGTGTACTGCTTCACGCCTACGCCCACCAGCTCTCTATGCTAGCAGGCCACCAAACCGTGATTCTCCTTTCTACTGCGCCGCCACTGTAGCCTGTTGATGGGACAAATAAGATGTTGCTGCCTCCTTAAATCCTTCTCCTCATAACTTATGGGACGCTGCGTTAGACGACCAACGCATGCATTAAACGCAAGCGTTTCACTCACTCCTGCTACTCCTTGTTTGATCAAACACGCTGCCGTTTTGCTCCTTATCTGTCGCACTGTTTCTTCAACATCTTAAGTCCAATGCATGCAAAATCAAGTTACCTTCTTCTTCTGCAATTGTTTGATTATTGAACCATAATATTCACATAGTTGTATAGGTGTGAGATGCAATCTTTAATATATCTTCTTTGTCCTTTCATTTTTCTTGTACTCTTCTTGTCTTTTAATTTTCTTCTTCTTGATCCCTTGAAGACAAGTGAGTATTGATCTTCAGGAAATAACCCAAATGCAATGCTTCCAACTCACTTTAATTTCTTTACTTCCAAATTGTACCTAAAATCACATATGAGTTAAAGTAAGTATCTTAAGCATTTCTAAAACATTAATCGCTATGTGTAGCCTATCACATGAATCAAATTTTAAACACATATCAACAACCTTTTCATCTACTTGCTTATCTTTCGTGTTGTATTTATGTATGATATATAACTAATGCTTTACTTTGATTTGCTTGTGACTTAGATTTCAAATAGACTTTTGGAGAGGTTCCATCAATCTCTATTTGGTAAGAAGTAGGGTTTAGAAGTTTTTCCATATCAAATTCCACATCATCCACACAAATAATGGACAAAATTCACGTAAAGAAGGAAAAGTATTTAGGAATGACTAATGAGCTCACTTTCTCTCAAGTTGGTTCACTCCAAATACATCAATGCCAATAGTTATCAACAATAACAAACCGACCCCTTCAATATGTTCAAACCCATCACGATATTGTTTTATGCACGAACACAAAATAGACACGACGTAGTCACGGCTAGCAATGCAAAAACACCTTAAACCTATGACATAAAGAGAAGTCACAAACTCACAATCATTAATCCTTTTTTTGTTAATGTTCTTAAACAATCACAAGCACTAATAAAAACTCATTTATTAATATAAATGTTTTTGCTCGTTATCAATTTAGACTTGGATTTGTTTTTATTATCCTCAATTTGTTCTTTCTTTTTTTTGAAAACTCACTAAACACCTTAAATTTCAGTTTTATCAAATATCTTCAATTTGTATATAATAAGTAGATATATCTTTTTTTTAGTGATATACAACGTATGTCTGATTAATTAAAAAGTTAAATAATATAAGTTTAAGGTTTATTTAATAAATTGTCAACTTGTACTCATCTTGACTATTTCATTCTCTGTGAGTTTACGTTTGATATGAATGTAAACATTGAAGAAACATGAACTCAATCAATGCATTGGCCGCACACAATATAATTGGAAAGTTAAAAAGAACATGTTGGCAAAACCTTGCAAAAATTATTAGGCACAAACTTCTAACTTTTGATTAACTCCCTCTGCTACAAAGCAAAATCAATTACATATTCCATGAAAATCAGTAAATAATCAAGTAACAACGGCATTATTAATCTTCTGATTTTTGGCATTAGTGATCATTTAAAAAAGTGGGGCATTTCATCAAACACTATACAAACATTACCTCCATATTCCCATTATTAACATTCAAAGTTCTCAAATTAACCAAATAAGTATCACCAAACCACAATAATCTTAAAAACAATCAACTATTAATAAAAAACTTAAATTGAGAAGATAGATTACCTTATTAACAATAAGCATTGACGACTTCACACCATTGACGAAGTAGTTGGGGAAAGGACGGGTCACAGATGAAACAAAGAAGAAGAACAAAGGAAGAACATGACTGAGTGACACGAAGAAGAAGAAGAACGGATGAAGAACATAAAAAAGAAGAAGTGAAGAACCAGAGGAGAGAGTGCATTAGCATGACTAGCTGGCTGGGTGAGGGGGAAGGAGGTAAGCATGTTGCGTGGATTTTAATGAGAGGCAAAATGACGTCATTTTGCATCCTCAAAACCGCATTGTTTTGCATATGGATTTTTTAAACTTCTACTTTAGCTTTTAAAGCAAAACGAAGTCATTTTCCCTGTTGAAGTTATTTTTAAAATATAACATTTTGCTACAAACAAAATGACGTCGTTTTGTTTGTTAACCTTGGGCGGCCCACGGGCTACAAGTTGGGTTGCTTGACCCGAGCCTAAGCTTAGTTTTACCTCCTTGGCCCGTGGCCCATTGCTCGAGGTGGCTAAGCTGCGTCAGGTAATTTTTTATTCCTAACTCTTCCTCTTTGTACGGGCACACGTCTCATTTTTACAGCAACTAGGGATTATGTCGTCTTTGTCTCTGCCCCATTACTTTCACTCCTCCGTCGTTGCTGCCTGTGTTTCTTTCTTCCTTTAACCACTTCATGAGCTCCTCTCACTAATATTGTTATGTCTCTTATAGGTGTCCGTCTTCTTCACATCGAATTCCCTCTTCATTCAAAGATGATTTTGCCATTGCCACTGGTGACAATCGCTACTAGCTCCATCACCTCCAACGACAATAAAGGGTAGCTTCACCAGCGGCTAGCACCGTCACTAATGAAGACCCATAACTCACAATAACCAGCTTCATCATACTTAAACACTAATTAAGGTTTCTATATTCTTAAACTTATGGAGCATGCTTAAGATGTTTTCCAGAAACCACAAGAGCGAATAGGCATGAAATTACAAGTTAAAACATAACACAATAATTCTAGAAGTAAAAGAAAGTGATGGGGCAGGCGAAACACAAAACAAGCATGCTTTTTCCAAAATATAATACAATTTCCATTAACAAATAAAAACATGTTAGTATTTTGAATTTTTCAAAAAACTCATGTAAAGGGAGCATATGCACAATTTTGTCTCAATTAAACAAAATTAATCTTTATTTAATCATTATCATGATTTGCATTAGGGAATTCATTAAAATGAGTTTCTAAGACTTAATCTTATCAAATAAATAACAATCAAACAACTTTAATAAAGTTAAACAATTAAAAATTGCTCTAACACCACTATTTACGGGCGTAACAAAAAAATAAAATTTGACAACTTTTCAATTAGATCTCAAAAATTAAATAACTTGAAAACATGAACCAAAAAAGGTAATTTAATCATACTTGATTCAAATTCTTGCAAAAACTTCTTCGAGAAATGTTAATCATGAGTTTTCCAAATGTCCAATTTTTAATAGTATCCATGCGAAATTTGTTATGGATTAAATTATAAGAAAATTTTGACATCACGAATGAATATTTGTGAAAGCAAATAAAAAGAACTCAACTTTTAAGAGGTGAAGCCAAGACTGCTTGATCCCTTATGTCTTCTTCGTATTTATAGAGAAGGATAGAAGAGTTTCATACTTATTAAAATTAAATTTCCTAATTATAATTAAATTTAAACTCAAATTATAATTATAAATTAATTTTAATAAATCAAATATCTCATACTTGATCCATAAAATTGTTCAAACTTCGTAATTAAGTCTAACTTAATTTAAATTAAAATTTCACTTTTTGAATATTCTTTATATGTGACTCATTAGTCTTAATATGTTGACAATTATTATAAATTATAATTTTAATTCATAATAAGAATTAGATAAAGTTAAATTCCTTTTATTTTATGTTTAATTCTCCAATTGAAAACTTATAATTATAATTCAAGATTAACATCTACCAACATGTCATGATTAAGCAAATATTATAAATGTCAAAGTGGTTTGACTTAATATGAATGTCAAATATCAATTAAATCAATTACTAATTTGTAAGAACGAACATGATTAGATTTTTAAAAAGTATACAATATATCCATATTATATATATATAATTGGAATATTGAATGACAAAAAGATATAAATTATAAATCATAATCATGCATAGATAGGTACCTTTTCAAATATCATTTCACTCGGGCCAAAGAATTCACTAAATTACTACTAATAAAGAATAATGGAATATTATCTTTAATTACTTTAGAATGACGAATCTTTTATTACTCAATTATCTCTATATAATTCATATTATATACAAGTATTATCGACTAAGCTATCATAAATAAAAAAGTAGCATCAAACATAGTAATTCTCAGATAAGATACTTTGATAATCTCAAGTATAAGGATCAATTATATAATCATCATAATAAAGAAATCCACAGATATATAAGTAATATTCTATTTGAGATCTTTGTAATCTAGTCAGTTCAGCAAATTTATTCTCTAATAAGCACTCACACATTTGTTTAAGTATTTTCATATTTTAATTTATGAGATCAATTACTTTCTTCATAAAAAAGAAACATAATGTATGCTAGTTTTATTATTTAATAATATCATACATAAATTCATAACAAATTGATTGATTATAAGGGCATAAACTAACAAACTAATCTTGTAAGATAAGGATAAAATTCAAAGATTCCAATAATGTAATATTTTTTATAACATTCAAATTACATATATTCGACAAAATGTGTAGCTGAATAACCAATATTAATGAATTTTAAAATAAATTATTAAAGTTTTTTGGTAATGATCTTATTAAGCATACTGGGTGCATTATCACTCCATGGAAATAGCTTAAAAGAAATTTGTTGTTCATACACCTATAAATTTTCAAATTCCTATGGAATTACCCATATTTTATAGTTTTCGTGAAATCCCTTATCCTTATTCCTATAACACGATGAGAAAGAAGACCTTAAATAAATATATAAATGACCAATTTACATATATTAACTTTGATAATGATACAAAATGTGTATAAATTATTAGGGCTGACAATGCGGGTATTGTTTTTTTAAAATTAAAAATGTCAAATAAAGTATTTTTTAATTGGTTCCGAGCTTGGACTGCCTAGGTATACTTGAGATACAACTCTTCCAAGCAAAATAATGACGATTTGTTTAGAAGAGTTGAGTCTTAAGTCAGTCTGAGCCTAAGCCTGACCCATAAGTTGATCAATTAAAAATACCTTAATCTAAGCCCATAGGTCAGTTCATTGTCGTCTCTATAAATTATATGATATTTTAATTTCAATTCCGAAATACATAATTATAAATTTTAAACTTAAAATAAATATTCTCTATAAATTATTTGATATTTTAATTTCAATTCCGAAATACATAATTCTAAATTTTAAACTTAAAATAAATATACCAGGTCAAAATA
>JANSVA010000217.1:10124263-10149000 GCA_025504915.1 Erythroxylum reticulatum
TAGGATATGTACCGGAATGACCTTCGGGCGTCCCAGTGTGTATATTGCAGTAAGAGAGTGCCACACTCTCTTTTACTTAAATAGACATAGTTTAGTTGATAAAGTAGGGCTTTCAATTCTATCTTCGGAGTCTAAAAAATAGAAGGCAACATTTTCTTGTGGGTTATAGTAATTTCATCATTTAAAGTTTTTAAATCTATTAGCATCACTGATAATTATTCTACAACTTCACAAGTTTCATCAACTTGCTTATTTACTTCTAATTTAGCATTAAATTCTAACTTATCATCAACATGTTCTTCTTTAAAAATGTCTTGCATAATTGAATCCATAATATCCATATAATAAATGGAGTGAAAATTGTTCATGTACTTCATTGCTTCGAAAATATTAAACTTCATTATCTCTCTATGAAACTCAATGAAATGAGTATCTGCATCCACATTAATTTTCATCTTAATCGTCTTCATGAAAGACTTTCCTAACAAAATTTAAGCTGAATGTTCAACACTATCTCTATCCATTTTTACGATGTAAATATCCACTCAAAGTACCAAACTATTAACTTGAACTAAAACGTTCTATATAACACCAATAGGATGTACATAAGAATGATCAACTAGCTGAATAATCACATTAGTTTCTTGCAAAGAATATAGATGGTAGTTGGGTTTGGGTTGACCAGGCTCAGCTTAATCTGAGGCTCAATATATATAAAAAAAATGACATCATTTTGTAAAACACAACATTGTTTTACATTTTTAATTAAAAATAGCTCAAGCCTAGCTTCCTCAAGCTTGAGCTCAAGCCTGGTTAAGCCACAGATCGAGTTTGGACAATTTTATCCCTAACAAAGAATTCAAACTTAAATATTGGTAAATTTAGTAAGGCATGACATTAATAGATGCATTGTCTAGTATGACATGATCAATTTTCTTGTCACCAATGACACAAGGAAGTGTAAAAATACCTAGATCTTTTAATTTTTTGGTAATTTTCTGTTTATCATAGCTAATACATTCTTACCTAAAATTATTCTCTCTTTATCCCTAAGCTTCCTTTTGTTTATGTATAATTCTTTCAAAAACTTTGCATATTTTGGAATTTGTTTGATGGATTCTAGAAGTGGTATATTGATTTCCACCATTCTGAAGGTTTTTAAGATTTCTCTTTCATATTCCTCTTCTTATGATTTAGCCAACCTATAAGAAAAAGGAGTTATACGTGCATTAGATGATATAAGTAAAGACAAATTATCCTTTACCTTTATTAATTCTTAAGTTAGAGGTTCATCATTCTTCATGCTTTTCTACGTCCATTGGTAAGGAATATCTATATTAAATTTCCTTCCTACTTCTCATCATCATTGAATTCATATTCTCTATAGGATTCACCACTTTTTGTGAAGGTAATTTTCCTAAAGCCTATGTTTCTAATTTACTAACAAAGATGGCTAATTAAGTTATCTGATTTCCTATATTCTGAAGGCTCACATTTGTTTCTTGTTGAAATTGTTAAGTATTAGTAATGAGTGACAATTTCTTCTAAAGACATACCTGAATTTGAGGATTAAGATTGAGCATATGAAAGTGCTTTAGGTTGTCTATTGAAATTGTGAGGTTGGTATCTTTGTTGCCCTCTTTGATTTTTATAGCTAAAGTCTGGGTGATCTCTCTGGCCTAGATTATAATGATTGAAATAAGAATCATATTTTTATTAAGGTTGACTAAGAAATCCCCCTATTATGTTAACTTCTTAAAGGGAGTTTGTTGTAATATAGGGAACATATTTGTAGGATGCTTAGAAAGGAACATACTCTGCACACTCATGCTAATTGGAATTGACTTATAGTCATTTGACTAATTAGAATAGTTAAATCCAAAATTTTATCCTTAGTTTAGTATTACTTACTTCATTCACCTATCTGAGAAGAATGAGTTATACAAGACAATATATTAGTAATAAATTGTTAAATAACGCAAAAAAAAACTAAGAAACTAAAATAGTTTCATGGCAACAATGCTAAAGTTTTGATCAGTTTGTCAAAACCGTCAAAATCAATTCTAATTCACTAACTTCTTATAGTGGATGTGGAACTAGATCGAATACCAAGAGAACTAAAACCTTCTTTCTTAATTTCAATTGATAAAACAAATTAGGGGGTTATGATTAATTAACTAAAAACTAAATCTAACGAAGAATTAAAATAAATCAATTAAGTATTAAAGTACGAAATTCAATAGTATTTAACTTTTATTCAGGGGAAAAACTCATCTAATTGTAACTTTGACCATAGGTCTAAAAGGAATAATTTTCACAATTCAAGCAATTAGTCTGAAACCTATTAGGATATACATAATAAGTCTTAATTTTCTCTAAAACTTACCATAAAGTGATTGGGTATGATAGCATTCCATATCAATTAAATGATAGTAATAAGCTTAATAAAAAAGACTAAACCTTAAATTAAATAATTGAGATAACTACAACTATTCAATTAAGTTTTCTTGTTTCTCAAAAGTTGAATAAGCAAATTCATAAGTAACATATTTGCTAATAATTCCAATTCTTCATGACAATTATGGACCATTAAACTAATGGATAGCTATAAAATAATTAACATTAAACTAATTTGTCATATCAATCAATATTAATTATTCATAAAATATAATAATACAAAACAAAAAATATTTGAATTAAAATAAAATTTAAGTTTAGAACAAAATCTCACAAGGTTCTAACTAGAGTTTTGAATCCCCTTGAATTAGAATATTTAGATTTAGCCACTTATAGCTTTAGTTCCAACACCAAAAATAGAAGAAACAATAAAATATTAAGAGAAAAAACAAAGAAATTGAAAGAGAATGATGGAGAAGTTGTATGTCATATTTTCCTCCCTTTTCTTATCAAAACCTAACTTCCCTCTATTTTGAAAAGATTCCTTTCTCAATAAATCTAAATCCCTACATAATAGAGATGGAAATAAGTTCCCCAATTGAATTGAAACGAATATGGAGTTAGGCGTGATCTCACCTTATACACTGCAACAATCTGCCAACTTTTTCCAAAATTCATGATTTTAACAAATAATGCTCTAATTGGATGCAATCTCCACTTCTCATCTCCTAAAATAACATAAATATTAATTGTACTCATTAAGCACCAAAATTAATCCAGAAAAAGAGATAAGTCCACTTAACATAACAAAATAACATCTTATTACTATCATCTCCCAACTGGATAGTCCTAAAGTTGGTTGACATGTATAAAACAAACTAATCCTTGTTTGGTGTCATATGATGTGAGCATCATGTATCCAGAATCCATAAGTCCTAAAATTCATTGGTTAAAATGTAAAGCATGTCTCTATTATTGCAATTTGAGTCCCCTCTCTATATTATATTAGTGGATCTTAAAGAATCATCAGTTTTCCTTTTGACTCTCTCCTTCTTCTTATTTTTATAGTCTCTCTTGAGATGTCTAATTTACTTGACACGTATGACACCGAACCTGGCTTCCACCTTAGATTTACATATTAATTTTAAAAATCCATCATTAATATACTTCTTCCCATAATCTTAATTTCCCTTCATATGCAACACTTTAACTTAAGAGCTTTCACCGGTGAAGAGTCTTTGTTGGTTATGAGAAAATGTTGTAGTGGTGATATCTTTCATACCAACTCTCCATAACTAATGTGAGCATGGTTACTAGTCATTTATAATATAGAGGTAAAGAATAAAGTGGAATCACTACTTGATCCTTATCCAAAACAGTCACCTCAAACCTCAACAAATCACAACCTATTTGGTTGAACACATTGATATATTATTCTTGATTTGATCCCTCTTGCATCTTTAACATGTATGGCCTTTACTTCTAGTACAACTTGTTTTTAATAAATTCCAATAGATATCAACTCCCTAAATATGTTCATATCTCCATAAGAGATACAATATCTATACTATAATAAATGACTTTATCTAATAGACATAATCAAATGGTCATAGATGCTCATGCATACAACTCCTCATAATCAAGCTCATCTATGTCTTCTCATTTACTCTTCATTAGGCTATTCAACAAGCCTTATTGTGCCAACAATCATCCAATGTCTATTTGTATAGCTTAAAATTTCTAATTTTATTGAACTTCCCCATTCAAAACCTTATAAATCCTCTTAATCAAGCTCATTTATGCCCTTTGACTTATCTTCACTTACCCTTTCAGTAAGCCTTGTTGTACTAATAAATCCTTCGTTGTTCATTTCCATCATCCAAAGTTTTCAATTCTATTAAACTTTCCCACTTCAGATCATATAATTGAATTCATTATCATATTAGTGATACCTTGATGCCACTTATTAAGAAATAAGGTGTATATAATAAGAACATATTTGTATGAAAGAAAGAAACAATAAGAAATGATAGAAGAATTTTACGAAGGCTTGGTCAATTAGAAGTGTTTATATATATGAGCCCTACACATTATAAAGGAAGTGTTCAAGGGGCTCAATTTGTATTAGAAAATGATGATAACAACATTAGAGATCATACTCTCTTAATGGTTAGTACAACTAGTGAAACAACAAACTATCACACATGATTCCTTGATATGAGATGTACAAACCAATATGTGTAAAAAAACGAGTTGCTTTTAGATCTTGATGAATTTTTCACACCAAGGTCAAATTTGTATATGACATTACCATTTTGGTGATGAGAAAATGTCAAATTCTTATCAACTTGAAGAATGGAGATCACAAGTATATTTTAGATTTTTTATGAGCTATAAATGAATATGAGTTTATTAGGTGTTTATATTTGCTAAAAAAAGGGTACATGATGACTCTTCATGACCACAAACTCTCTTTTTTATTAATAACTTACATTTATTTCTAAGACCCCTTTGACGTTAATTTGAGTTTTTCAAGTTGATATTTATGGTGGTATTTATAATTGTCTCTAAGTAATAACAACTATGAATCCTAATTATGACATTTGTTTTATTAAACATTTGAATTTTCATAGCTTAAAAATTATTGTTCAAGAAAATATGGTAAAAGGAATGTCCAACATATATCATCCTATATAGTTATGTAAAGCATGCACTGTTAGGAAGCATTAGAGAATGACTTTTACAATAGAACAATAATAACGAGCTTCTTAATCAACTGAGCTTGTTCACTGTGATGTATCTGGCCTAACAAATGTTACCAAAAATGGAAATGATAGGTTCTTCTTAACCATTATCAATAATCTTACTCATAACATATAGGTTTATCTTTTTCTTAAAAAGTCTAAAGTTTTTTATTATTTAAAGAAGTTCAAGATACATGTTGAAAAGTATAGTGGTTATTTCACTAAGGTGTTGCTTATTGATGGTGGAGGTAAATACACCTCCAATAAATGTAAAGAGTTTTATAAAGAACAAGAGATACAATACAAACTCATTTTTCCTTACACTCTACATTACAATAGAGTTTATGAACAAAAAAATATAAAAATTATAGATATGACAAGAAACATACCCAAGGCTAAGCAAATGGAAAATTCTTTTTAGAGTGAAGTTGTCTCATGTTATGTTTAATTTTAAATTTTCCATCAAAGGGAATCTCGAATCTCACCCTTGTAAAAACTTAGAGTAGATGTCAAGCCAAGTATGAAGCATATGAAGGTATTCTGTGTTATTGATTATGGTTATGTTCTAGTAAAGATAGGAAAAAGTTAAACAAGTAAGCAGAGAAAACTATCTTCATTAGCTATAAGTGTAGCAGGTATAAGTTGTTCAACTATTACATAAAAATAAATTATCAACCGAGATGTGACTTTTGCTTAAAAAGAAGAATGGAAAAGGAATAAGGACATCTATCCTCTAAAAACATGTTTTTTCTCCAAAAAGAAGTAGAAATGCCCAACACAAATGGAAAAAATTCACCAAGTTTTACCCCAAAATCATATTTTCCATCATTTTTGATAGAATCTAGAAGGTCTCAACAGCAGTTTCAGCAACCAATATGTTTATAAGATTATAACGTAAATTATGATGATGGATAATTGGTACAATTTACATACTTTGTAGATTTTGAACCTATGACATTGTAAGAAACATTTTTAAATCTTAAATAGGTGGTGTCATGCTTGAGGAGATTAAAGTAATTGAAAGATACAATTTATGGGTTGTCGTTGATCTCCCATAAAATCACAATGCTATTATTGTGAAGTAGGTTTTCAAATCAAAAATGAAATTAAATGACAATATAGAGAGACACAAGTTGAAAATGGTGGTGAAGGGATTTGAGTAACTACCGAGCTATGACTATTAATGGGTATTTTCTCTAGTTGCTCAATTGGAAACCATCATACCTATAATTACTTTAGTTGCAAAAAAATCATTAAAAATATCCATCAAATATTTTTGAACTCAACTTTCCTATTTGACCTAATTAAGGAAGAGGTGTCCACCAAATAACCTCCTAGTTTTATAAAACAAGGTAGTGAAGAAAAGGTGTACAAATTGAAGAAGGCTTTGTATGGTCTAAAAAAGGGTCTATGAGCATGGAATAGGAATATTGATTTCTTTCTTTCTTGTTATTGACTTTAACAAATATCCCTGTGAACATGCGCTATATGTAAAAGTCAAAAATTCTAGTGATATAATAATTGTGGGCCTATATGTTGATGATTTAATATTTATAGGCAATAACTACAACATGATTGAAGCTTTCAAGAAGTCAATATTACAAGAGTTTGAAATGAATGATCTTATAGTGTACTTCCTTCCTTGATATTGAAGTGGTTTAAAGGGGTGATAGTATTTTTATTTCTCAAAAGTGAGATGTCACTGAACTCTTCAAGAAATATCAAATGTTAAATTGCATTCCTATAAGAACTCTTATGGATGTTTGTACAAACTTAACAAAGAAAGGAGAACTTTTTAATTCAACGCACTTAGAGCAAATTATAGGAAGGTTGAAATATCTCACTTATACAAGTTTGAAATATCTTACTTATACAAGGTTGAGCATCTCCTATGAGATTTGTTTAATTATCATATTTATGGATTTACCACATCAATTTCAGTTATAAGTACTTAAACATATTTTGTGATATTTTCAAGGCACTCATGATCCCATTTTCCATTATTCCTCTATTAATTATTTTGCTTTTGTTGAATGTTCAAATAATGATTAGGGTGGATATTTAGATGATCATAGAAGCATTTCAGACTGCTATTTTTATTTTTGGCAATAAAACTTGCCCGTGGTCATTAAAGAAGCAATTTATTGTTATACTTTCAATATGTGAGGTTGAATGTGTTGTAGCCTCCAATGCTTCTCAAGCATTTTGGATAAGCCTTTTAATGAGTCAAATTCATACTTTGGTTGAGAGAATTTTGAAGATGCTTCCTGATAATAGTTCTATTAGAAACTTGGGGACAAATTTAATTGCACATGAAAGAAGTAAATATATTATCATTCACTTCTATTTCTTAAAAGACCAAGTTGAGAAGAAAAAAAATTGAATTGAAATGTTGTGGATCTAAAAATCGGGTGGTGAACATCCTAATCAAACCCTTAAATTATGAAACTTTTTTCAAACTAAGCAGTACATGATCAAGATTAAGAAGGAATGTTGATATTAATCCTAATTCTCTAACATTTTATCTTTCTGTTGTAATAGTTGATGCTTGTTAGGATTCTCCTACTATTATAATTATATTTATCTATTTTTTAAGTGTTAGAATAAAATAATAAAACTTTTGATATGCTTTTTTTAGTTTATAGGTTGATACTCTATTTCATTGTAATAAACACTATATTTTATTAAAATTAAAACTTGTTCTTCCTCTCTACTTTCTATTACATTTTTTTTTTTGTTTTTTTAATATCTGATAACTTTTATCCTTATTCATTTAATTAACTAGATAAAGAGAGGAAAATAATAAAGATTGAAATTTTGTATATCATATCTTTATAGTTATGATGTTTTGAGTTTCAAACTCCGTTAAATGTTAGTAATTACTTATTAGATCATTAAAGAGTCTAAAGCAATGATGATAATAAGCTAATTCGAGCCTAGACTTTTTGAAGTTTAAGTTAATTTGAGCATAGACTTTCAAGGTTTGAGTCTAATTAAAGTAAATACTTGAGTTTGAATTTAATTAATTTTATTTTTATTTCGGCTCAATTTGTAATGTTTATAAGTTCAAAAAAGTTATCAAACTTACTCTAGATTTGAAGGTTGAACTAAAGCAGATCCAAATACTATCTAAAATGAAACTTTATCAATTCATACTTGATTTATTAATTTTGAGTCAAATTGGATTGAAACAATTTTTGTCATGCCTACCCTAAAGTTATCGTTTTGCCTCTAAGCTAGACTTCCACTTACTCCTGCAGGCTCTCGGCTCTCGGCTCTTTACCAAGTAAGAGAATGACTACTAAATAACGACCCAATTATAAGTCAGGTTACATGTCTGTGGCTTGTTTGAACATCCCAAGAATAAGTTAGAATGATTATTTATCCAGGATCATATTGACCCAACTTCAACATCTAGCACGTAATACCCCTTTTTTTTTCTTCTGCGACTCCTGGTCGATTCCCCCATAACATTCTATACAATCCATCGATTGAGTACTTACTGTATTCGTAAAAACAAAGACTAACATTGAAATTGTGACCAAATGCTTGTATTATGTTTTCTCGAAACAAATCCTTGTTAAAGATGGACACAAGAGAACACAGAAATGGCGAATGGGATTAACCATAAAATAAGAATTAGGCAATTAGGCAGAAAAGAATATCTTCAAACATACTCAGTTTGCGCAAATTTATATGTTAAATGAGATGTTACATCCTTGTATATGTCTCCAAAACTCCACCTGAACACCATACTGCTGTACAAAAATGAACGAGTAATCTGATCATAGAAGTAGGGAAGCAGCTAGGCTTCGTTTTGGCCACCTTTCTTAAGGCATGGCCAGCTGCAGACATCCGAACACAGCATATGCTAATGTTATATAGGCTAGAGAAAGAATAGACCCAGTGGATTCAGGTTACTACAAGTATCGGTGTGAGAAAACAAACTCAGAAGTGCCGTCTCCAAAAGGTCATCTTCCCTCAGATTTCACCAGCTGAGAAAATACTTTGCTCATTGAAGCATTAGACATATCATCCACGGTTCTTCCTTGAAATTGTACAGCAGAGAGCGTATTATCAACTTGGCTGAAGTTGTTGATTTGTGTAGGGAGCTCAATCATGTTAGTACTGTTTTCTTCAGGATCACTTGAAAGAACTGCCTCTTGAAGCTGAAGAGCGTACTCCAGATTCCACAAGACATCTCCCATAGGTGGTCTGTCAACCCCATACTCGGCCAAGCATTTCTCAGCAGTTTCTCCAAACTTCCTAAGTGAATCAGCTGGAACTTTTCCAACTAGTGTGGGATCTATTATTTGGTCCAACTGCCCTCTCCTCTGCCATTTCATTGCCCATTCTGCTAGGTTCACCATTTCCCGCGGAAGCGAAGGATCTATAACAGGTCTTGCACAAAGAACCTCAAACAAGACCACTCCAAATGAATAAACATCTGATTTTTCGGTCAGTTGTTGCCTCCTAAAATATTCAGGATCAAGGTAACCAAAACTACCCTTCACTGCTGTGCTCACGTGGGTTTGATCAATTTCTGGCCCCGTCTTTGAAAGTCCAAAATCAGCAACTTTGGCCATGAGATTTTCATCAAGCAAGATATTTGCAGACTTCACATCACGGTGAATGACAGCTTTTGCATAGCCTGTATGAAGGTAATGAAGTCCTCTAGCTGCCCCAATACAGATCTCAAGCCTGTCCTTCCAGCTCATGCTGGGATAGCTTGAACCATAGAGGTGGCTCTTTAGAGTCCCATTCTCCATGTATTCATACACTAAAATCATCTCGTTCTTCTCATCACAGTATCCTATCAAAGAAACAAGATGGCGATGGCGGAACTGAGATAACATCTCGATCTCGGTTAGGAACTCTGCAAGACCCTGTTGAGAACGAGGATTTCCCCTTTTAATTGCAATTTTTGTACCATCATTTAGAATTCCCTTGTATACCTTCCCAAAACCGCCAATGCCAATAACCAAACTCTCATCAAAGTTGCTTGTTGCCTCTTGAACTGCTGCAAATGGAATTCGATAACCCACATTAGACTTGAGACTAGCTGCTGTCCCATTCGAGTATTTACTACCCACAGTGTGAGAGGCTCCAGTAATTGATAAAGGAATCCAAGTTTTTGAATTCCCTTCGCCTTCCAGGTCTCTTCTTTTCTTGCACCACATAAAGAAAATTCCAGCCAGCGCTACAGCTATTACTGCTCCAACGATCGAACCAACTATCTTGCCTACATTCTTCTTTGAAGTCGAATCTGCAATTACCAATGCCGGACCACTGAGGCTTCCCATGGAATTGTTCATTTTCATGATTTCCAACCCGTTCAGTATGGCATTCGGGTCGGTACTAGGTAAAGAGTTAGTTGGTCCAATACTGACATTAATTTTATTGCCTAGAGTTGAAGGCGTAACGAAGTCCATATAATATGGGCCACCCAAAATGTTATGGGTCTCAGAACTCAGATCAAGATTCTCGGCAAGAACCCAGGAGTCTAGATAGAGATTAAAGTAGAGCTTGTTAAGAGCAGAGCTCACTATGTCACAGAAATGAAATCGAACAAGGTACTGATATCCTGGATCAACATTAAACACCCAGGTCACATTGAAATTATTGCTGGGATCACCTGTAGAGTTCATCATTGTGACAGTACCATAAACAGAACTTGGAGCAATGTTCCTGGATGCAAGGCCAGGAGCATAATCGACAGCTGCAATATTAGTGATATTCTTGGCGAGACTCTTCTCCAAAAGAAAATCATCGTCAGGCACCCAAGTTCGCCATAGCGTATCATTCATATAAGTAACTGTTGGTCCACCCATGTTAATTCTGAAAACTGTCTGTAGTGCCTGCCATGGTAAGCTGTCGAATTTACCAATAGGATTGAAGGTGCTCGGAACATTGGATAGGACCTCATCGGGTATTGAAACAATTTCCAAGGCATTTAAGAATGCAAACGAATTGCCGGAAGGGCTGAAGTTGATAACAAGACTATTGGAGGTCAGATTAACAGAAAATTCTTTAACTACGGTAGCATTGACACTGAATTTACTGAGAAGGACATGGTTTTGGGTGGAAACATCGAAGTTTGCGTTGCTCATAGTGTAATTGTTATAAACAAATGGATAGAAATAAAGGCGAATCCAATATCTCCCAAGTTGGCTAATTGCAAATGTGTACTTTGAGGTCCCTTCAAAGATTCTGGCCGTTTGATACAGGGCTGAATCGTTGGAAGAAGTGACAGATGTGGATGTATTGGCAAATATGGTTTTAGGAGTTGAAAGCAATTTTGACTGGGAGTTATCAGCCACAAACACGCGGTCGCCCACCTTAGTATCAGAGGATGATCCACAGTTTATAAGGAAATTGTCCTCAGTAGACAAACATGCCAAGCTCAAGATTAGCACAATCCAGAACAAGATTTGAGATCCTATGTTTCCCATCATCAAAAGATCTGAAGATCTACCGAGAAGCAGAACCATAGAAAGAACTGAAAGAGACCCTGAAGTTCCTTACAAAGAGGGCAAAACAAGAATGAAAACAAGCCGAAAGCAGTGCAAAAAAAATCACAGACCAGAGATTAGATTTGAGTAAGGAAGTAACACCTGTGACTTTCTCACTGCAAGTGCAATTCAGGGGCTTCTAGTTGTCAAGCAAAACACAGCATACCAACCAAAAGAACATGAGAAAATAGCTTGCCAAAGAAAAGTGTGGACTTTCCAAAGATAATACGGAGAACTTTCACTTCCTGAATAGGAAAGATAACACCTTTTCCATTACCAGAGCTCCAACATAGAGAGAGGAAGAGATCCAGAAGTGAAATAATGGTCAAAAGACAAAATTAGTGTACCTCTACAATCACCAAAAATATAAAAAAAAAGATATGAAAAACAGAAGAGAGTGCAAAAATCAGGCGAAGAACAAGCTGGCCAGAACTAGTTGCCAGCACCAGATATTGACAGATTCCAAGATTTCAACGCGTTGGTACTGAATAAACAAAACAACACAGGCCCAAGAAACAAAAATAAATAGGGAAACGAGACAAACAAAAGAATAAACAACCAGGTAGCGGAGAGACAAATGGATGAAGAGTCCAAAACGCATAAAACAGTTTAAAAGGTTTTAGATGGCTGACCGGCTAAGCTTGTTGTGCTGAAATTAAATACCTGTGGTGAAAATGGCAAGCTAAGCAGGATATTCAAGTCCTTTGTCCAAGTTGGTGAAGAAACGAGAGAGACGCAATATTGAGGTACTTGGGTAAAAACTGTTATTGGAAACATAGAAAAGCTACGAAGTTGGTGTCTGGTTTTATTACTTAATTAATAGTAGTCGAGAGGACATCGACAGTAGGCATACACAACAAATATACAATACACGCGGAGACCGGAGACTACTACTCGCTCTTTCTATTCACTGTTGGTAATTTGGGCCATTAATACTTAAATACTGGCAAAGCTTTCAAACAAGTAAGCTAACAGATAAGAATAAAGTCTTAACTTTATCGTATCCAGTATATAACACTTTTCGCTTTGTGAAAATTTGAAGAGGTACACAAGTTTTTTTTTATTTTTACAAAAAGTTTATTTATGTGAATTATGGTAAATAAGAACGAAAGAATTATTATTAGAAAGGCAGTATCATGTAGCTACCCGATGGTAGGAAAGAAGAAACAGATGCAGTATTTGGTCTTCTATCTATTTTGTTTGTTAGGATATCACTAATGACTGGAAAGGCAGAAATGGCTGAAATTTCCAAATTAGTTGGCTTCTTTCTAGACTTAACCATCTCTATTTGATGGTTGGAATTAGTCTTAAATCTTAATGCAGATGAACACTTAGAACACACAAAGCATTTTTGTTTTCTAGAAAAACATTTAATAAATGAAAAAGCAACTTACTTATAGTGTCTATGGGTCGCACGGGATGACTAAAACACATAAGGGAGGTTTAGTGAAAAACCCATCTTTATTTACCAATCATACATTGACTAACCAAATTCAATTATCTTTCGATATGTTCCTCAAAAAATCTGATTTGTGCGGATTATTCCCTCAACTAACAAAAAGATCTTGGCAAAATTGTTACATATAAAATTGAGCACAATTTTGCAAAGAAATAACCCACTTCTTTTTTAAGAAGAGACGGGAAACATGCTCAATATCATTTGATTGAATAGTTGACTCAGCTTCTTGTTGTTTGAAGAATCCCTCAACTTTAATTAGGATTTTTTCATAAAAAGCAAACATGAGATAATAAATCCAGTCTTTTACTAAGATTTCGAATAGCTGTCCTGAATTCAAATTGATTATATTTAGCCTCTCCCTTGGAAAAAAGACGATCAAACAATTCTCAATCATAGTCCTTGCGGATCAGATCATTTAGACAAATAACCATATAAACTACCAAAAACTGTTTTTTGCAAAGTCACTAGGAAGGTGGCCGTTTTCATCTCCACTTTGTAATAAAACCGTTGAAACAGGGTCCGATGGTTGTATGTTTGCACGCCTAAATTGAAGGCTTAACATAAGGAACTCCAACTCAAAGCAATCAATTCACTTTACACGGGAATCATGCAATTATCATATCTACCCACACCTTCCCATGCAATTAATAATTTGACCGCACTTAATCACTGTCCGCTTCTCACCATTTAATCAACTTTAAAATTTAATAAATACATGAAACAGATACTTATTTGTTCATAAAATGCTTCTTTCTGTTTTATAAAAATTAAAGAACACTTAATAAGGGCCTATCAAACCATTTGAATTACTACAAATCTGACCATAATTCGGTATTTAGGTAATTATTAAAAATTCGAACGTGATTTTTTTTTGGAGATTTTCATTTAAGAATTATTTGTTCACAGAATTCTTACACCATTTACGAGGTTGATCAGTAATTGGTGGTCGTGCAATAACCTATAACTATTCTTTTGTAACATATTCAATAATATTTCAGTATCAAACAAACATTTAGAATAGGAAAATATAATTAAACCATGGGAAACTAATGGCAAGAAAATGAACAAGTTGTGCACACAGAGCGGATAAGTGAAGACAAAACTGAAGAAGCTTAAAAATAAGTAATTATTACTAAAAACAAATAAAAGAAGGAAGACAGAGGAGGATACGTCTGGGGGCGGTACTTATCTTGAAGCCGCAACAAATGCCTTCTTTCTTTTATGTTTCAAATTCCAAGATTATGACATCTACGATTTCGCAGTCATGAAGAACTATTAGTAGAAGTGATTAATTGTTTATGTTCTATTAGATTTCAAATAAATTATGGTGATAAGAGATGGAAATATCTTTCCTTTCACCATATATAACACAATTTTTGGTCGAGCTTTATGCATAACAATATTTCTTCGTTTTTTTTTTGTTTTTACTTTTTACATACTATAAATGATCCACGCTATAACAGGATAATGTTTTCTTAAGGAATTTTATCAATTTTAATTGTAGAAAAAGTAATTATTTAGAACAAGATCAAAAATAATCCAAACATAAATCTAAAACTTGGATCTATAAATTCTAAATAATTATAGACTTTTATTTCTAAGGGTAAGTATAACTAGAATTAAAATTTGAAAATATGAAACAAAAAGATATTATTTGAAGATTATCAATTATAATCAAAATATTATTAAGATATTATCAGAATATTATTATCAAAATTACATATTTGATATTAAGATCTTTTATATTATTTTTTAATAATTATTTTATTTTGTTTCAATGATATTTTTATTCTTATCATAAAAATTATTGATAATTATCTAAAAATTAATAATTTTAATCATTAAATTTTTGAATTAATTATTTATAAAATATAAAATATTTACAAAATAAATCATATAAAGCTAAATATGAGTAAAAATTTTCTTATTACCATTCATAACTATTAGAATAATTCATAATTCTATTCTTATTTTTTATTTCGTTCCCTTAACCATGGACACCATATTAACCATGGTTACCATAGAAGAAGAGAACTTTATATAGAGTATATAATACTAGAGATTAAGGATATGGACAAAACATATAACAGAATGAGGTATTTTCTTGTCTGAATTGATTGTAGGCTTAGCAATGGTCTCTTATAAGACCAAGCCAGACAAGGGGAGCACAGATTGGACATAATTAAGAGATTTTATTTTAATTTTTTGGTTGCAATAATAAAGGCACACCTCGACATGACTCGAATGACTTGCCAACCTGCCCATGTCATAAAGGTCGAGAGCCTGTCAAACTATAACATCTCAACTACCCAAGTGTTGAGAAAATAACATATCAATACGTCGAGCTTTCCACATGGACTTCCACTTAGATGGGTTCATGGAAATTATGCTTCCAAATCACGCTACTTTCTTTTGATCTTGATGTTTCTAGTAAATTAAATATCAGACGAAAACAACACTCTTATCGTCAATTGATCCCATCGGGAATTCAAAGCTTGGAGATAAGATAATTCAACTGGATAAATATTTCATATTTAAATCTGGTCAGCTTATGCTTATGTTGTAATACGTAGGATAGACCTTATTACATATTCCAGATTATTTATAAAAGGGTTAAAAATTAAAGAAATGTGGAATACCTGATTTCGGTTTCATTAGATGTTCCGAAGCAGTTTTTGATGTCAAAACGAACTCTAATCTTTCTAGGACCTTTGTGGAAGTTAATTACTGACTCGGTTAACGTCTTTCTTCAGTTTTCTTAAGACGTAAGCATTTCTAACGGGTCATAGGATCTGTATGCTTACGAATTACAAAAGTAACTGAAGGAGACCTTAACCTTTATATATAACTTCCATATCGGGTTTTCCCATCACAAACCCAATATGGATCCAGTCTACACTAATTGGGATCCGGTTTCCTCCTAGACTTCCACCCATTAATTCAAGTCATTTATTGAGACACTTTATTATCTTTGTTATGATCGAAATATGTAACTTAACTAATAAATTGTTTAAAAACTAAAAATACAATTAATAGTTGTTCAATTTATAAAGGACGAAAATGTCCAATATTCTCCCCTTTAGACAAGCATTAATTGCAGTTATGACTCAAGTTTAAAAATAGTTTAAAAACCGATTAAGTCATGCTACTGCATCGATACCAAATTTTAAAAAATAAAAATATGTGATCCAAAGGTAATAAAAGTCCAATATTACGTCCTGCAAGGCTTTCAATATTGAAAATATCAAATATATGTGTCATGTGCGACATAGGTTCAATATAATCACAAATATCTAATACCTCATTAATATGAATGAGAAAATAGAGTGTGACAAACTAGGATGATACATGTATGATCTAAAATGTATCATCTTCGTTTGTAGGTCTTGATTTCTCCAACTTTATGCTAAATTGCATCAGAGAAATCAAGTTTTCTCTCATTGAATGCTAAACAATAGAGAAAACCTTTATGTTCTCCAGCTAAATGTTAAACTGCATTAGAGAACCTTTATGGGATTAAAAAACTTATATCCCCCTATGTTATGTTAAATTTATGGATATTTATACTAAATTGTATATGTCAAGATGACATAGGTCCAAGGTCAATTTTTATATATGCGTTATCACCTTTAAATGCTAAAAATCGATACAAATCTTAAGACTTTCCTATGTATTATGACTATACACAAGAACATTTATTATTGAGGATAAAAAGATGATCATCTATATTAATAAATAATCATAATGTCATAATACATCAAAATGTATAAACTTTTAAGGAGCAAATACAATGATCGCTAACTACTGTTATCTAAGGACTTTAACACGTCCATACTGAATATATGTCTAACAAATACTAGTGGGCAAAATCCTTTAATCAATGGATCAGCTAACTTCTCCTCAGTCATGATGCACTTTATTTCAACTTCACCCTTTCGAATCAACTCCTTTATGATCAAGTACTTGACCCTCAATTGCTTGGACCCTATGATATTCTTCTTGTTATTACTAAACAACACTGCAGAAAGATTATCACAATATAATCAAATGGGTCTAGCTATTAAATCTACCACAAACAACTCAGAAATCAAGTTTCTGAGTCAAACCATCTGTGTAGCAACTCTATAACATGCAACAAACTCTGCATGCATGGTCAAGGAAGTTACTAGTGTTTGCTTGACACTCTTCTACCATACTGCACCATCTTCCAATATAAAAATATACCCCGATGTGAATTTATGATCATTCGTACACACGGCGAAATCACAGTCTATATATCTTGTGAGGTTTAAATTGTTGACTTTCCTGAGTCAAACTATCTGTGTAGCAATTTCATAACATTCAATTAACTCTGCATGCATGATTGAGAAAGTTACCAGTGTCTGCTTAACACTCTTCCACAATATTGCACCATCTACCAATATAAAAATGTACCCCAATGTGGATTTACGATCATTCGGACACATAGCGAAATCGAAGTCTGTATACCCTGTGAGGTTTAAATTGTTGACTTTCCTGTATGTCAACATATAATCCTTTGGTACCTTTTAGGTATCTCAATACTCGTTTAACTGCATTCCAATGGTCTATATCTAGGTTCGCCAGATATCGACCTAATAGTTTGACAACAAATGCAATGTCCAGTCTAGTGCACACCTGAGCATACATCAAGCTACCAACTACACTAAAATATGGGACATTCCTCATAGCCTCTCTCTTAACTTTATTCTTTGGACAATGTGCTAAATATAATCTCTCACCATGAGAGATAGGTGTTACAACATGTTTACAGTTAGCCATATTAAATTTCTGTAGCATTCGCTCAATGTATGCTCTTTGTGAGAGGCTCAATGAGTATTGAGAACTGTCCCGGTGAATCTGCATACCAAGGACAAAAGATACTTCAACTAAATCCTTTATGTCAAAGTGTTTGGCTAAAAGTTGCTTTACCTCATGCAACGTGATCAAATCATTTAACTTGAGCAAGATATCATCCACGTACAGTCATAGAAAGATAACTTTGCTCCACCTGACCTTATAATAAAGGCATCTTTCAACTTTGTTTTCCACAAAGCTGAATGAGTAGTCAATTATAAACTTTATCAATTACATCTTGATCCTAAAATCCTTCAGGTTGCTCCATATAGAGCTCCTCATAAAGGTCATCATTTAGGAAAGCAATTTTAACATCCATCTGATGTAGCTCTATATCATAATAAGCTACTATTACCATCATCACTCTAAATGCATCCTTCGAGGATACAGGCGAGAAGGTAATATTGAAGTCAACTTCTTCTCTTTGAGTGAATCCCTTGACAAGCAAATGCACATTAAACTACTCAACTTGACCCTATGTGTCCTTCTTGGTCTTAAATAGCTACTTGCAACTAACAAACCTGCAATGTTTAGGTAAATCAACAAGCTCTCATATCTTATTATACCTCATTAACTACATCTCATCCTTCATTGTTTCCTACCACATATACGCATAGGGTCCACAAACGGCTTCTGTAAAAGTAATTGGATCCACAACATGTCTTATGTCATAGTCTTGCTCCCCAAATAGACTATATAATCTAGTGAGATAGCAAGTCACCTCTTTTAGGGGGATCTGCACAACTGCATAGGTTCTTGTACCTTAGAAACCTCTTCTTGAATAGGTATAGTTTCTTGTGCTTGCATAGGCACAGTACTTGGACCTATATCCACCAAACCTGACTATATGAGAAGTGAATATGAAATAATCATAATATCCATCCTGCTATCTCCTAAAGGATGTGAAGATCCTCCCTCATCATGGATATCATACTCCAAAAACCTAGTCGTCTGCAATTCCACTATTTTGGCTCGTCCTTCTCTACAGTAAAATCTGTAGCCCTTTGAGTGGTTGGGATAACCTACCAAATATTAATAAGTAGAATGAGGTTGCAATTTGCTCTCATAAGGATTATATAACCTTACCTCAGTAGGGAAGCCCTATACACGAATGTGTGCAAGGCTTGGCTTCCTTCCAACCCAGAGTTGAAAAGGTATCTTTGGTACTGACTTACTTAGGACTATATTCAAGATATATAATGTCATCTTGATAACTTCACCTCCAAGGGATTTGGGTAGGTTAGTCCTGCTCTGCATTGACCTTATCATGCCCTTTAGGATGCGATTGTGCCTTTTGGCCACACCATTTTGCTCAGGACTACTGGCATAGTGAACTGAGCTACTATTCCAAGTGATTCCAAATACCTTACCAACATACCTTTTTTTTTATCCTGCAATCCCATATCTGCCATAATATTCCCCTCCCTTGTCAGATGTGACTATCTTTATTGATTTTTCCAATTGGTTCTCAACCGTAGTCGTAAAGATCTTGAACTTCAAGCTTTTCTTTAAGTAAGAACACATAGTTATAATAGGAATAATCATCTATAAATGTCAGAAAATATCTAGCATTACATAACGTGACTATATAGGGACCATTAACGTCTGTATGTATGAGGTATAATAAACCAGAAGTATGAGTTGACCCCTTTTTTCTTTATCTTGGTCAGCTTACCCTTACAATAATCGATACATGATTCCAGATCACTGAAGTCCAGACAGAGTTGGGAGAATGTTATCCTTTATCAATCTCTCAACCCTCTATCTAGAAATGTGGCCAAGACGTTTATGCCACATCATGTACGATATTTCCTTCATGAAGGCTCTCTTTCGAGTAACAGGTTCAGCAATATAAGAAGAGGCATACATTTTATTAGGAGCAAGAAGCATTCTATTCAATCTGTAGGATAAAAAGACAGTTTTGATATGTCTTGTATTGATAGAAATATTTACAACTGAAGTATCAAGTATAAAACGAAAACCTTCTTTATCCAAAACTGATACAGAGATTAAATTTTGTCTAAAAGATGGCATACAAAACATGTCTCGTAAAACTAATACAAACCTCGTTTCGAGATTTAATCCTACATCTCCTATATACAAAACATCCACCTCTTCATTGTTGCCAACCATCAACCTCTCCTCTCCCTTGGTCTGTCGTCTCCTAAATCTGAACCCATGCATTGTGGAAGCAACATGGTTAGAAGCTCCACTATCTAACCACCAAGAACTTGATGTGATTATAACTACACTGGATTTATGAATCATAAAGGTTGAGGAGTTATCTGACAGTTTCTGCTTAACCTTCCATAGCTTGTACTTCCCGTAATCAAACTCCTTATGCCCTTCTTCTTATAGAAGAAGCACCTTATACCCTTTAGGTCATATGGCCCCTTTGCAATGCTAGACTGTCCAGTCTGAATCTTCTAAAAGGGTTTAGGTTTATTACCCTTACCTTTAGGCTATTGGGGCTTAGCCTTTCCCTTACCTCTGGAAGCTGTAAACATAGTTGTATGAGGAGAACTCTTAATCTTCTCCTCTGCTGCAACACACTGGGAAATCAAGGTATTGATGTCCTAGGTCTCATCCTGAGAGATATAAGAGGTAGCCAACATCTCAAACTCTTGAGGGAAAGTATTTAGGGCCTGATGCACTATGAAATAATCAAGAATTGGTACATCAAGCAACTTCAGCCTAGTTTGAAGGTGTACTATCCTGATGATGTACTCTTGAGCGCCTCCTTCTCCCGTATATCTCATGGAGAATAGTTCCTTAATCAAGGTTCTCTTCTTTGTATGAGAAGACGCCTTGTATCTTTGGAAAATGCTATCTATGAACTCCTTCACTGTGGTCATATCTGACAATCCACTCAGCAGATGATATGGGGTCGATCTCTTGATAGTCAAATAGCACATATTTGACCGCTCCCAAACCATCATAGCTGCTTTATCAGCTTCTGAGTTGATATATATAAGTGGAGAAGGTCTCTCGATGTGCTTCGCCATGCTGCCGTCAGCTATCTCCAATGCAAACTCCACGTCCTTCTTCCACTTCTTGAAATTGAAACCATTTAAGGTCTTAATCATGACATTATTGTTGTTTACAAAGAAGGTGACTGAAAGATAGAAAAGACAATGCCAAAAATTAGTTTAAATAAGGGACAACTGTGATATTTAAAGTATTAAAGCAACATCTCTATTGAAAATCCGATCACATATATTATGAAACACCTTTAGGCTAAATACATAATATATGCAATTATACCCCTATACAAAAACGATTAGAGTACAAACCATAAACTCTCATGACACTACTACCTTTGGGTGAATAGATTATTTAAGCAGCAACTTTCCTTTATCTAATGCCTTAAAAACTTTATATAAGGCCAATACCTTTGGGCAAATAACTAAACATAAGGTCAGAGACATCCCCAACATGTGAGCAGAATAATCCAAAATACTGACTTGAAAGGCCACTTTGATAACTATATTCTCATCAGTACCCTAAAAAGTTCACAAACACAAGGGATACATCTTCATCCTCACATTCTATATAGGCATAATATATGTGAAAATTAATTATAACTGTAAAAACTAAATTCACAATTAAATAATTATATATCATTACTGAAAACATTGTCTTTAAACTTTATTTGAGATTTTTATATATAAAAAATCTCAATGAAAGTGCCTATCAAACTTTCCCGAGTACCGAACCTACCGTATGAGACTTAAAACTTTAAGTATCTCGCTCATGTGCAATTCGGAGTACAAAAATATACTCAAAATTAGCTTCAAAAAGGCTTTAAAACTTTTCAGAATTTAATTAACAACGTAATAAATCCAGAAAATTTTTAAAAATCACTTAAAAAATTCCTCGAACTTGAAAACTAACCCAAAAGGACCTGGGGTACCTTTACGGAAATTATGAAAAAAAATAGTGCTAACGTCAACAATACTGTAGAGCTGATGTTAGCACTATAATTTTTTTCACAATTTCCGTAAAGGTACCCTAATACTATAAAGCTGGCGTTAGCACAACACTATACGCTGACGTCAGCAGGTGCGTGAAACAGAGGCACGGGTGGGTTGCATGCACGTCTAATGCATCTGACACGTGGCAACATGTGCCCCTACGCACATGCGTGCTTTTACTGTACGCCTGCATTACACACGTCGACACATTTCATGATCCCTACGACCCATGTGTTGGGCCAGATTGCGTGCCACGCACGCACCAGCTATTTCGCACATGTAGGAGAGTGCACCGATTGAGGCGCAATGTGTGGTGCCACTTGGTGGCACACGATTGACTCGTGCAACACACGCACCCTCCGTACCATCGCTCCGCCCACTACTGTAGCACCGTCGTTGCCCTCTGACGGGGAGGGCAATTTCTGGCATCCTAGGATCATGTTTTTTGCTCTTTTTGTCCCTTTTTAACCAAATTTTTATAACTAACCTTATGTATAATGCTTTTATGTAATTATATACGTAAAAAAACTAAAAAACGAATAAAAAATTGAAGAAAA
Organism: Erythroxylum reticulatum; assembly: GCA_025504915.1. Classification (NCBI taxonomy): domain Eukaryota; kingdom Viridiplantae; phylum Streptophyta; class Magnoliopsida; order Malpighiales; family Erythroxylaceae; genus Erythroxylum; species Erythroxylum reticulatum. The sequence continues at coordinate 10,146,782 of JANSVA010000217.1, forward strand.
CTATAATAAATGGAAACCAAGAAATCTTCGTTTCTGGCAATCCGATCACGTAATCGCTCTAATACTACATGTAACACATAGGATAGACCTTATTACGTATTCCAGATCATTCATGAAATGGTTAAAAATGAAGGAAATGCGGAATACCTGATTCCGGTTGCATCCGATGTTCTAAAGTAATTTTTGATGCCAAAACGAGCTCCAATCTCCCCAGGACTTTTGCGGAAGTTGATCATCAACACTCGGTTAACGCCTTTCTTCAGTTTCTTTAAGACGTAAGCACTCCTAACGATTCAAAGGATCCGTATGCTTATAAATTATATAAGTAACTGAAGGAGACCTTAACTTTTATATATAGCTTTTATATTGGACTTCCTCATTAGAAGCCTGATATAGATCCAATCCACATTAATTAAGATCTATTTTTCTCCTAAACTTGTACCATTTAATCCAGATTATTTATTGGGTCACTTTATTATCTTTGTTATGATTAAATTACGTAATTTAACCAGTAAGTTATTTAAAAACTAAAAATATAATTAATAGTTGTCCAATTTATAAAGAAGGAAAAAAATGTCCGACATATGTATTATTGGCAAAATTCTTTAGAGTTTATATTCATCAAGTAGCAGCAGTCGACTTTGAAATTTGAAAGGCACATTTATGAGTCTCTCATTCACAACCATTATTCTTCGGAAAAAACGTGCATGCCATTTGTTGTTCTGACAAAAGAAAAAACTGGAGACCATATCTGTTGCTTTTCTTTATTTTACGATAAAATAAATGTGTCCTGCTTTAATTGATTGCTAATTACTTGTCTGATTGGGAAATAACATATTTTTGAATAATCCAAACTTGTTGTTGTTAAAAATAAAAATAAAAAATTCCAAAAAGCAATCCTCCCCGTCAAATAAAATTTCAAGAGATTGGAGTCAAGTTGAGATTTTGTACACAAAGAAAAAAAGTCAAACGTCTACACAGGGTTCGTTGATCTTTTATAATATATATAATAAAACTAAACTCAAGTCAAATCAACCCTTCTTCTAGCATTGGGGCATAATCAGAATAATATCTGGTGATTTTATTTATCTGAATAGAAAGAAAGAACGGTGCTGTATAGAATGGAGTTGTAGAATTGACATTAAGGTTCCACTCTCTCCATGGTAAACTTTCAGCCCAGATACTATGAATCCTCAAGAAGGGAATTGAAATGAAACTCGCCACATGTGGCCCTTGACGAGGCTCATTTTCATACTGACTTATTGGATGGTCCAACAAGGAGAAGTACATTGATCCGTAAGTCATAACCACCTCTAGTAGAGATAATCAGAAGGCCGTTGATGCTAAGCTTATGTCTTTCTAACTAGGAAAAAGAGTTCCAAAATGTGAGAGGTACAAATTATCTCTTAATATTTTATATAAATTTTAAAGTAATCTTTATTTTTATTTATTATATCACTTTGCATCTAAATGTTTATAAAATGATATTATTTACACTCTAGAACTTAATTTCGTTAGGTTTATGTTAGTTGCTCATAATTGTGTTGTTAATTCATTTAATGTAATATGACAAATTAATAACACAGACCTGTTATTTTTTAATTTAAAAATATTTATTAGGGTTTTACTTATTAAACGTTATATTAATTATTTTTAATAACGTGAATATCATCTAATCTAACATCTCAAAATCTCCTCCGTCCATTTATCTTCTTAAATCTCTAAATTCTCCCCGTTGTACTCCATCACCTATAAGTTCATAAAACTCAGCCCATCTCGAAGTTCTCACTAGAGCCCGTCACCCAGTTCTTGAAACCCATCTAAAAAATCACCGGCGGAAACATAAATTGAATGGAACTTGTAATGAAGTTTTATTTTGATGACTCTTGCAAGGTTAGGAGTTGCAAGTTTTTTTGTTGTGATAACTTATTCACAAATAGGGTTGTTAATGGTATTCAAAACTTAAGGAGAGAATGATAACTTGAAGAATAGCTATGAGTAACAAAAAGTTGTCAAAAGACTAAAGTAATTATATTCCTTAATACACATTAATCAATTTCAAAAGCAAAGATCACATAAGCAACGCAAATCTAGATATTAATTTCATCTATTGATTTCCAACAAAGATAGCACTTGAATAGAAATTTCTTAAAATTCAATGATTGCCTTTATTGACATATTGTAGAATACTTACATTGCAAATCATCGGAGAATTTATA
>JANSVA010000217.1:10150160-10167638 GCA_025504915.1 Erythroxylum reticulatum
ACCAACCTAATAAAAACAATTCATGAGCCATTAAATAACAAAAGTACAAAATAGAGACTACCCACATGCGGTAATGCTCCGAAAATGTTAAAAGACTGCACGATCCACTCAGAGTCTCAAGCTCATCAAATTAACCTGCATGGTTGGAAATCAAAGGGGTGAGTACGCTATGTACTCAGTAAGCAGGAAAAACATATATAGTAAATAGAACTCAATATGTACTAAGACGGTCTAGATAACCTAAGAACAGGTTTTTCACATATCTAGCATGCACATACCACCTATGAAGTAAACATACATGACATAGAAATACATAGGCCTAGCTTATAACTCAACATATACTGGTTACGGACTATATAAGCCTAGCCTATTAATCACTCATCTGATGAACATAGATTCCAATTCCAGGACACAAAAGCAGAAAAGCATCACATGTATAAATTAAATCTCGTAAAAAAACAAATCTCATAATAGGCCAAAACAATCATGTGTGTCGTTATTAGTCAGCCAAACTAGTGTGCACACCCACCGATTCTCGATGTTGACTCGACTTTCATCCGTGGTAAGTCCGGACTATAGTCGATAAGAGCGTTATGACTCTAGGTGATGACCTTGTCAGTGACCAGACCTCTAGGTATGCAATTACTTGCAATTCCCGTAGAAAGGTGTCAATACGAGAACTCGATTTTTATGTACCAGTGTCAAGGTTATAGGGGTCACTTAATCTGTTATACCTAGCACATGATTGGCCAATCGTTACCTCACTAGTCACAAAATCATAAGAAAATAAAAATCAAGTAAGGCATCATGCATTTATTTATCGATCCAACCGCTGAAATGGAACCTTATCATGGCTCTAAGACAAAAGAGAACACATACACGCAGCATACATGACTCGATTATGTATATATAAATTCCAAAATATTATTTCATGCAATAAAAGTCATCTTTTGTACTCCAAGTGCAAAGTGTTATTCAGAACAATGTCGTTTCTTAAATACACAAGTATGCTAGCATCCATTTCAGACACAATTCTACTATGCATTACCTAGGTTTAAAATTCACATACAAGTCATCATGCATGTCTTAGGATGTTCTAATCCCATTTTAGAGATATGGTTTCCCCAACTCATCTCAAAAGAAGGTATACACTCCCTTAACTTTAACAATCCTCGGTATGAGCTTCTTGATTCACAGCTCCCAAGCCTTTATATATAAAAATATACAATGTATTTACTACTCAAACATGTATCTCATATTTATACACCATCACATAAGTGTACAAAACACAATATCACTATCTTTAAGCTATAGGATTCAACCATTAAGCTTCTCATATGGTTACTTCCTTTACTATTCACATTAGTTTTTCTTTTGCATTTTTCCAAGGCATTTAATGCCTTTAATCCAATACTTACTCATTTCAAAACACAATTAAGCATATTTTTATCTAAGCACATTAGTCCATTACTCATCAATCTAAGCAAAAATTCAAGTTTACTCTAAGTAAACATGAAAACCGCTTTCCAATATATATCATTACAAATCCTTAAATCCTAAGCCAAGTTCATTTAGGCATTTTATCAAACACTTAATGTGCATGACTTTCAAGTCATATTTTCAAGACTTTTATCATAGTAATTCATGCTCCTATTTTGTTATATAACAAATACTTCCAAACAACAACACATTTCACCACTCCATTTAATGCAGTTCCCTTCATTTAAGTCATATTCATCATAATTATACAACTCATTACATTAGCCCATTTCTTCTCCCATCATTTAGACTAAGCGTTATCCAATATACATCTTCTTCAATTTTCATCATCAATTCACATTATACATATACAATTAACACCATAGAATTCATTTAAACCATCAATATCAAAAGTTATTGAAAAATTTACAAACTTTCACCAAAAAGAGAACATTTCGGTTTTGGCTTAAGGGGACATCTCCATGACTCATTTCATTCATCTAAACCATGTTTCATGTATATTCAAGCATGGAGAACAACATATCTTAACATCAAACTCAAAATCATAATATAGAGAGAGATGAGACAAAATTTACCTAAACTTTCCTTTAGTGATATCTTAAAATCCTTTGAGAGTTTCTCAAATCTAATGATAGATTTGAGTTCCTTGATCCCAAATTAACTTAGAACATTTTAATTTGTTTTGGAGAATAAAAAAGAATGGTAGAATTTTAGTGATGGCCGAATGGGTTCTTCTCCTCTCTTCTCATTTCTTTCAATTAAAACAAAATGTTTCTAGTCTTTAATGGTAGGGTGCACGGATATACATGGAAGAAGGGTCTAGAATATTGACCATTCTTTGACCAAATATGGTGAAAATACCTTTTTGCCCTTACTTTATGTGAAATTACCATTATATCCTCCAAACTTTTCCTAAATTTGCAATTAAGCCCAAAATTTAGGAATGACCAAAACTTTTATTTTTATTTTGGTCCCTGGACTTTTGAAAATAATAATTAAGCCCCTTAAATTTATAAAATTATGTATTGATCCTCTAAAAATTGAAAAATTACATTTAAGTCCTTTAACTTTTAACAATTGGCAAATAAGCCTTTATGTACATTAACTTTTCCAATTAAGCTTTTTAAGTGTCCAATAAGTCTATAAATCATGTCTAATCATCTCTAAGGTATTAGAACATATTTAACTCAGCCACCATGGTTATATCCATTCAATGGACTCAGTTTTACACACGTAGAAGCTTATATGTTATAAATCTCCTAAGATTTTGCATACTAATGAACTCTAAGTTCATTTAAGGGCATATAACATTATAAATCATTGACATATATACCCAAAAGGATTTATAGACCAATACAAAAGGGCTTAGAGAGTTCGGCGTTACATCTAGCCACGAACATATTCCAAACCATACCTAATAGTATCAATTTATCTGTAGCCAACACATTATAGCCCACAATCATGTCTTAGATTGTGCCCACTTGAAATGTTAATTTTTTATGTTTTATATTTTAGACATGTTTCTTTTCAACTAAAGATAGTTTTGAGATATTTGTTTATTGAAAGTCATTAGAGATTCTCTATCTTATTTTTTTTATAAAATTTCAAACTTATCAAAGAATTCTTTCTTTGCGTCGTTCAAATATGTTATGAGGTTCTTGGTTCCTTATAATCAATAGGTTAATTATTTTATACATCTATTTTAGCTTTTTTTGAATTGATTCAAACTTTTTTGTATATTCTTTAGGGCATATTCTTATATAAGTTTGTATCAGTTAATATTAGAACTTGGCTCAAAATTAGGTTTAGTTATCTTATCTTTTTCATATTATTTGAGTTATATTATATTCCTTTATTAAAAAAAGAGAAAATTGTGTTTTTTTGTGATTCCTTTTTATTTTATTAGTTTTTCTTCTTGTTTCTAAAGTTTCAAAAATAATAAAAATAATTTTTTCATCTTCTTATTTTAAGGATTTATCTATATCTCTTATTATGTTAGGAATTTTCTTTATCAATTCATTATCTTGTATATTTCATATTTAATCATTTCAAGTCCTCATGTTTACACTTTTATTATAAAACTTATGTGGTTATAGAAGGAAAGAAAATAAGAAGAAAAAAGAAAAGAAAAGAAAAAAAAGGAAGAAAGTGGTGCAGGAATGTTTATCTTAAGACATCGTTCTGCTAAAGGTGGAGAAAGTCAACTCCTATTTTATATAAGCCATGCGATAACAATTTGAGAGAATAAATATGATTTATGCTAAAATCAAAGACATGATGGAAAAATAATTACATGATATTACTGAATTGTAAGGGAGATGACGTCCCTAAGATCATAGTAAGGGGAGACATACTAGGTGTAATCCAATAATAAAGGATGATAAGAAGAATGATGAATTTAGTGTTGATGATGTTTGCTTTTAAGGTTAAATAGTGTATGTCTAAAACTTAGAGAGGATCTAGAAGTTATTAATAGCACATCAGAGAGCCTAGAGTGCCTAGAGTTGGAGGAGTGAATAGAAATCTTGACAGCATTAAGATGACCATATATTCCTTTCAAAGTATGAGTGATTTTGAAAGTTATTTGGAGTGGAAGGCAAAGATAAAGTTGATTTTTAACTATCATAATTACTTTAAGGAGAATAATTTAAAGTTTGAGGTACTAGATTTTAGTGATTATACCATTATTAAGTAGAATTAATTTTGAATAATAGGATGAAAGATCTTGATCAAGCCCTAGATATATAAAATGAATTGAAAGATCTCATAAGAAGGAGATTCATGCCAAGCCACAATTACAAAGATTCATATCAAAAGTTACAAAGTCTTACTCTATGATTAAAAAGTATGGAAGAATATCATAAGGAGATGAAAGTAGGCATGATCTAAGCAAATACAAGACTATTAGAAAAAGATGAAAGTATTCATGATATAAGCCATTGTAAACATGATAGAGAAGTAACTATTATGTGGTTTTAAATAAGATGAATAAAGAGATAGCTAGTGTAGTAAAGTTATAACATTATGTAGAATTTGAAGAGATGGTGCATATGACTATAAGGTTTGGAGATAGTTAAAGTTCAAAAGGATATAAAAAAACTCCACTCTTATCAATGATTCTTAGAGGCCTGATTAGAAAAAGAATTGACTTATGAAGCAAAAATTAAGCCACCTAACTGAAGCAAAAATTAAGCCACCTAAAGTTAAGTGATGATGTCTACAATTAGGGTGCATGTAAAATTGATTCTGAAATAAGGTGTGTTACATTCAAATGTCCCAATAAAAGAGTTATGCTTATGAGGGATGAATAGAGATGTGGAGAGTATGAAAGACTCAAAGGAAAAGGAAGTTATACCACCAATTAAAGAGTAGTGATGAGGATGTTTAGTGTATTATTAAAGGCAAGATGATTATTGCTAGGAGGGTATTAAGTCTTCAAATCAAGGAAAATAAGGTAGAGAGAAAAAATATGTTCCATACTAGATGTCACATTTATAATAAGGTATATAGTATGATTATTGATGGAGGAAGTTGCACTATTATAGCTAGCATTACACTTGTATAGAAATCAATATTACCTAATGCTAAGTATCCAAATCCGTATAAGCTTTAATGGCTAAATGAATGTGGTGAGGTGAAGGTCATTAAAAAAGTGTTGGTTTCCTTCTCCGTTAATGGATATTATGACAAGGTGTTGTGATATATGGTGTCTATGCAATGTCAGCCATATTCTCTTAGGGAGACCTTAAAAGATTGATAAAATGGTCATAAAGGATAGGTTTACCAATACAAATTCTTTTATCAGGAACAATAAACCATTACCCTTGTACCTTTGACATTTTATCAGGTTTACAAAGATCAACTAAGATTGAAAATAGAGAATAAAGAAAAGAAGAGTAAGAGTGGTAAAAAAGAGAGTAACATTAAGAGTATTCTTTAAACTAACCATCCCATTATTGTAAAACAAGTATGACTAGCCTAAATAAAATATTCATTACATGTGGGCTTACGTTAACTGTAAGAGCTATAGTTGGTGAAAATTATATGTAGAATACTTACTCGATGTCTAAAATGAATGTGGCGCATACCATGTCTTTAATTTATAAGCTTATAATAGGATTCACAGTCTCTAACTACAGGCTTTTCCTAAAATATGCCTAATAGTGTCAATTTATCTATAACCAACATTGTTTGACCCACTATCGTGTCGTAGAATATGTCCAATCGAAAATCTAGTTTTTTTTAATGTTTTGTATATAAGAAATCACTGTGCTATTTGCATGACAAAGATTGGAATCGATGTTAGGGTTAGGTTGGGACGCTAGCTGGAGAGGAAAGAGAGAGAGAGAGTAAAATGAGAGACATACCATACGGGAGGTTCTTTCTGAAAGTTGTGCCAATGATTATTTTATGGTTTTGAATCTCTTCACAACATACCCAACAAACAATTCTTTTCATAGTGTTAAACATTGAATCTTATTGTAGGTATTAGATGCTTTAACAAACAAAGATGACGGCCAATGCAACACCTTTGGTCAAAGATGGGTGTTTTGTGGTAAGATGCAAGGTGGTGTCCTCTGAAGTTCTTTAAAACATCATTGTTTCTTATACAAACAATGGCTTTGCCTTCATTGGGGGTAATTTTTTTAGTTTTGATTTTCGTTTGACAAATCAGTCCCTTAATCTTTTTAACTTTAAGGTACCAACTAGTATTTGACCAATAGACAAAATCAATGGTACTGGCCTGTACTAACCTCCATAATTTTGTTCCCTTTTTGGGCCAGTACGGTAGCTTCCGGCCAGTAATAGCCGATACAATATGAAACTTACTTCATTGCATTAAAGGTGACTAGGGCGATTGTCCGTAGGAAGGGAAAACTTACCTTGCCTCCTTTTCTGCAATCGACAGAAGTACTGACATGTGATAGAAGCAAACACAAGTAGACATGGTAACGGAGTCTTAAAAAGCAGAGAGGATGCTTCACCCCGTCACCATAGCTCACCGGTGCATGACCTGTCGATAGGGTTGCATTTGAACCAATGTCACTTCTTCAACACTAGGCATTGTATTTTTAATTTTATTTTTCCTACATCTTATCTGGTGTAGGCATTCACTTTGGTTTTAACTTCAAATTTTTTCTTTGTTTTTGTTTCATTTATTTCCCAGTAAAAGATTTCTACTGTGTTTTTTTGTTGTGATTTTTTTTCCAATATCATAGCTAATGTTCAGGAAGTTTAAAAAAAATGTTTGTTTTTGGTTGGTCAATGTTATGTTCCTTAAAACCTAGTTTGTTTCTTCTTATTGCCACAGGACCAAACAAACACTATATATTCAATTTTACTCTATTATTTTTTACTCCCTTATGTATTATTGATTGGACCAGTTTCTAACACAAGTTTAAGGATACAAAACAAACACCACTTAAATAGGGCATTCAATATAAATGACATAATTTTATTAACAGACATAATCTCCAGCCATTAAAGAAAAACACAAAATATTAAGCAAAAAAATTCAAAAAATGAATCATATGGATGAGAGTTAATCATTAGAATTCATTCATTATCAAAGCACTTAATTAATAAAGAGAAGATTATTAAACTCATTAATGAAATTAAGTGAAAATAATGAAATAATTATCCAAACTTCAATGGATGATTCTAAGCATGGTTTTTCTCCTGGTTGAGAGGGATTTTTTACAAAAATTACATGTGTATTGATTTAGTTTCTTGCGTTTTATTTCTCTTACTATTATTGTTATTGAGGTTGTAGTAAATTTCCCTAATAAGTGGTATCAGAGCTATGATTGGAGGATCCTTGTGTAGGGAAAATTACTGATTGTTTGATTTAGGGAAGAATTAGTGTGAGAAGATATGGGTAAAAACAGTGCTTCCAAATTTCACGTTCCCTTGATTGATGGAAAATTAAACTTTTGGGTATGGAAGAGTAATATTGAGGGCTTGTTGGTAAAACAAGATTTAGATGTGGCTTTGGAAGTGGACAAGCAGGTAAATTTGAATGATGCCAAGTGGGCGTCGATGAAGAAGAAGGCAGTTAGTATGATTTGATTGGCTATAGCTCCGGAGATCAAGTACAACTACTTGAGTGAAACAGATCCAAAAGCTTTGATGGATAAGCTCCAAAATGTGTATGCCTCCAAATCATTGACTAACATCTTGTGCTTGAAATGAGAGTTGTACCAATTGAGGATAGAGGAGGGTACAGTCTTACAGGACCACATTAATTTGTTTAACCAACTAATGGCTCAGTTGAAGAATGCGGATGAAAAAATCACCGATCAAGAACAAGCTCTCTTGTTATTGGCTTCATTATCCAAGTCTTACCGACCCATTATCATGATGTGGCTTAGGGAGAATATTACGCTAGATGAAGCTATGACGGTATTGAGGGAGAATGAAATGATGATGACATATGTTGATTATGTTTCTCCAAATGATGGTGATCGAGCACTAGTTGTGAGGGAGTTTGAGAGAGGGAGGAATCAAGAGAGAAGGGGAGATGGCTCAAGGAGTAGATCAAAATCACGTGCGAAAGACCTTAATAACGTGGAGTGTTACTATTGTAAGAAGGGTCATATCCAAAGTTGCTATTCGAAGATAATGGAGGCCTTGATGCAAAAGAAGAAGGGCAAGACTAAAGTAGATGATGATGGTGATTCCGCTAATGTGGTAATAGGCAATGGTGATGGTGATTTGTTATTGGCTACTCATAATGAGGTGAAGGAGAGCCAAGAGAGTTGGGTGTTGGATTCGACAACGTCGGTTTATGTTTGTAAAGACCAAGCCTTCTTTAATTCTGTGGATCAATATGGGGAGTATGACCTCATCAACATGGTGGGTGATCAAAGATTGAAGGTCCAAGGCATGGGGACTGTGAGGATGAAGCTCAATGATGGTATGGACCGAACCTTCCATAATGTGAGGTATGTGCCAACTGTTCGTGCTAACCTTATTTCCTTGGCTGAATTGACAAAGTACGGGCATAGATATGTTGGTAGTGGGAGGTGGTGCAAAGTGTACCGAGGTGCTCGCCTGGTGATGCAAAAGAGGAAGGCTGATAATAACATTTGTTATGTGAAGGACCATTGCATCCGGAGGGACAAGGCCGTGAAGAAGAAGGTTCAATTCTCAGTTGAGGTAGAGGTGTTTGGTGATTTAGGTCGATAAAGGAATATGTTGGGCATCTCCCTAAATCCTAAATATTAGCTATGTAAGTTTTGCAATGCTGAACTTTGTTTTACTGACAAGTGGTGGCCCACTAAGTAAAGAGTTCTTTGATTAGCCCATAGGTGGTAGGTTTTAGTGACTTATTGGAGAAGCTAATTTATGATAAGATAAATAAGTTTCACCCTTTTTTGCTATAGATGTGGTTATTGTAAAAACCATAGCAAAGGAGGAGAAAAGGAGAGGTCTACTCCATTGTTTTGACATGTTGGACAACATTTGTTTGGTGAAATAATCAAGAAGAAGCAGACCATCATCGACAAGTATTCAATGTTGGTATCTCTTGGGTTTGTAGAGAGTATTAAATTAATTAGGTTTTTCAATTTGTACTAGAAATTGGAGATAATTGTACTTTTCGTTAAGACTATTATTGTCGGTTGTCGATTATACTCTTGATTATTATAGTAGATTGATTTTAGACTATAAAGATTCAGTTTATGATTTTTCCCTTAATTAAGAGGGTTTTCACGTAAATTGCATGTGTGTTGATTTAATTTCTTGTACTTTATTTCTTTTGCTATTATTGTTGTTGAGATTGTGGTAATTTTCCCCTACATGAAGAATTGGAACATGTAGTGACTATAAGATAGGGTTGAAGAGAAGATCATGACATGGAGAGGATAATGAGATTCATAGGTGATGTAATCTTTGGCAGGGATGAAAGAGAGTATTTGAGTTAAAAACATAAGAGATAATAATAAAATATATTTAAATTATTTTAATATTTAAAATATTATTAAATTTAAAACAAATTAACTTTTTAAAACAAAACAAAAATTAAATTCACTAAAATTATTGTTTTCTCTTGAGAAGACCAAAAAGTATGTTTTAGATCACACGTAGGATTAATATCTCAAAAAAGTAACAAAATTGCAAATGTTTGTTTTTAAAGATTTTTTAGTTTAAAGTTAGATATTTTAAAATTTTAATGTAGTAATTAATTTTTTAAAATTCCTATAAATTAGGTCAAAATATTTTTCAAATGTATAAAATAAATAGGCATCAATATAATATTTATTAAATATTTTACATTAGTAAAAATAATTTCTTACTTAATGAGTAATTCCTTACGAACAATACACAACAATTAAATATTTTATATCGGTAAAAATAATTTCTTACTTAATGTGTAATTCCTTACGAACAAAATACAACAACCGTAAGCGCATATAGCACCCGTTTGGTTAAGCTTTTGGAGGGTGGAAAAATATTTTTTTCACCACAAAAGCTATTTTAAAGAAAAATGAGTGTTTAACTGCAAAATCCAAAAGCACTTTTTAAATAAAAATAGCTTTTTCGGAAACTAAAATATAGATTTTTTAAAAGCTCAAATTTAAAGCTTTTCGAAAAAGCCCCTTATTTTAGCTTTTTTGGATAGAGTTTAACGTTTATAATTTGCGTCGTTTACGTTATAACATTCGACGTTTTAAAAACACTCTCTCTTCTCTCTGTCTTTGCTCTACGATCTGGTCCATTCTCTCTTCTCTTTGCCTCTGCTCTGCTCTATGATTTGTGCTCGTGTGCCTTAACAAATAGGTTTCACTTCTCATTAGAACCCATCTCTGCACTGACCCATATTCAATAACCCTAGTCTTAAAGTCCTATGCTTTAGCCCCGTTTCGTGCCTATATAGCACATCTCGTTTTCGATCAAATCCGACGACCCACATTGTTAAATTTCAACCACTTGATTCGTGGGCTGTCTCAAAATGATTGACCCACCGAAGCAACTGACTTGTACAGTAATCTCAAGTATTGTCGAGGAACTTGTGGAGATAATTTGGCGTTCATCTCTTTGTTCAAGGCTTGTGCTCGTGTTAAGGACGTGTTGTAAAAAATCAAAGTGGTTAATTAAGTCGCAAACTTTCCAAATTATTCTTCACACAAGTAGAATAAAATCTGACAAATGCAAAATAATAAAGACATCAAAATTTGGTAATGCAGTTCGGCACACTCTGCTTACGTCTGCGGGGCCCTCACCCAAATTAATCGCTTTCACTATAGTTTAACAAAATTACACAAGATTGATCTAACACAATACCACTCAATCTTTGTAACTATTCCATAACCTAATTACCCGTGAAAGATTATCACACCCAATAACATGACCAACTTGTGTTAACCTCGTTGAAGGATTTGTCTAACTATTTTCACTCAAAAATAATAATAAATAAAACAGAGAAAGACAACTTCCCAGATTGATAAGCTCTCCAGAAATAGATCTGAAGTTGTTCAACAATGGAACCAAGTTGTTGCACTCACAAATCACGCATCCATCAACAATTATCCTCCTATATGCCGCAACCAGTAATCTTCTTCAAAGACATAGAAAATCAGCAACTCCAATTGACATATGTGAACTCCTTATCAGCTATTAACAGTGGGTCAAAAGTGCAGCCCCATAAATCATACGCAGCCACTAAAAAACCAAAAAAGACCCCATTCTATACGTGACCCACACACCTTCACATCACCCAATAACCACGCATACGTAAACAACTCACTGCAAGATTTTTCAACTTGCATGTTCACATAGACACCTTCCACAATTAGGAGATATGCACGTATATGGATAATCTTCAAAGATTATAAGATGTATGTTTTAAAATAGATTCCTTCAGTGATAGAAATATGTAGCAACACACCTTTGGAACTTCTGCTGTAGATGCAATCTTATATTCTAATTATCTTATATGTCCAATTTAAAATTCCAAAATAAAATAAGATATATACAAAATATATTCTCACAATCTCCCCCTTTTTGACATTTTTGTCTCAAATCAAGAACCAATCATATAAATGATAATTGGACATATAGAATAGAAAATTTTGTGACTCCCCCTTAATGTAATAATCATGTTCAGTCACCATAAGACAAATCCAAGCAACAAGACCAAATCCGATCAACAAAACATAAAAGTCCAACAAAGAAGAAATACAAGGCTTATCGGTGTTCTCCCCCTTTGAGACAATAGATGACAAAAAGCCACAAATTAGGAAGTGCCCGGAAACCAAAGAACTCGTTGCTTCAAATTGCGAAGAGCTTCAGTGACGACGTTAAGAACACCTTCAATCCTCTCAATCTTAGAAAATAAGGCAGCATGAGGATTGACATTGGAGAAACCTGGAGCATCCGAGGAGCCCGAAGCAATATAAGGCAAGTCCACCACCCGTGGTTGTCGAAAAATTCGGGGACAAATGTTCAGTAAAGGGACAGACTCCAAAACGCTTGATTCAAGCCTCAGTACCTCATGAGAATATAAAAATTGTGAAATTAAGCATGGAAAGTATAAAAGAGAGTGAGGCTTACTCTCAATGGCTAGCATTGCGTCGAGGATGAGACGCCCAAGATTGAAACTGACTCCCGTTCCAAGCGCATAAAGAAGCTTGGCTTGTGCTAAATACACTGCAACAATATGAGTACTCAGCATCCAATTAGATACAATCAACTTGAATAACACAAAATATTTTTAGGTTAGCATGGAAGAGCGAAGAACAGTACTTGATGGCCAAGCAGTGAGTTTGCCACTAGTTAAAACTGTGGCAATCAAATTGGTCGACACATCCCACTCATCATCATACAGTAAGTCCCCAATCATATTATCAAACCCTAAAAATATATTCAACTGAGCAGCATCGAAATGAACTACGCGCTCCCTCACATAGATAACCCCAAAAGAAATAGCATCCACATTCAGAATGTCAAATGTCAAATTGGAATAAAACTCTTTTACCAGTACAGAGTCATAATGTTGAGGAAGAAGAGATGCATGTAACAGTGAGCGCTCCGAGAGGAGAGTATGCAGACCATGACTCTGAAACTCATCCAAATTAATTGGCCTATCCATCACTACTATAATATCTGACAATGTATGCCACTTCTGCTCAGCTGCTGAAGTATAGAAAGTGAAAGAAAATGCTTTATCAATTAGTAGGCAAGCGGAGGGACGAAAGCGAGGTGATCGGATTGACTTACGACACTTCATCTTAGTTCGCCTTCTTGGAGCCTAAGGAGGTACCGGTGGTGGAGCAGATTGAGTTAGAGGAGGGACTTCAGAATCAGAAGAGGAATCTTCGACCAAAGACTCGATCACCCGAGTAACATCATCAATAGGATCATTACAATCCTGAACATCGGGAATGTTAATGGGTGCTACCAAAGAGGATTTTGCGTCTGTGAAATGTCTGTTAGACCTAGGATAAAACTGCAAGTGACTTGAGCGTCGAATAGGGGCTGCTGATTTTTTCTCCGAAACTATGTTCAAGGGCTTCTCTTTGTTTTTGCCTATTGTCCAATGTCAATTAGGCAGAAATCAACAGTACAATGTATACTTGGTCCAGATATCAACCTAATCAGCTCAAATTCCAACAAATTGTGAAACTCAAATTGAAGAAATCACCACAACTTCACAACCCACAGTTAACTAAAATCACAGTCAATGAACTTGGAGGCGTCAAAATCACTTCAACTCATATTCAACATAGAATATCAAAACAGTAGTAACCCACGCAATTAATTAGATAATCCACCAAAAATCACAAACCCAAACACAGCACAAGAGAACGAACCACGTCTTCAGCTTTAGAGACAACCCAATCAGTTGATAATGTGAAAAGAAAATCCAGTACTAGATAAAGAACATCATAGGATTATAGAGATGAAGAGATCAAGCAGATGAAGCTTGCTGTGAAGACAAAGGAGAGAGACATAGTCCTTGCTAGGAGATGAGAATTGCTTGGAGTGATCTGCGTGTGGGAGAAGGTGCGTGGAAGGAAGAAGACCATGAGAGAGCACTTTGATTTGATGTAGAGGACCTGCGTTGGAGAGCTCTTGGAAGCTTGTGGAAGGCTTGCGGTGACAGAGAATAGAAAAGGAAGAAAGCAATTAGGGATTTAAATCCCTTAAAAAGAAACGTTACGCTTTTTTCTTCCTTTTTTGAATTTTTTAAATATAGATATAAATAAATAATAAAAATAACAAAAACTAATAAGAAAGGGCACAAAGTCCCAAAGCTCCCCTAAGTTGTTCAAACCTTACCGCATCAAGAGGTTTCGTGAGGATATCCGCTAAATGCTTTTCAATAGATACATGAGATAAGATAACTGCCTTGCTTTCTACAAGCTCTCGAATAAAGTGATATCGAAGATCAATATGCTTGGTCCATGAATATTGAACAGGATTCTTCGAAATATCAATCGCACTTTTATTGTCACATAAAATTGTTAACTCATTCTAATCAACCCAATAATCTTCTAACATTTGCTTCATCCAAAGCAGTTGTGAACAACACTTGCCTGCAGCTATGTATTCAGCCTCTACAGTCGAAAGTGAGATTGAGTTTTGCTTCTTGCTACACCAAGAGATCAAATTGTTTCCCAAAAAGAAACATCCCCTTGAGGTACTTTTGCTATCATCTAAATTTTCAGCCCAATTCGCATCACTGTATCTAGCTAGATAAGATGTTGAATTTGATGTATACTATATCCTAAAATCTGATGTTCCGCTTACATATCTGAAAATCCTCTTGACAGCTGTCAGATGTGTTTCTTTTGGATTCGCTTAATAGCGAGCACATACACCAACACTATAGCAGATATCTAGCCTACTAGCAGTCAAATACAATAAGCTACCAATCATGCTTTAATATAAACTTTCATTGGCACTTTTCCCATTCTCATCTTTGTTTAATTTCATTGAGCTACTCATGGGTGTTCTTGCATGTCTAGCTTTCTTAAGACCAAACTTCTTTATTATGGTGCGAACATATTTTGTTTGCAATATGAAGATTCCATCCTTCACTTATTTTAATTGCAAACCTAAAAAGAAATTTAACTCACCCACCATACTCATTTCAAATTCAGATGTCATTAGCTTAACAAATTCTTCTACCATTTTTGAACGTGTAGTGCCAAACACAATATCATCAACATAAATCTGAGCTATCACAAAATCAAATTTAAATTTTTTAATAAACAAGGTTTTGTCAATATTAACTTGTTTATTCCCCTGCTTGATAAGATATTGAGCGAGTCTTTCATACCATGCCCTCAGTGCTTGTTTGACGCCATAAAGTGCTTTCTTTAATTTATGGACATAATCTGCATGAGCTAAATCAGTAAAACCTTTCGGTTGCTTCACAAAGACTTCTCCCTGTATAAACCCATTCAAAAAAGTGCTCTTTACATCCATCTGGTAAAGTTTAAAACCTTTTATACAAGCTATGCCCAATAATAATCTGATCGATTCAAGTCGTGCCACAGGTGCAAATGTTTCATCGAAATCTATTCTTTCCACTTGAGAATATCCCTGAGCTACTAACCTTGCTTTATTCCTGGTAACATTACCCTTTTCATTTGTTTTATTCCGAAATACCCATTTTGTACCAATTACATTTGTAGCTGGTGGTCGTGGCACTAATTCCCACACACCATTTCGTGCAAATTGGATCAACTCTTCTTGCATAGCTGCTATCCAATATTCATCTTGTAGTGCTTTTTTGACGTTTTTTGGTTCAATTGAGGAAGTATAGCAAAAGTATCCTGTAAGTTCTCTATAATTGACCCTTTTTCTCTCTCTTATTTTTCTTCTTTCACTCATATCCCCAATAACATTTTCTTCTGGATGGTTTCTTCAGATTCGAGATGAAGAGCCTCGATTTAAGTCATCTTTGAGTGAATTGGTTACATTATCATCTGAAGTAACTGAAAATTCTTCAGTTTCTGTAGTTACTTCCTTAACAGTAACTAACTGTAAATCACTTTCTGCAGCTGCTCCATCTGCAGTAACTGGTTGTAATTCACTTTTTGCAGTTACTTCATCCGTAGTAACTAACTGCGAATCTGAGGAATTCTTCACTTTTGTTTCATTTCTGGTTTGAGTTGATTTAAATGGTTGGTTGATCTTTTTCTCTTTAGCCACATGATCACTCATTAAGGATGCATCGTCTATCACAACATTGATGGATTCTTGCACTTTCCTTGTTCTTTGATTGTACACTCTATAGGCTTTACTATGAGTTGAGTATCCAATAAAGATTCCTTCATCACTTTTGCTTTCAAATTTTCCAAGTTGCTTACGATCTTAAAGAATATAACACTTGCTTCCAAAGATATGAAAATAGCTTACATCTGGTTTCTTTCCTCTCCAAAGTTCATATGATGTCTTGTTTAGGAAGTTTCAAAGGTATACTCTATTGGATATGTAGCAAGCTGTATTCATCACTTCAACCCAAAATCTCATAGAAATTTTGCTTCCATTCAATATAGATCTGGCCATTTCTTGAAGTGTTCTATTTTTTCTCTCTGCAACTCCATTTTGTTGTGGAGTTTTGGGTGCTGAAAATTATTGTGAAATGCCATACTCATCACAAAACTCATTAAAGCTTGCATTTTCAAATTCTTTTCCGTGATCCGATCGAATTCTGAATATGGTCAAAATTTTCAGATTCTTCACCTGCATACATAGGCTTCTAAAAGCCTTAAACGCATCTGATTTTTCTTTAAAAAATGTTAGCCAAGTATATCTTGAATAATCATCAACACAAGTTAGAAAATATTTCATTCCACCAATACTCTCATATTGTGTTGGACCAACCAAATCCAAGTGAACCAATTCAAGTATACGAGATGAAGTAATATATCTAACCTTTTTGTGTGGCACTCTCAGTTGTTTTCCCATCTGACACGCGCTGCAAATTACTTTCCCTTCTATGTTCATTTTGGCTAAACCTCTCACAGCCTCCAATTTTGTCAATTTGCTTATAAGATCAAAATTCACGTGTCCAAGCCTTTGATGCCATAAATCGATATTATTTTCATGAGTGGCCGACTTACACGTAGTCATGACTTACAACATGTAACAATTGTTGACCGATCGCTTGCCACTCACGATACATTCGCTTTGCTCAGTAAGCACCCTGCATTTATCACTAGTGAATTTAACTAACAAACCATCATCACATAGTTGGCTTATACTTACCAAATTTGCTTTCAAACCATCGACATGAAGCACATTCTTGACAGGAGGAAAACCATCCATGCACAATATTCCTCTACCAATCACGAAAGCTTTCTTTTCATCTCCAAAAGTCACATGCCCATCCAAACAAATCTGATAATCAGTCAAGTAGGTCTTTTCCCCTGTCATATGATGTGAACATCTACCATCAAAATACCAACCATGTTGTAATATTACTTTCATTGATGTACAAACTACGAGAGCTTGCAATTCACTTCTTTTTACCCAAGAAGATCTAGATGCTAAGGATTGATGTTGAAATTTTTACGAAATGTGCATACTTTTTTGGCCTTGCCTTCTTTCAAATAACATTTGTAGCAACTGATAACACCTCGGCCTTATATGCCCAACCACCCCACAAAAATCACATGTGGGTATAAATCTATGACTCTTTTTCGATGCTTCTACTTCTTGGGCCGATCTGAATATGTCAGAGTTTCCTTCATTAACTTTCGAAACACTCACCTTTGTAACCGATACCTTTAAAATTCCCTTTAGCCTTACCGGTTTCAATCAGCTTATCAAGTTTTTCGGTGCCTCCATTCAACATCCTCAATCCCTTTTCAGTACTCACCAATTTCATTCTAGCTTCACCAAGCTCATCCGAAGTCAACATCAGCTTCTTTTCTAATTCCTGTATGGTATTTTTCAGGCAAAGATTCTCTTCTTTCAATCTTTCATTCTTTTTATGCATTTTCACCCATTTTTCATACAAAG
>JANSVA010000217.1:10167738-10182784 GCA_025504915.1 Erythroxylum reticulatum
GTGCAGCGAAAAAATCATAAGCATGTCAAGATGACAATTCACCACCATTTAAAACACTGAAAGATATGCCCGATACTCGAGAGAGATCCATATTGATGTGAGAGCTGAAAAGTCTTCGATAGAGCCAAAAAGAAGTCACAAAGTAAACTACTAAAAAGATGAAACAACAATAGCAACATAAAATTAAAGAACTAAAAAAATCTTTTCTTTTCTTTTTTGTTTTCTTTTTTTTTTAAAACAACACTAAAAAAATTTTAAAAATGTAAAGCACATTGTCCCTGTGCCCTTCGAAGAATCTCAAACATGATGTTTTTCTTTGGTTCAAATGAAGATGTGTAATATAAATACTTTGCAAGTTCTTGATAATCAACTCTTTTTCTTTCTCTTGTTTTCCTTCTTTCGCTCACATCTCCAATAACAATTCCTGCTGGATGATTTCTTCGAATTTGAGATGAAGAACCTCGGTTCAAATCAGCTTTCATTGTTTTAATTGGTTCATCATCTGAAGCAACTGAAAGTTCTTCAGTTTCTGCTGTTACTTCCTCAGAAGTAGCTAACTGTAAACTACTTTCTGCAGCTACTTCATCTGCAGTAACTAGCTGTAAGTCACTTTCTGCAGTTACTTCATCTACAGTAACTAACTGCAAATCTAGGCATTTTCTTATTTTTCCTTCACTACATTTTTATGCTTGTACTTAACCCTTTCTAATCCAAGTTTGCTTCGATACCATGGGATGCTGCTGGAAATTTAATAGAGAGTGACTAGATTTTGACCCCTTTGAAACATCATTTGTAACATCTTGTAGCATCTCGGCCTTATATGCCCGATAACTTCGCAAAAATGACACGTTGGTACAAATCTTCGATTCTTCCTCAAAGTTTCTTCTTGGACAGATCTGGATATGTCATCTTTCTTCTCATTCACTTTAGAACACTCACCCTTATAGCCAATGCCTTGAAGATCCCCTTGAATTTTACTAATTTTCAATAACTTTTCTAGCTTTTCGATACCTCTATTTAACATTCTCAATCCCTTTTCGGTACTTACCAATTTCATTCTAGTTTCACCAAGCTCATCCGAAGTCAACATCAGCTTCTTTTCTAATTCTTGTATGGTATTTTTCATGCAAAGATTCTCTTCTTTCAATCTTTCATTCTTTTTATGCATTTTCACCCATTTTTCATACAAAGCCTTGTAATCCTCATAAATATCCCCATTTTTATCATCAATACCACTTCTGTCATTATCATAGTCTGATATAGAATCCCGAGCCGAACTGATTTCGAAATTTTCAAATTTTCTCACTGTTCTGCTATCAGTTACTTCTTTCTCAGTTACTATTAAACAAGTAATTGGACTTTTGTTGTGTAATGCAACTAGTGCAGCATTGTTTGCTATTTCTTCTTCACTGTCGAAATCACTTTCATAATCATTTTCGCTCCAGGTGGTTGTGAAGGACTTTCCTCTTTGTTTCTTCAACGTGTTAGCACATTCGGATTGAATATGTCCAAATCCCTGACATTCATGACATTGAATTCTTCTTTCCTTCTGTTTGTCTTTTTGTACCTTGACTTGTTGTCTTCGGTTATTACTTGATGAACTTCCTCCATATTGTCTAGAGTCGGGTTTGTCCTTTTTCATTCTTTTTAGCAATTTACCAAAATTTCGAGTGAGTAAAATCATGTCTTTATTCTCATCTGACTCATCTTCTGCATTATTCACACTTTTTCTGGCTTCCACCTGCAGTGCCAATCCTTTGCTTCTTTCTTGCTTACCTCTTAAGAGATTCATCTCAAAATTTGTGAGAATGCCAATAACTTTTTCCAATGATAGATTATCAATGTCATGACCTTCTTCTATTGCTGCTATTTTTAAAAAAATCTCGGTGGCAGCGATCTCAACGTTTTCTTGACCAATTTCACATTAGAGTACTTCTTTCCTAATTGATAAGGTTGATTTACAATGTCTCTCAATTTTTCATGAAAGTCTCCGATAGTCTCATGCTCATCCATCTTCAACTCTTCAAACCACACAGCTAACATTTGTAGTTTCGATGCTATCACAGATTTTGATCCTTCATGAATGGTTTGCAATACATCCCAAGCTTCTTTTGCTGTTTCACATGCTGAAATCATTGAGAAGCGTCCTTCATCAACGACACTAAATATCACGTGCATTGCTTGTGAATTCCCCAGTGCACTTTCTTCTTCCAGTCTAGTCCATTCAGATGGATCTTTCTGAACTGCCTATCCTTTATCATCAGTAATCATTGGTTGAGTCCAACTGTGTACTACCGAATGTCAGGCTCTCGTCCCCTGAGCTTGAATAAAGACTTTCATCTGAGATTTTCACGCTGGGTAATTAGAACCATCTAGCAATGGTGGTCTGGTAATTGATGCACCTTCCGTTGTAGCCATGTCTGCGAATCTAGGATTTGCACCAACTTGCTACCAAGTTTTGAATCGGTGACCAGGCTTTGACACCAATTAAAAAACCAAAGTGGTTAATTAAGTCGCAGACTTTCTAAAATATTCTTCACACAAGTAAAGTAAAATCGGACAAACGCAAAATAATAAAGATACTGAAATTTGATAACGCAGTTTGGCACACTCTCTGCCCACGTCTACGGGGCCCTCACCCAGATTAATTGCTTTCATTGTAGTTCAACAAAATTACACAAGATTGATTTAATACAATATCACTCAATCTTTGTAACTATTCTACAACCTAACTACCCGTGAAAGATTATCACACCCGATAACACTACCAACTTGTGTTTACCTCGTCAGAGGATTTGTCTAACTATTTTCACTCAAAAACAATAATAAATAAAACAGAGAAAGATAACTTCCCAGATTGATAAGCTCTCCAGAAATAGATATGAAGTTGTTCAACAATGGAACCAAGTTGCTGCATTCACAAATCACGCATCCATCAACAATTATCTTCCTATGTGTCGCAACCAGTAACCTTCTTTAAGACACAAAAAATCAGCAACTTCAATTGACATATGTGAACTCCTTATCAGCTATTAACAGTGGGTCAAAAGTGCAGCGCCACAAATTATACGCAACCAGTAAAAATCCAAAAAAACCCCATTCCATGTATGACCCACACACCTTCACATCACCTAATAACCACGCATACGTAAACAGTTCACTACAAAATTTTTCAACTTGCATGTTCACATAGACATCTTCCACAATTAGGAGATATGCACGTATATAGATAATCTTCAAAGATTATAAGATGTACATTTTAAAATAGACTCCTTCAGTGACAGAAATATGTAGCAACACACCTTTTGAACTTCTGTCGTAGATGCAATCTCATATTCTAATTATCTTATATGTCCAATTTAAAATGCCAAAATAAAATAAGAAATATACAAAATATATCCTAACATGTTGCATGGTTAAATGTTTCATGTTCGCGCCTTAAAATTGGGATTTGGGTCGTATCTTTTTATGTCGAATGCTTTGATCCATTTGTATTCATCTTTGGGTGACTTCGGATTTGCTTTACAGGTGTTTAATGAAATGGCTAAGAGAGAATTGGTTTCTTGGAACTCGTTGATTTGTGGTTTTAGTCAGTGCAATATGTTTAATGAGGTGTTGGGTTTATTTCGTGCAATGTCAGAAGCTAATGTAAAAGCCGATGTCGTTATGATGGTTAAAGTGATATTAGCTTGTAGTCACTTGAGTGACTGGGTTTTTGCAGATTATGTAGTTGATTACATTAATGTTAATCATGTGGAGGTTGATATTTACTTGGGCAACACATTGATAGATATTTATGGAAGGCGTGGATTAATGGATTTAGCATAATAAGTTTTTGAAAATATGCAGGAAAGTGACACAGTTTCTTGGAATGCAATGATCACGAGTTTGGCAAAAGTAGGGAATTTAGTTGTAGCAACGGAACTTTTTGATCAAATGCCTGAAAAGAATGCCATTTTCTAGAGCTCTATGATCATAGGTTATGCTCAAGCAAATCAATTTTTTGATGTAGTAAACCTTTTTCAAGATATGATGAAGACTAATGTAAAGCCAGATGAGATTACACTAACCAGTGTGCTTTTTGCCTGTGGTCATTTGGGTATATACAATTTTGGACAAACAGTTCATGACTACATTAACGAGCATGAGATAAGAGTAGATATGCATCTAGTGAATGCTTTAATACATATGTACTATAGTTGTGGAGATAGTGAGAAAGCATTAGAGATCTTCCATGAAATGAAATAGAAGGATAATGTTTCTTGGACATCAATCATCACTGGCCTTGCATTAAATGGTTTTGCAAGTCATGCCCTTACATTTTCTCAGAAATGTTGAGAGATGGTGTTCATCCAACTCATGGAAGCTCTGTGGGGCTTTTACGAGCTTGTACCTATAATGGGATGGTAGATCAAGCACTAGAATATTTTGGGAGTATAGAAAAACCTAATATGAAACATTATGGTTGTGTTGTTGAGCTTTTGAGTCGAATAGGTGAACTAAACAGAACTTAGGAGTCCATACGACGAATGCACTGACGTTGTAATATTTACTCAACTTGAATATTTATTTTAGGATTATAATATTATTTAGTTTTTTTATATGTTTTAATATTTATTTTTGATATTAGTTTTATTTCTTACAAAAAATAAAACATCTCTTAAAATAATTTTCTACAAGATGGAAGGGAATTTATCAAATAATTGTAAAGTAAATGTAAACCCATTTTTTAATATACGTTGAATATTATTTATATGCATACATAATTTTTATTACAAAATAAAGTATAGTTAAAATTAATAAAAGTGTTTTTTTATTTTTATGTTGCCAAATAGCCTACTGTATGAAGCTTTTTCAAAAAAGTTAATTTTTTAATTAACAACCAAACAGTCAACTGATTTCTTAAAAAAATGTTCTGAAAAAATTTCTACTAACAAAAGCTCTACTGATATAAACTCATCCAAACAAGCACATAAACTTCCGACCAAGATGGCCGTATAGAGCTAGCTAATTTAACCATTAACACAAGTTTCTCGATAAACAATTTGCAGCAACACAATTCGAGCTTTTATACGAGTTTTAAAAAATTAATTATTAAATTAAAAATTAAAAAAATTTGGTATTAAATTGAAATTTTTTGAAAAGGTAGACAGGATCAACCCTTGACAATATGAAATCTTTCAATCTAACGGCCAGTAGAAAATCATAAGCATAGCACACCCGCAGGCAATCACCAGTCCTCTGCTGTTGGCATTTACACCTATCATCATGTCACAAAACGAAGCTCTCTTTTTTCCGTTTCTCTGCGACTCTCTTCCTCTCTCGTTCACGCACTCTGATTTTGGCTGTTTGAATTTAGGGCAAACTTAACCTTGAACTCGCTCGTTTTGACTAGCGAGCCCCAAATAATCGCTGTCCTACGTCGCCGATCCGATTTCCAGGTACTGTTTTCTTTCCAAGCGCGACCCGATCTCCACTGGCTCCGAGACTGATCCCCCAATCTCCTTGAAGCTCTCTGATTGTATTGCGGTCATGGGAATCTTGGTATAGTTCACGGCCTTATAGTTAGGGTTCTTGGTCGGGAATCTGCTTATGTGATTCAAGTTATCTAGTTGCTGTGTGTTTATAGTGAGAGTAACTGAGGCTATGTGGTTTGTTTGGTTGCTGAAAAATGTTATAGCAGTCATTGACATGTTTGGGAACTTATTTTAGAATTTTTTTAGTGGAAGAACTTATATAACACTCACAGTGGTCCCTTCTTATTATTGCCTCTTCAGGCATTGTCGTGAGATTAATCTTGCAAGCTTTGAATGGTATGTTTAACCACGATTTTATTTATTCAATTTTAGGAAATAGGGAACTGTTTGATGTAGTTTCTACAATGTTGATCTCTGGGTAAACATGCTAGTTTATTTTTCTGATCACTAAAAAACATGACCTACTTGATTATAAATGAGCAATAAATGTTCTCTAATTACTATAGAGCGTGGCTCCTACCTTCGTATTTTCCCACGCGGTTCTGTTTAATAGCAAAACGGAGTTGCAAAATCTAAGAGCATATTTGGTTTTAGAAAGATGAATGCGGAACAGGTGTGAAGTTTCATTTGATATGTTTTTTCTTCGCATTTAGTATCATCAATTAGATTCTAGTATAGAATAGCCGAAGTTTAAAGTACATAGGTTTATGATAATTTTAGTTGACTATTAAAGGTTTCTCCAGCTCCTCTTTTTCCAACTTTCCTTTTGTACACTTATCCTTTTCTTGTGTATTATTGCTACTTCCTCACTACTATATTCTACTCATTTCAGGATATATATAAGTGTTTACTAAGCAAAGCTTACTGATCACTCCGTCCGACTTGTGACTGAGACAAGCCACAGCTGCTTCTCATCAGGGCATGATTTGTGGCATGAGCTTTTGCCTTTTATGCAATGTCGGGGTTACTAAATGTATTGTCAGTTTTCAGTATATCTTGGTTGAGTTTATATTTAAGTTTTAATGTTTTTGTTGCTCGACTTCTAACTACTCTTATGCTGAAATACATTTTTTGGCTCTATGATGGACAGGTTCTGTAAGTACTATCTTCTTACTAGGGAAGGGCGGGATTATATTTTCACTTGTTCATTAATTTTTCTAGAGTGGTCTGAGATTTGTTGTTGCATGTTGTTAATGTCTTCTAATTCTTTGTTGGATTTTCTTTGGCATCTTAAGCATGTGATTTTGTTACAATAAGCTCTTTACTTCTTTAGTATGAAAGCTTGTGATTTTGCAATTGTGAAGAACGCTGTTTTCTATCGGTCATTCCAAAGGATAGGTCGACTTAAGTTTGCATAATGTGCAATGTTCTTATCATCTAATACAACCACAATATTAAAGATGTTCACCACTTTAGCCGTTTTCGCGCCCCTGGGCCAAATATTAGTTGTCTTTTGTGGCTTTATGTGAAATAACATTTTGTTTCGTGGTTTGCTTTTAATCATTGTACTTGTTTGGTTTCTGGAGTTGTTCTTTCATTGTTTCATTATTCTTTTTTATTCTGGAATTTAATATGGTCTTTATTGCAGTCTTCTCTTAATGGTTCAGCTTCAAATATTCCAGACAGTACAGGGCGATCATTTGCTACATCTTTCTCTGGCCAATCAGGTGCAGGCTCTCCTGTTTTTCATCACAATGGTGAGTAGCTCTACTATAATTTTACCTGTGTTGCTCATTTTAAATTTATTTGAATTTAATGGTTCTTACTGCAGGGAGTATTCAAGCCTTGCACAATATTCATGGAAGTTTTAATGTTCCTAACATGCCGGGTACACTTGCATCAAGAAATTCAACATTGACTAATGTTCCTTCCGGTGGAGTTCAACAACCTACTGGTAGCCTCTCTAGTGGACGGTTTGCATCCAACAATCTTCCTGTTGCACTGTCTCAGGTACCAAAACTTGTAAACAAGCTAACTGATTCCATTCGTAATTTTTTTGCTTGTTTTATTACTAAAATATTGTGAACTGTGCAGTTATCCCATGGCAGCATCCATGGACAATCAGGAGTCAGCAATAGAGGAGGTGTGAGTGTTGTAGGAAACCCTGGGTTTAGTAGTAACACAAATGGAGTTGGCAATTCTATTCCTGGGATTCTACCAACTTCTGCAGCAATTGGTAACCGGAATGTTGTTCCAGGATTGGGGGTATCCCCAATTTTGGGAAATGCAGGTCCTCGGATTACAAGTTCTATGGGTAACATGATAGGTGGGGGCAACATTGGAAGGAACATTGGCTCAGGGGGAGGATTATCTTTGCCTGGCCTTACATCACGTCTTAATTTATCATCAAACAGCGGATCTGGGAGTTTAGGTGTTCAAGTACAAAACAGATTAATGGGTGGTGTACTTCCACAAGGTACAAGTTGATTTCCTGCTGTCATTACTTGATTTCTAGAATAGTTTGTGATGACAAACTATCTGGATGAAGATTGCAACACCTCTTAACTTCATTTCATAGTGTTCATGATTGGTTTTTCATCTTGTTGTAGCATAAGTGGATTTTCCTCGCACTAAGGGATCATCCGATTGCTTTGCCTATGTTCTACTTTCTTTTGTAACGAAGTTGTTTAAGTTTCTTTTTGATGTGAATAGGAGATTTGTAGCTGTAGAATGACTTGTTAGATCTTGAAATAATGTATTATATTTTGAAAATTGCCTAATGCAGTTGATCCTCTTTATTTGATGTTCCAGACTAAAGATTTGAGGTGTCTGAGCTTTATTTCTAGAAATTATTGAAGGTTGTTTTCTTTGGTACACTGCTTTGCTTTAGCTTACAAATCTTGGGGTTAAAATTTTTGTTGCTTTGATATCTCAATTTAATCTTGGCATTCTCTGAGTTCCTTTCTTGCACTGAGTTCAGCATCGTGTGTATATTTTTGAGATAATCATTGGCTGCCTTTCTAAGTTTTCTTTCTTTCTTTTCCTTGGATCATGAATAGTAGCTTAATTTTACAGCTTTAGACCAGCTTTGACTACTACTTTATATGACCCTTTCTGGATTCAGGGTCTCCTCAGGTGATTTCTATGTTGGGGAGCTCCTATCCTACAGCTGGTGGTCCTCTCACACAAAGCCATGCCCAAGCAGTGAACAATCTTGGCTCTATGGGAATGTTGAATGATATTAATTCCAATGACAGTTCGCCTTTTGACATAAATAATGATTTCCCCCAGTTGACTAGCCGTCCTAATTCAGCAGGAGGGCCTCAAGGGCAATTGGGTAGTGAAAACATGGTTTTGAAATTTGACCGTTGGTAGGCAATATTAGCCAGTTTCATCTGTGTTGAGTAAATATGCCATAAACATTTCAGGTTCACTGCGTAAACAAGGTCTTGGTGTTAGCCCGATTGTTCAACAAAACCAAGAATTCAGCATCCAAAATGAAGATTTTCCTGCTTTACCAGGATTTAAAGGTTCGTAGTCAGTTAATTTGGAGATAATGAGTCAAAGAATCCTTCATTCACTAACATTGATTTTGTTGAAAAATTCAACCAATATAAAAATCGATGTTGCCTTTCATAGCGACTGGCTTTGGATAAGATACTGTCTTCATTAAAATGAAAACAAAATAGTGATATGGTGTTGAATTACAAAATTTGGGTCAGGTGGTAATGCTGATTACAGCATGGATCTACACCAAAAGGAACAACTGCATGACAATACCATGTCAATGATGCAATCTCAGCACTTCTCTGTGAGTTTTAGTGAAAGTTTGACCAATACCATAGTACTAATTGTTATGTACTTCCTCACGTACTTTAATTTTGGACTCAGCAGTTAGGAAGGTCTGCTGGATTCAACTTGGGGGCCAATTATTCATCATATCGCTCACAGCAGCAACAGCAACATACTCCAGCTGTGAGCAGTAGTGGCGTCAATTTTTCATCTCTAAACAATCAAGACCTGATTCATGGCTCAGACATATTTCAATCTTCACGTTCATCCTACCACTCTCAGGTATGTTTGTTCTGTTGACATATATACTTTTTGGTCTTTGATGCCACAGAACTGATATTTTTGTCTGACCATATATTTATTTGCCGTTCAGAACAATGGGCCTCCTGGGATCGGATTAAGACCTTTAAGCTCACCAAACACTGTCTCTGGAGTTGGATATGACTATCTTATCCAGCAGTATCAACAGCAGCAAAATCCATCGCAATTTCGGTTGCAACCAATGTCAGCTGTCAATCAGTCATTTAGGGATCAAGGCATAAAATCCATGCAGGCTACACAGTCAACTCCTGATCCATTTGGATTACTTGGCTTGTTAAGTATTATTAGAATGAGTGACCCTGATTTGACCCCACTTGCACTTGGAATTGATTTAACGACTCTGGGATTGAACTTGAATTCTGCTGAAAATCTTCATAAGACATTTGGCTCCCCATGGTCTGAAGGGCCTGCTAAGGATGATCCAGAGTTTATGGTGCCACATTGTTATTATGCGAAGCAACCACCTTTTCTACATGTGAGCTGCCTTTTCTTTATGCTTTCCCTTCTGACCTGGCTCTTCTTTTTTTTCCCCTTTGGTGTTTTTTTCCATTTTCCTGTCATTGTTATTTACCTCTTTAAACAACTGCAGCAAGGTTACTTTTCCAAGTTCTGCGTGGAAACACTGTTTTATATATTCTACAGGTACATTTTTTATAAATGTTTCTATTGTTACCTGAAGTTTTCTTGTTTGCTATTATCTTTTCCCCTTTGGTTGGTTCACATTTCAAAATTTACCATTTTTTATAATGTTCTTTCATTATTTTTTCAGCATGCCAAAAGATGAAGCTCAACTATATGCTGCCCATGAACTGTAAGTTAGCTACTACCCTGATGACGACTTGTCGGTTTCGTTCTATATCTGCATAATTCCTTCCATTCCTCCAATTAAATGCATACCCAATTTTGACTTTTTGGGATGTCTACTAGTTTGTTTCTTTTCCTTGTGAGGTTCTATTGTCATATAGGTCTGGTCTTTTTGATGGCAGTTACAACAGAGGTTGGTTTTACCACAAAGAGCATCGAGGGTGGTTCATTAGACTCCCCAACATGGAGCCTCTTGTGAAAACAAACACGTATGAGAGAGGGTCTTATCACTGTTTCGATCCAAACACATTTGAAATTCTGCGCAAGGTTTGCAGTATTTTATTGTTCTTCTTTTGTTCGAACCTTTTCCCCTGTTCAGAATGTCAAGCATACTTCTTGATTTCTGACGTGCAATTGTGTGAATGATGCTGATGCAGGATAATTTTGTCGTCCATTACGAGATGTTGGAAAAGAGACCAGTTCTACCGCAACACTAACAATTTCTGTTGTATGATGTAAAATGAAAGTCAATTTGAGCATTATTTTCTCTTGAATTTGCCAAAAGTTTTGGCAATCTTCTGATTGATTCTGTTCAAGTTGACAGCCATTTTCTAATTTTAGCAATACATCACCTTTCTGCATATGTAGCACAAAGTCCGTTGGATAGCCAGTCTTGATTAGAGTGACAGAAATGAGACCCGGCTAACTCCCATACAAGATGCTTGATTCTTTTTTAAAGGACTGCGATTGTTGAAAAATTTACACTATCAACACAAATAATATACAAGGTTTTAAAAATTGGACCGGACAGATACATTAGAAATTGTTTAAACCGACCAGTTGTTTGGTCGGTTCTAATAAACCAGTCAATATACATACATGCTTAAAAGGCTAAATTTTGGATTTCATTTTAGAAGTTAAACTCTCTTTGCATCTTCACCGTATCTCATTGTCATCTTCTATTTCTGGCCATCTTTGCTACATCCCTTCTTCATCTTCCATTTCTGCCATCTTTCATCTTCGTTAGATCTTATCTTTGCCAAATCTCTCTCAAAAGACCGTTGGAGCTTCAAACATCAGAGAGAGATGCGGAAGCCTCTGCTGGCCTACGATGCACATAAAGCGTTCTTTTGCATTCGCAATTCTACTTTTAACTGCAAGCACGTGTTCTTTCTCCATATCAGATCACCATATGGGAAAATTCTTCATGCTTGCCCGAAAAGTCACCGAAGTTGCGGTACATTGCCTCTTTCTACCTCAAATAAAGAAAGAAAACAAGGGCGTGAGATTCTTTCTTAGGCTAGCACGTGCTGCTTAAATCGCTCCTCTCATTTCAGTCAAGTCATTCTGATCCCTCTCTTATCCGACTTGCATGTGTTAAGCATGGGAAAAAAGACATACCACTACTTCTCAGAGATAGAGTTATTGGCTAAGAAAGCTGTCTATGGTGAAGTTTCCAGGGAAAGAAGAGTGAAGTTTTCACAAGTAAACTACTTATCTGCCCTTGCGGTGCAGTCTCCGTTCTAGCGAGTAAGCTATGGATACAATTTCTGAAGAAAGAGTCATGGGTGAAGAGTCTAAAGAAGAAGTGCAATCTATCTGCCGCTTTATCTCTCGAAAACAAGGTATGAGAAAAGAATATCGTATGAGGTATAGGAACTGGATGGATGGAGCAAAAATATCAAGAGTTGAAGAATGGGTTTTGGAGTGAAACTCTGATTTTGTTGTCAATCTATGTTTGTATAGAATACGATGTTCAATTTACTGTTATTCAAGGTTTCTTAACAGATAAGGATTGTTTGTATAGAATTCAAGTATGTCCAGTTTACTGTTATTCAAGTTTCTTAATAGATAACAGATAAGGATTGCTTGTATAGAATTTGAGTATGACCAGTTTACTATTATTCAATGTCTAGTTTACTTATTCAAGGTTTATTAATATATAATAGATAAAGATAATTCGATTGCTTTATCTACAAGAGTACAAACTAAGGGAGATTTGTTACTTATTCTGATCTCTTGTATTCTATATACTCTCTTAAAGTATTCAATTTGTTGATCTAAAACTTCAAAAACGAAAACTACACTTGCTAACATTTGGTGATTTGAAGTGTAGCACACCGATAAGTTAGTAAGATTTTATTCACCATTATGTTGTTGGTCTTCTTGTGGTGCATATGTATGGTCATTTTAAGTTTATATGGATGTAGTTTATAAATTGTATGTGAGATATCACATGTGAATAATTTATAAAGTGATCTAATTTATTTTTACTTTTTACGTCTTGCTATCAACGAATTGATTGGTTTGCCTACTCGAAAATGGCTTTCCCCAACTTGGAAGAATTCACAAACAATCTATCTACTCGACTATTTTTTTTACATAATTTATTCCTATATACTTAAATGATCCCTTTGTTGAAACAATGAATCAATTTCACACTGCTCAATGTCCCACTATCCTCTCTCTCTTAAATTTGTTAAGACATCTAAAAAGTTGTCTTCACCATTCTCTGGTAGAGGAGATAAGCACACTTTAATGTCTATTGCATACTAGGAGGATCTATTTTGTTATCGTCTGCACCATTGTGATTGATAAGGATTTCAAGCAAAACTAAAATTATTACTTATTTGTTGGTGGAAACAAGTCTGCACCATTGTGATTGATAAGGATTTCAAGCAAAACTAAAATTATTACTTATTTGTTGGTGGAAACAAATGCATTTCCATTAGGAAGATCATTGATGGATACATTTGGCAGAGCCTTTATTGATTAAGTATCTTTAATATTGGGATCACTTTCTTTACATAGAGGTTATATCATTTTTTATCAACATACTGAGCACATTCGTTCTTAATTGTTTAGAACAACATTAGAACTTTGTTCATTAATCTCCACAAATAGGTAACTTTTATGGAATCCTTAACCATTTCTCATTATGCTTTTATTTTGATTACATTAAGAAGCTCTCTTTCTAGCTTTACTTTGACATAAACTCGAGCAAAACAAATTATTTTGAGGTTAGAACCGGTTTTATAGCAGTTTAACACCGATTGAACCTTTAAACTTTAAATCTTTCATTTGATTGGTTCAATGTAAGGTCCGATTTTTAAAACATTACTAATACATTCAAAGTCAATTAACTAAATAAGATTTCATTATTTCAAAGCATGTTTTTATAATGGGATTAGAAAAGTTCATCCTAAAAATATAGAAGCTATTATAATTTAGTGGATTGTTGTAAGACAAGAACAAGGATATGTAGGACAAGAAGAAGCGCAAGGCTCTATAAGTCGAATTCTCTAGTCTATTTCAGTCACTTTCCACTATAAGAGTAAGATATATCAATTAAGTTGACTTTTATTTTCTGGTGGACTATAAGTTTAATGGGTATAGCTTGAACAATATTAGAAAATAAACTTCAGAGTCTAAAGCATAGTTAGCAATAAAATATTTAATTTAAAAAAGTATAAATGTCACAAGTATACAATTAAAATGTTAATTGTCATTAAATTATAACAGCCCATATTAATTAATTAAACTTTTTTTTCACTTAGATTGTGTAATCATATCATAATGCCTTTTATAATAATATGCATAGTTAAATTAATCATATAATTAATACATCAATAGGATGTATGACAATAATTGCAATATAGATTCAACATAATGAGTATCATCAATTTATCATTTATTAGGAATTTAGAGTTACAAAATGTCATAAATAGTTACAACTATTTATAATATGTAAGAATTATATAAAATCCAATCAATCCTCACAAAAAATACATTGAATAGAAACTTTCACTAAAATAAAAAGATTAGGCTCTTAACAATCTTATATGGGAGACATATCCTTGAAAAACATAAATAAATATGGCCTAGTTAATGGATCTACCAATATACTACTTATGGAAGTATACTTTAATCAGAGACTCTTATGTACTTTGCGAAGTAAAACTTAATGTCAATATGCTAGAATCGAGAAGTGTTAATACATTTTTGAGAGAAGGATACAATTGCAGAATTCTCACATAACATTTTTAGGATCCTTGAAATAGATTTCATAACTCTCAAGTCTCGTTTGGTAACCAATACTGAAGGAATCGAAAAAAATAGGAATGGAAATGAAAAGTGAGAATCAGAATAAGAATTAAATTACTGATTATGCATGTTTGGTATAATATTAAATAAAGTTAATAGTTATGTTAATATTTGATATTAAATATTAAAAATGATAAGGAGAAAATTATTACTCACATTAGTTATTATATAATTTATTTTGTGTATAATTAATTAAAATATTTTATATTTGACAAATATCATCATCATCACTCAGTTGAAGTCCTGCATAAACGCGGAGTCTGGGGAGGTCTGTTAGTACGCAGCCTTATCCCTATTTAGTAAAGATATTGTTTCTGATAGATCCATGTGCAATGTGACATGAAGATATTACAACAATTATACATGGATGTGCATAAAAAATAATAAAAAAGAAATAAAATAAGTAAATGCAAAAATGCAAAAATACAAATAAGTAATATACCAACACCCAGTAGAAATCTCACTAATTTAAAGGGTCTAGGAGGTCCAGTAGAGCACAACCTTACCTTAAATTAGTAAAGAGACTGTTTCTAATAATAATAATAATAATAATAATAATAATAATAATAATAATAATAATAATAATAAGAAGAAGAAGAAGAAGAAGA
>JANSVA010000217.1:10182884-10205689 GCA_025504915.1 Erythroxylum reticulatum
GTACTTGTCTAAAAACACGTGCAACAGCTGCTCCCATGTTTTGATGTTTTTCAGGCTTAAAGAATGATACTATGCTTTGGCTATATCCCTTAGTGTGAAGGGAAAGAGTCTCATCCTAACAAAATCTTCTAGCATTCCATTATATCGAAAAGTATCACATATTTCAAGAAAATTCATCAAATGGGTGTTAGGATCATCATTAGTTAACCTATAAAACTACGCATTAGTTTACAGCAAATTCAACAAAGTTGGCTTGATCTCAAATGATGCTACTTGCATCAGTGATCGAGTGATGCCTTAATATGCAATGATGAGCCCTGGTCCTATGAAATCCATTAGGGTTCGCTGCTATTCTCTTTGATTATACTCTTTTGTCATCGTTCTATAGAATCTCTTCTTGGTGTCTCGCTTTTTGGATTTCAGGTTCTTAACTTATGGTATTAAGAGTTAGAGTGCGTTCGATCTTGCTTCAACTCTAAGTAATTCTTGTGTCCATGTAGTAACAAGGACACAAGAACTACAAAAATTCCTTAGAACAAAGGAATTCGATTAGTCCTAAACTATTTTCTCAGTAATGACACTCCTTCACAATTAGCTTTTGACCTTTCTCAGACAAAATATCTAAATTAAAGTTATAGACCTAAAAAATTCTCATTTCCCATAAATAGATAATCATAAGCAAAGATGAATAACTTTTAAAACCATAGCAAGAATTCAACATTTAAAGCTTCTAAACATTCATCACCTTTAGAAACTGAGCAGGTAGACATGGAAAATGTGTTTAAATAAGATCGATTCATGGTTACACTCAAATACCATTCGCATTAAAGACATTCCACAACTTTGCTTATCATTTCATTTCTCCATTACTAAGATTCACATACGTCATCATGAATCAAAGGACTTTTCAAGGTTATAATAAGGGCAAGGGTAAGGTGAGATGTAATTGGGTAATGTAGTGTAAAAGCCATAAAAGCTAGTGAAACAAAAGTAACACTCAATACACCATTAAGCGTAAAAACTAACATTTCATTCAAAACTGGGTACCATCAGCTATGATGAATGAAAAAATCATATTTGCGGCTTAAATTTAAGCTCTAACACCTTAAACCACAATGAAGCATAACTAAGTAGAAGAGATCACTTATAAAAATTGATGATAACAATACATTTAAATTATAAGGATTGATTCTTCCAAACAACATTTACCTCATATGCAATATATTCAAATCACCCATTCAATACGATTTTAGGAGGAGAAATTAATCATGAATAACTTTTCAAAATAATTACATTTCCTCCTTCATACTTTTATTCAAACATTTATTTTTCTTTTCTTTCTTTTTGTTTTCTCTTTTTCTTTCTTTCCTTTTCTTTTCATTTAGAAATTGAAAGAAGCTACATCAACATGGAAATTTTATTGATAAGATATAAAATAACATCCCAATAATTATAACCATCCCAAACATATGCACACCCCTAGACTTATACTCTTGTACATCCACAATCATTAACAAACAACAAATGCTCCACTAACTTTAAGGCTTGGGTGGGACATTTGGTTAGGTTTAAATCATGTAATGTGGTTAACATAAAATGAAAGGCTAATAAAGCTCAAAGAGGCTTAACAAAGGGAAAATTCATATCAAGGGGTAGGCTATTTAACTAATATAGCTTATAAAAAGAAATAATGCCTATATCATTTCCATGTTAATGCATGTGATAAAAATGTGGTCTTAAATAGAAAATCAAATCAAAGTCAAGATATACAAATCATAAAGGTCGCACACAAACAAAAGACAATGAGACTGATATGGATGTGTCAATCTATACAGGCTCAAAATCTTACTAGCTTGTGTCTACCATTAGTCATTACTCTTCTAAAGATAATGCATATTGACCAATCATAAGAGCAAAAGTACATGTTAAAGTTTCCATGGATTCTTCTAGTCAATTCAGACACTAATCATAACTATATAATCCTAGAAGTAATAGAAAAAGAGGAAATGTTTGTTTATTGATTTTATTCTCTCTCTCATTTCGTTGAAAACTTAAAAACAAGTAAGAACAAACAAACTTAAAAACAAACATGCATATAAGAAAGAAATGTGAAATATAAAGAAAAGAAATGAACTTCCCTTAGGTTGCCTCCTAAAAAGCGTCTTTTTTTAGTGTCGTTGGCTTGACTCCTTGTTTTCCTTACGTGACAAAATTATGATCTTTTGGTGTCACAATCTACACTATCTCCACGTGAGATTGTTCAACATAGGGCCTTAATTGATGACCTCTAATTTTTAGCATATTTCCTATCTTTATAATATCAATCTTTACTGAGTCCCCACACTCTTGGAATAGCTCCAATGTCTTTTCACCTTTTTCCGCTTTGTTTAATTTCTCTAATCTGCTATGTAAAGGTGAAGGGTTAATATTAACAACAATAAAGGACTCAACATTTACCTTTGAGCTAAATAATATTTCACTTTCTACTTCGAGCTCCTTCTCCACTTCTTCTTCTTCACAAGCAATTTCTTGAGTAGGTCTCTCAGGATTCTTAAGCTCCTCTTCACTCTATAAGGTCTCTGCACTAATTTCCCTTGGGTACTCCTTAAGTTGAGATGGTTGCATCTGTATGCTTTGTGATGCTAAGTAGTTAATAGCTTGCATCAGCTGACCCATCTGGCTTGCTAAGTTTTGGATTCTAGAACTTGTTTC
Organism: Erythroxylum reticulatum; assembly: GCA_025504915.1. NCBI lineage: Eukaryota > Viridiplantae > Streptophyta > Magnoliopsida > Malpighiales > Erythroxylaceae > Erythroxylum > Erythroxylum reticulatum. The sequence continues at coordinate 10,185,597 of JANSVA010000217.1, forward strand.
CTACTGGAATTGCCTTTCTTCCTACTAAAATCGCAAAGTATTAGCAACACAAATGTTAACTAATTCTTCTAAAGATGTACTTGAGATTTGTTAGCTCTCCAAATCTTGGACGCTAGACCTTGTATCTTACCAAAATTTCCCTTCATCTTGCTGGAATTGTTGATTATTCTATTGAATTTGAATATTGTTAGTAGATATAACATTAAGTAATTCTTCCAGTGATGGACCTGAGTCATAATAAGAAACTTTTGGTCTATACAGGAATTGCTATGCATCCTGTAAACTGTTATGGAACTAATTTTATCGATTATCTCATCCATATGTAAAGTTAATATGATCATTCCAATATAAGCTATAGGATTAGGAATTTGATTTATAAAATAAACTACTTCTTTTCGTGTATTTTTTTAATTTCAACACACAGACATTAAACAAAATGTGAAAAGATCAAGAAAATAACTGAAAAGAAACTAATTATAAACAAATATGTACATAACACCAATTAAAATCAAGAATAAAAACTAAAACAGTGCACTCTCTAGCAACGGTGCCAAAATTGACGTAGTGTGTCGTAACACTACACAAAATTGACATAGCAAGTTGTAACACTACACAACTTTAGGTCGATCCTATAAAGAACTTTCAGTTAGTTTTTTTATGAAAAGAATTGGTGTTTAGGTTTTACAGGGGTTTGGTTGGGTTTAAAATAAAAATAAAATAAAACTAAATTAATGAAAACAAATTAAAGAAAACACTAAAAAGTGATGAATTCATTAGGGAACCAGTTATCGGTTCAATCTTGACCTACACACAGTTAAACATACTTTATTGAATTATTTTTCTCATATCTCTCCTAGCAACTATTAATCATAAGTTACAATGAGCTTTGTTAACCCTGGTTTTTCCTTAGGTTATGTTTAATTAAGAAGAGCTCGTTAATTAAACCTAGCTGTTGAACAACCTAGAACAAGCTCTCTACATTTAATTGGACAGTCATTTTATAATTTAGGAAAACAGATTAATCAAGGCAGCAACCACACAAGCTTAGGTCATTTAACTAAGGTTATGTTATCCCTAATGATTAAAAACCATTAGCTGCCACAAATGAATCTCAAGATAACAATTATGAATTATATTGAAATTCTAGTAATGAGTTCACAAATAAAATCAATCAAATAGAGCATTCAATCATTCTTACATAAAACCTAAACATTAAACATCGGATAACATAATCAATCCCTAATAGAAAGAACATCAAACAATGAGAGAAATGTTTAACTGGGTTTTGGCATTGATATCACCTCCAAATCGGGTCGAGAAAGCCTATCCCTCCATGAGTCTCTAAAAAATGAGGCTTATTCCCCTTTGTCCATCTTGATTAGAATGATTTGTCAACATTTCATCCATATATCATCCTTCTGCTATCACTTTTATACTAAAAATTAGGTTTTTGGGACCGCTGACCATTTCTCACGAGCATGTATGGTGGCTCACGACTGTGTATGGCTTCCTTGAAGCCTCATGTTCTTGAGCCATGGTTGCATACCATGAAACATATGTTATGGATGTGATATGAGTCTCAGGCCCATGACACATTTGTCATGGTCGTGAGAGATGTCTCACGGCCATGATAAATTGATGTTGGTTGTGAGCTGTGTTCTACACTCTTTATGCTCTTCATTTTATGTATTTTCTTATCTTGTCTTGCTCTAATCCTTCTCCTTCTTGCTCTATGAAGACAAGTGAGTGTGAGTCTCAAGAAAATGGCTTAAATATTGTCCTTTCGACTCACTTTAGCTTTTTCACTTCCAAATTACACTTAAAACCAAATATGAACTAAAGTGAATGTCTTAAGCATTTTATATCATTAAACACTAAGTTTTAGTGAATAAATACATAATTAACTAAGGACATATCAGTTACCAAAAACTTGTTGAGCAAGTATTATTTATAATAAAACCCTCAATATCCGCAAGTATACGAATCATAAACTTATAGTATTAAAAGTGTCAATCTTATGAGGAAATAGTTAAAGCTAAATGAACCTAACTTTATCTAAGGTATTAAAATATAATTTGAATGAAATTAAATAACAAAAATTAAAGCGATTAAGTAAAATTAAGCAAATAATCAACTAACAATTCAACTATCACAATTAGTTAAGGATGATCAAGGATGAATGCATAAGATTTATTCTTTCATTATTTTGGTTCCCTAATGATTACTGATTTAATTATGCATTGATTCTAGATTTCAAAGGGTTTGATTAGTCTCTTTTAAGACCTAACTAGAATTGTAATCTCTTTCCCTAACATTTTTATTTAGTTATAAAGATATCTATCAAATAACCAAGTTCTCACACAATATCTCTCTTTGAATGATAATTGATTTTTTTAATCATGTGACATATTAATTCACCAATTCTCATTGCACAAATTAATCAAATAACTTTTGACTCGCTCTCTTGATTTATTGCTAAAATATATGCATGCACCATTAATACAACACATAAATTATATTGAATTAATAACTATTAAAGTCGCAAAACAACTTAAGAAAAAATGCTAATTTGGAAATTTAAATCATATTAAATGTAAAAAACATCTTCAAATCTAGTTTACGCATCAAGTTTAATGAAAATAACAAAAGGAAAGAAAGAAAAACTTGATTTTGAAATTAACCTAGAAATATAGAAAACTCCAATGTTCTTCTTGATCCTCCTTGTTTGATCTAATTTAGTAAGATTATAGCTACCTTTTCTAGAGTGTTTTATGTTCTTTTATAGTAGCTGAGGGTTTTAGGGTTAGTTATAGGGTTTACCCACTTCATTTGGTTCCAAAACGCCCCTTGACTTTAAAACAAATGAAAAATTTAGGGTCTGTGAAGTGTCTATTATGATCGTGACATAGGTGTCACGATCATGACATTGGAGAAAAACTTTCTATCACGACCATGACATTGCATGCACAATCCCTAAACAAAAACCTTCTATCATGATCATGACACTACATAGACGATCGTGACCATGCCATGTTGGCTCTTTAAGGATTATAAGAATGGTTAGAAATAAGTACTGGTAGAAGTTGCTCTCCATCATTCCTCATTCCTTAAAAGTATTCATCTTTGAATCACCTACATTATACAAAGATAAATTAGCAATATTAAAAGTAGCACTCACATTATCTTACTTGGAAAATCTAGTTTGTAGGCATTTTCATTGATCTTCACCAAACTTGGAAAGGTCCATCTCCCTTAGGCTATAACATGGACTTCCTTTGAGTAAACCTCCCCTTATGTATATGAAACTAAGACTAATTTTTTAGTTGGAAATTTAAAACATCATAAACGTAAACCACATCTTTAAATCTAGTTTACACATTAAGTTTAATGAAGATAACGGGAAGAAAGAAAACCTTAATTTGGAACTGAATCTGGAAATTTGAAAAACTCTAATGTTCTTCTTGATCCTCTTTGTTTGATCCATTGTAGTAAGATGGTGGCTACATTTTATAGAGTGTTTTATGTTCTTTTATATTCCTAAGGGTCTTAGGGTTAATTTTAGAGTTTACCCATGTCATTTGGTTTCAAGAACGTCCCTCAACTTCAAAACAGATGAAAAATCTCACGTCTGTGAAGTGTCTGTCATGATCATGACATAGGTGTCATAATTGTAAAATTGGAGAAAAAATCTTTTGTCATGATCATGTTAGTGCATGCACGATTGTAACCTTGGAGAAAAACATTCTATCACAACCGTGACATTGCATGCACAATTATGACCCTACCATATAACCCATGCACATTCCAGCTTCCTTCATTCTTCATTTATCTGGTTTCCATCACTACCAAACATATCAAAGACCTCAAGAAACACAAGATTAAAATCCAAAATCATGCTTTAAACCACATAACACTTAAAACAGAAATAAACAATCATATTAACATAATTCTAAGACTAAACATGCAATAATAATCTAATAGACACCTATAAAGATACAAAAACATCTAGCAAAACATAATATAAACTGCACCTATCACTTCCCATACTTTAGCTCCCTCAATTATTGATGAGAGTTTTTTCCCTCCTTCCCCTTTACTATTCAAGGTCTTGACAAATGTATTGTTTCTCCTTTAATGGAACATGCCACAAAAATTGTTAGTAGACCACACTAACCTATTCATCCTCCCTTTCTTTGAATCAAAATTTATTTGTTAAAGCTTGGAACTAATTTGTAAGCACCGTCGACCTAAAGATAAACTCAACTATATTCACCAAACTAGAACTTCATGCTCCTCAATTGTTTCTCCTCCTTTGGAAATGTACAAATAAGTGCTTCCAAATGGAAAATAACTTTAGTTGGTTTTTTCCTAAATAAAAGATGCTTATTTCCTTATATTAACACCTAAACTGATTCTAAATAGAGAAAATTAGGTTTGAAACAAACTCTCATTATTGAGGTGAATAATTTCCTCTTCAATTTTAATGATGCTTATGATATGTTCAATGTTTTTTTAGTATGGCCCTTGTCAATAGAATGAAAAGTTCCTTTTTCTCCTAGAATAGAAATATGATACAGTTTTAAATGAAAAAAGATTTAAAAATATACCTATATAGTTCTATTTTCATAACATCCACTTGAATATTGGTTAATTATAAGCTTTAGTTTCTAGGTAGCTCCTTTAGCAAACCATTATGTCTTAATAAACATACAATAAGTCTAAGAAAATATGGTATGTTTAGATTTATGTGAAAGTGGAAATAGACTCAAATCTACTTGATACTTTAAGCATTCAAAGAATTGATGAAGATTGGAGGGCCAATGTCTTAAAACATTTCTCTAACCTTCGATTAAAAACTATGTTAAATTAATCAAGTTAAGATTCGAAGACCTACAAGGATAACTCTACTTAAATAGATCAAACTAAGGCTAATAAGACATTAAATACCTCACCAGATATGAATCCGCCAAGCAAGTGAGGCTTTCCTACCATAGTAAATACTATAAAGAATTAAAAGAGTATTATGAAAAAAATTTCCAACTTGGTTGCAGATGAAGCTCTTAAAGAGATTAGTTCTCTAATCATTGAAGCAAACATAAAGTCTATGTCTCCTACCAAACATAAAGACTCTATAGATAATGATGTGGCTTTCTAAGAGGAGAATCCTCAAAGCAAATCATAAAGCCCTTAAATGTGCTCAACTTTAATCCCTCTTTAACTTAGGATCCAAGTATAGTAGAGAAAGAGGAGGATTTTAAGTTAGTAACTAGGAAAAAAGGTCAATATAAGACTTAAAGGGAAGGGGTCTTTAAGAGGGGCATGAATTGTCCCAAAAAGAAATAATCAATCTATGACAATTGTTAGACCCCAAATTTTTTCTTAGAATTCAGCCCACTAATTTAGCAAGCATGAATAGAAATTAGAATTATTAAGAAGAAATGTTGGAATTAAGTTAGTGTGTAATAGACATAAGAGAATAAAGGAACAAGTAGACATTACATTAAATGTGGAAGGGTAAACCTGGAAGGACAAAAAGTGGCCTTAAATAAATGAGAAAAGAAATGAGAAAGAGGAAGTGAAGAGTGCGTGAAGGAAACCAAGAAAATCTAATGCAAGAGTAAGAGGAAAGGCAAATTTGAGTTTGGATTTACAGGCAATTAGATGGGTAATATGTTTATAGTTATTGTGGATCATGGGTTGATTTCTTACTTACTATTGTTAATTGCTTGATTTGAATTATTGCGGTTATTGGAAAATGCTCTATGATTTATTATCATGTTATGCCTTGAAAGATGTTACGGCATTTTGCATTAATGAAAAAAGGAAAAAGCATAAGAAGCATGAAAGTATGAACATGTGATGAAATGAATTGAGCATCAAAATATGCTTGTGCTTGGGCAAGAGAGATATCATTTTGTTCATCACGTGCATGTTGACTTAAAGCCTTCTCCCAGCTACCCACTTGTGGCATATAAGCTCCTAAGAAATAGACTCATTTAGTTTATGGTGTAAACTTCGGTTTCTCCATTTTGATCTATGGGTCTCTCTAGCCATTATGTTTGTACATTTCATTTTGATTTGTCAAGCATGATACACAAGTAACTGTTATTTTTTTATGTACATGATATGCTTTATATGATAACATCCTTAACTATGAGTCTTTGGGCTAGAACTATAGATAATTTAATGGCTAGATTATATATATATATATATATATATATGTGTGTGTGTGTGTGTGGAGCATGCATGAAGGAGTCAGATGCTTCTTCTATTCTTTTCTTTAGCATAGCTAGGCCATCCTAGACTTGAACTAGAGACCTCACCCTTGAAGTAAATCATCGCACCTATATATATATATAAGAATGAATCGCTCCCAAAAAGGAATTTATTGATTCTTTCCCAATTGGTTGGATCATCCCAACTGTTGAAAGTCACAGAAATTTTGAACCACCACTTTTTCTTTGATGACTAAATGCAATCCTATTTCAAACCTACAGCACTTAGTCGCTTCCCTCATCATCATCTTAGCTGCATATCGGGACCATTGTGTAAATTTATGCTCATATTTGCTCACTGTCATCTCCCTCTGGGTGAGACTCAGAAACTCCATTTGCTTCTGCTGGATATATACCTTAGACAAATATTTCTTCTTATAAGCAACTAGGAAGTCCTTTAACATTGGTAGTTTTGTCTGACTCCCCGGTACACTTTCCCATCAATGCAGGGCATCTCATTGTAGCGAGCTCGCAACATATTCAACCTTTTCATTATCCTTACAGTCTATTTGTTCCAATATCCTTTTTGTCTTCCTCAACCATGTTTCAGCTTCTTCTAGATTAGTTGTTTCATAAAAATCCACTGCCTCATACTTCCTAAGCTTATCAAATTGCCTTCCTTTCTTAGTTAGGGCTAAGGTAGAAGTTTGTGGCATCTGGCCCATGGCCTGGACAAAAGTTTGAGCAAAGGCGTAGAACAGTCTAGGATCTAAGGGAGTAGGCACTTGCTCTTGCGGATGAGGTGACTCGTGCGTTTGTGATTAAAAGGGATCACTACCATGCCGTACAAAAGCCTCAACATTTCCTAGGGCTCTAGACTCATCAGTTCCCTCCTCTCTTAGTGGAGAGTGAGGTGCAGCAGATCCTTGCTAAATGCCTCATGTTCTTCTATGAGGTGGCATCTTGCTCCTTCAATTTAAACATTAACATTTAGCTTACATTTCATTTTAATCTTATTTCCTACATGTACGCTTGATATGCATGTCCCTCAATGTAAATAATCAATTCAACAATGCAAACAATTAATCACACATCATAATAATTCATATCTCAACATATTCTAAGCCTAGGAATCCTTAAAAATTATAGGCTCTGATACCAAAAATGTTGGGCTTGGGTTTTAGTAATTATTACAAGTCTACATTATGAGAGGATCAAGTGAAGATCATGAGAGAAGAAGGCTAGAAGCTCCAAATTGTAATGAGAGACTTAAAAAACCATGTTTTACCTAATTTGGTGAGTTCTATCGGTCATCCTCATGCACTCCAAACGTGACACTCAAAATTGTAAAAATCATATCTCTTAATTCTGATGTCCAAAAGTTACAAACTTTATACCATTGAAAAACTAAGAGGATAAGATACAACTTTTATGGAGAAAACTTTGTTTGATTCTGCCTACATCAATATATTTTAATCATTGAAATTATGACACAAGTTTTGTCAGGGATAACACTGTAGCCTCTACTAACACCAGTGATGTTATCATGTACAGACCATATCTCTTTCATCCGAAGTCCAAAAATTTCATGTGATATGCCATTGGAAAGTTAAAAGGACAAAATACAATTTTCTTGAAGACAACTGTGTCCAATTCTACCTAGATTAATGCAGTTTATTCATGGAAGTTAAAGCCATTACTTCTATCCAAGGTAGTACTGCAGCTGAGTTCCTCCTTTTTCTTCTTTTGCCTATTACGAGATTTTACAATTTCCAAAAAGAAAAGACCCAAATCTGACTACCCAATAAATGTAAATACATGACTTTTAGCATATCAATTTATTTTAAGTCTATCCGGGGCTATCTAACAATATACTATTCCATTTCCAAACAATAATTAACAACCCAACGAAGAAAATAGTTCTGAACATGTACAAAGGGAACTTCTTCAACTCTTAATCTAATTACTTAATCAAAAAAAAGTTTGTACATAGCTTTAATTACATATCAAAAGCCACATCAATAGCATAATACAAAAGATAAATGAATGCTCATGTTTTATATGCTTATAAAGCTACCCAAAAATATAGTCAAACTGACTTAGTTACAAAAGGTAGCTATCTCAGAGTTTGCCAAAGCTTTGCAAAGATTAATTTTCTTGTTTTGCACCAGTGGAGTAAAAAAAAGGGTTTGAGCTATGAAGCTCAGTGGCCAATATGTTTATAGGCATTGATAACGAGCCACACAATATATATATATATCTAGCAATTAAATTATCTATAGTTCTATCTCAAAGACTCATAGTTAAGGATGATATCATATAAAGCATGAAAGTATGAACATGTGATGAAATGAATTGAGCATCAACATTTGCTTATCTTTGGTCAAGAGAGATACCATTTTGTTCGTCACGTGCATGTTGGCTTAAAGCCTTCTCCCGGCTACCTGTTTGTGGCACATGAGCTCCTAAGAAACAGTCTCATGTAGTTTATGACGCAAACTTCAGTTTCTCTTTTTCATTCTATGGGACTCTCCAACTATTATGTTTGTGCATTTCATTTTGATTTGTCAAACATGATACACAATTAAGTGTTATATTTTGATAGTTAAATATATGATATGCTTTTATAAAAGCTACGTTAAAGGTTGAGAATGTGGAGAATATAAAGAGCGTAGTAAATAGAAAGAGAAAAGGAAGGGAACATTTCAGGAGGAGAGGTAGTGCTCCTATACTAGAGAGGAGTGCTAGGACTTTCCCTGTATAATCTGAGGATAAGAGTAATAGTGCAAGCAGGTCCTAACAGATGAGAACTATCTCTCATCAAGCCTTAACAGTTGGAGGCAGTAGAAGGGGAGAGGGGGATAAGCCATCCTGACAATTGAGGCAAATTTCATAAGAGGGAGTGCTATAGGCTGAGTGGAGCTTTTTTTAATTGTAGAAAAAAAGGGCACATTGCTAGAGTGCCCGTAGTATGTAAGACAGGAAAGAACTCAAATGCAAGCTCCAAAAAGGGCTGAGACTGTGGGAGTTAAGACTGCAACTAAAGTGGGAAGTTCTACTATAGTCAAGAAAGTGAATCCCCTAAGAAAACCAAGGGGGCAAACTCTAACTAGGGCATTTGCAATGATGAGGAAGGATGCAAAAGCAGCTCCACAGGTTGTGACTGTTATGGTTAAATTATTTAATGATGATATTATTGTTTTAATTAATCCAAGGTCTACTTGTTCATTTATTTCGTCAAATAGGATTGTGCATGATAAAAGTTTGAGCCATTAGATAGTCCTTTGATGGTTACTACCGTAATTGGCCAATATATCATTATTAGTCAAGTTTATAGAGATTGTGAAATATACATTGGTGGAGAAAAATTAATGGTGGATTTAATGCCAATGAAGATGGGTGGATTAGATGTGATTTACATATGGATACATTAGAAAAATATAATGTCAATTTAGTTTGCAAACAAAATTACAGGAGATAGGAAAGCAAGCCCACCTAGAATTATTTAAGCTCTAATAGCAGAGAAAATGATGAAGAAAAGATGTGAAGCATTTTTGGCTTATATGGGAGATATGAAGGTAGATGGAGGAAAGTTAGAGGATATTCCTGTGGTCATTGAATTTCCAGATGTCTTTCTAAAGGAATTATCAGGACTACCACCACTAGAGAAATTAAGTTTCCTATCAAACTTCTTCCAGGTATTGCACCAATATCAATTCCACCTTATAGAATGGCTTTGGCAGAATTGAAGGAGCTTAAAGAGCTACTAGAAAAGTTGTTAGAGAAAAGTTATATTAGTCCTCAATCTTCAACTTGGGGAGCTCTAGTTCTTTTTATGAAGAAGAAGATGGATTTTTGAGAATGCATGTGGACAACAGGAAGCTCAATCATGTCACCATCAAGAATAGATATCCCCTTCCATGCATGGATGATTTGTTTGATTAATTGCAAGGGCAAAAGTCTTCTCTAAGATAGACTTGAGATCTGGTTACCACCAATTAAAAATAAATGAGACTGATGTGTCAAAGACTTCCTTTAGAACACGATATGGGCATTTTGAGTTCTTAGTTATGCCCTTTGTATTAACGAATGCCCCTGCAGCCTTCATGGACTTAATGAATGGAGTCTTCAAGCCTTTCTTAGACAAATTTATCATAGTCTTTATTAATGATATATTGGTTTATTCCAAGAGTGACAAGGAACATGAAGAACATTTAAGGATTGCCTTAGAGACATTGAGAAAGAAAAAGTTGTATGCAAAATTCAATACATGTGAATTTTAGCTAAGGGAAATGATGTTTCTTAGACAAGTAATTTCAGAAAAAGGAGTATATATGGATATAAGGAAAATAGAAGTTGTAGTTAAATGGGAAGCACCTAAAAATATAACAGAAGTGAGGAGTTTCTTGGGTTTAGCTGGTTATTACTTAAGATTTGTAGAAGGTTTTTCCATGATAGCGGCCCCACTCACCAAATTGACAAAGAAGAGTCAAAAGTTTTTTGTGGACGGAAGAATATCATAAGAGCTTTGAGGAATTGAAGAATAGGTTCACAACTGTACCAATTCTGACCTTGCCTTTTGGTAGTGATGGATATATAGTATATTGTGATGCCTGAAGGAAGGGATTAGGGTGTGTGTTGATGCAAGGAGATAAAGTGATTGCCTATGCTTCCATGCAATTAAAACCCTATGAGTTGAATTATCCCACACATGACCTGGAGCTGGTTGCCATAATTTTTACATTGAAAATACGGAGACATTACTTACATGGAGTCACCACTAAGGTATTTACAGACCACAAGAGTCTTAAATATTTGATGAGCCAAAAAGAGTTAAAGAAGGTGTTTAGAACTACTGAAAGATTATGACTTGATGATATACTACTACCTGAGGAAAGCTAATGTAGTAGTGGATGCATTGAGTAAAAAATCTATTATGGCACTTATGGAGACAATATACCTTCCTTTTTTGAAGGAATTAGCCAAACTTAAGGTGACATTGAGACAAGTTGAATTTGGTTATATATTGGCTAAATTTATAATGAGACTAGTGTTGAATGAAAAGAATAAGGAATTGTAGGAGTAAGATGAGTACTTGAGCAAGCTCAAAGGAGAAATTAAAAATGTTAAGCCGTTTGAAATAGAGGTAAGACATGATTGATGGTGGTAGGCAACATATTATGTATTCCAGATAAGCAAGAGTGGAAGGATGAAATTCTTGATGAGGCATACAATGCTCCATATGTAATGCACCCAGGGAGTACAAGAACATATATCGCTTCTGGTGGAGAGGAATGAAGAAAGATGTTGTAGAGTATGCTAGAAAATGCTTAGTGTGCCAACAAGTTAAAGCAGAACAACAAGCACCTACCAGCAAGCTTAAACTTTTGTCTATTCCTAAATGGAAGTGGGAGAAGATTACAAGGGATTTCTTGATGGGATTGCCAAGGATCAGCAGGAAGTATGACGTAATATGGGTGATTATTGATAGGCTAACCAAGTCAGCACATTTCCTGCCAATTAAACAAATAGATTCTTTAAATGCCTTGGCTAAGAAATACATAGACAAAATAATCAGACTTCATAGGATTCCAAGTTCTATATTCTTAGATAGAGATCCCATAATATTCACCTCCAAATTCTGGGAAAGCTTACAAGAGACTTTAGGAACTAAGTTGCATCTTAGCACAACTTTTCATCTACAACCTGATGGCTAATTAGAGAGGATAATACAAACATTGGAGGCAATGTCAAGAGCATGTGTTACGGACTTCAAAGGCTCATAAGATGATCATCTGCCTTTAATTGAGTTTACTTACAATAATTCCTACCACGTAGGAATTCAAATGGCACCTTATGAACTCTTGTATGGTTGTAGGTGCAGAACTCCTATTTGTTGGGATGAGGAAGGTAAAAGGGGACTTTTAGGACCTAAATTGGTGCAAGCTATAGTTGACAAGATTAAATTGGTGAAGCAGAGACTCAAGGCATCTCAAGACAGGATGAAGAGCTATAAGGACATGCATAGAAAGGAGATGGATTATGAAGTTGAAGAAAAAGTATTTCTTAGAGCCTCTCTATAAAAGGAGTCTTAAGATTTGGTAAAAAGGGTAAGCTCAATCTAAGATACATAGGCCCTTAAGAGATTATTGAGAAGATTGAGCTTCTAGCCTACAAGTTAGCCCGGCCACCAGAATTATCTAAGATTCATAATGTCTTCCATGTATCAAGGTTGGGAAGATATAGATTAGATCCTTCATACATAGTTCAACCTTCAGAGGTTCAATTAAGGGAGGATTTGACTTATGAAAAACAACTAGTGGAAATTCTAGATTCAAAGGAAAAGGTCTTGAAAAATAAGACTTTAAAGCTGGTTAAAGTCTTATGGAAGAAACATGCAAGAGAGGAGGTAATATGGGAGCCTTTGGAAGCCATAAAGGAGAAGTATCCATACTTAATTGTAGACTCAAGTAAGAATTTCAAGGACGAAATTCTTTAAGGGGAGGAGAATTGTTGGACCCCAAATTTTTGTTAGAATTTAATCCACTAATTTAGCAAGCATGAATAAAAATTAGAATTATTAAATAGAAATGTTCGAATTTAGTTAGTGTGTAATAGACGTAAGAGAATAAAGGAACAAGTAGACATTACATTAAATATAGAAGGGTAAACTTGGAAGGACAAAAGGTAGTATTAAATAAATGAGAAAAGAAATGACAAAGATAAAGTGAAGAGTGTGTGAAGTGTATTGGAGAAGCTAGAAAAAAAATGTAGAAAGAAAAAGGTGAAAGAAGAATAAGGAAGAGGGTTCAATTGAGCTTTAAGTAACCTTCATCTTTTCTTCTTACGTTGGTAAAACAAGGAACTAGAGAAAATGAGTTTCTTGTGCTAGAAATAAAGGGAGAACGAAGAGGACCAAGAAATCCAATTTTGATTTTCATGGATTTCAACTTTATCTTAGTTATTCTAGCCTAGATAAACCATAGGTAGACTAAGTCTAAGCTCAAATTTTTTTATTATTAAAGCTTTATGGATTTTCTATTTGTATATTTGTTTAACTGAAAATTTGTTTGTTTAAAAGAAATCAAGAAAATCTAATGCAAGAGCAAGAGGAAAGACAAACTTGAGTTTGGATTTACAGGCAATTAGATGGGTAATATATTTATAGTTATGGTGGATGATGGGCTGATTTCTTGCATGTGTGCGTGCTCAATTGCTTGATTTGCATTATTACGATTGTTGGAAAATGCTCAATGATTTATTATCTATTATGCCTTGAAAGATGTTAAGACATTTTGTATTAATGAAAAGAGAAAAATGCACAAGAAGCTTGAAAGTATGAACATGTGATGAAATGAATTAAGCATCAAAATTTGCTTGTGTTTGGGTAAGAGAGATACCATTTTGTTCATCATGTGCATGTTGACTTAAAGCATTCTCTCGACTGCCCGCTTGTGACACATGAGCTCCTAGGAAATAGACTCATTTAGTTTATTGTGTAAACTTCGATTTCTCCATTTCGATCCATGGGACTCTCCAGCCATTATATTTATGCATTTCATTTTGATTTGTCAAGCATGATACATAATTGAGTGTTATGTTTTGATGGTTAAATATACATGATATGCTTTATGTGATGACATCCTTAACCATAAGTCTTTGAGCTAGGATTGTAGATAATTTAATTGTTAGATTAAAATATATATACGTATTAGCCACTGAGCTTTGCAACTCAACTCTTTTTTTTTTACTCCTCAGGTGTAGAATAAGAAGATAATTGATCCTTGCAAAGCTTTGGCAAACTCTAAGATAACTACCTTTTGTAACTAAGTTAGTTCGACTATATTTTTGGGTAGCTTTATAAGCATATCAAATATGAGCATTCATTTATCTTTTGTATTATGCTATTGACGTGGCTTTTGATATTTAATTAAAGCTATATACAAACTCCATTTTGATTAAGTAATGAGATTAAGAGTTGAAGAAGTTCCCTTTGTACATGTTTAGAACTATCTTCTTTAGTAGGTAGTTAATTGTTGTTTAGAAATGGAATAGTATGTTGTTAGATGGCCCTGGATAGACTTAAAATAAATTGTTATGTTAAGAACCATGTATGTACATTTAGTGCTTGGATGGATTTTGGTCTTTTCTTTTTGGAAATTGAAAAAGCTCGTAATAGGCAAAAGAAGAAAAAGGAGGAACTCAATTGCAATACTACCTTGGATAGAAGTAGTGACTCTAACTTCCATGAATAAACTGCATTAATCTAGGCATAATTGGACAAAATTGTCTTCAAGAAAATTATAGTTCGGCCCTTTTAAATTTCTAACGGTATATTACATGAAATTTTTGGACTTCAGTTGAAAGAGATATGGTCTTTACACGATAATGTCAATGGTGATGGCAGAGGCTGCGGTGCTATCCCTGTTAGAAATTGTGTCTTGATTTCAACCATTAAACTATGTTGATGGAGGTAGAATCAGACAAAGTTGTAGTTCATCCTCTTAGCTTTCCAATGGTATAAAGTTTATAATTTTTGGACATCAGAATTGAGAGATATGATTTTCATAATTTTGGGTGTCACATTTGGGGTACACGAGGGTGACTGATGAAACTCACCAAATTGAGTAAAACATGGGTTTTTAAGTTTCCCATTACAATTTGGAGCTTCCAACCTTCTTCTCACATGATCTTCACCCGATCCTCTTGCAATGTAGCATTGTAATAAGTACCGAGACCTAGGCCCAATGATAATCTTCTCAATGAGAAACCATTTTTGGTTGGCCAGTTGGAAACTAAAATAAAGGAGAATTATCTTATAAAGGACTCTTGTTTCTTAGAAAAATTAAAGCACTTTATCAAACCATTCAACTCATTACAATAGGAGAATTGTAATGGCATATGATCCTAATGTTATCAAAATTCCCCAAGTTTAAGGTTCATATCAATTTGTCAATCTCAAAACTAAATATGCTTCTATTTTATAGGATTGATATTAAATCTCACCAATCTTATTATTGATGGTCAGTTCATAATAGAAGAATTAGTACTAGTATGATAATAAACATCCTTTATGTACTCTCTAAAAGTTCTCAACCTTAAAATTGTGACTAAAGTCTTACCATCATATACTAAAGTGAAAAGTATTATTCAAGGTTTCTTTTAGAATTGGCCTCACCCTAAAGTATTCTCCTTAATTAGAGATAACTTTCTAAACTACTATCCAAATTCGGCAACATATGATTATATTATTTGGTTGAGATATCATTCTCTTAGATCTACAAACAAATGTTATGCATAGATCCTCTCAAGTTGCCATCAGACAGCCTCTTAAAGAAACCTGACATGGTATTCTAACTACCTCCCAAAAACTTCTTTCATCGCTTTATTGACTATCAAACAAAAGCTTTAGACAAAGAACATAATCAAGTTTTGTTTTTTCTTAAAATAACTCAGCCAGTATTCTTTAAAATCAAGTTAATGAATATCTTTTTTAATTAAAAATATTTAATTTTTTATGAAATAAAATTTAGATTCTCTATAACTTTCAATGCTAAACAAGTTAATGGTCTAACATTATGGAATTGGCAAGAATGGTTTAGCTTAACATCAATGCGTCGTACTTTATTTAGGATATTGTTTAACTTCGATAGTTATATTATATGAAAAGAAAAAATTAAAAAATCTTTAGAAAATCAACAACAAGATTTTACAACAATTTGTCAGAAGTTATTCAACTAGATAAAAGAGATTATGCTTACTAAGGAGATCCTTACTAAACTTAGTGCAAGTATGAAGTTCAATTGAAATTTTCGATAGTTTACTCTCATATATTTGATGGTTAATTAAGATGATTTTGGAATGAATGTTTTGTTATCTATTTTGGTTTTTTGTACACACTTTCTAAGTCATTTTAATTCTCACAATATTATTTCTTTAGGTAAAAGATATAAAATTCCTCTTTAATTTAAGAAACTTTAAAAAAATTCCACCTTTGAAATTTTAAAAAAAACTCTATAGATTTTAAAATTTCAGAAATATTCTATCTCTAATAAAGAACATAGGCTACATGATCACACGTAGGCCAATCAAATGATCATTACATGATAATCTAACCCAACTTAAACTTAAGCTGAATTAATTAAATACCTCAAGCTAATAATTTATTATAATTTTCTTAAATTATTAGTTTAATTTGAGTACTTGAGATACCATTTCAGTGATATTTGATCAACCTATGACTATGCATGATGTTTATTGGATGTATGTTTTACTATTATCTTTAACAAATAGTTTTATAAAAATTGAAATGTAGAAGAAAACTTTTTTCAAAATTTTAAAAATTTTCTTAAATCACAGAATAAATCTATGTCTTTTATCCATTTTCCTTTTAACTTTAAAAATATTTACTAAACTTTATTGCCTTCAACGATAAATTAGTATAAAGTTGGATAACAGAGTCTCTTAAAACGCTAAAACGGTCAGGCCCGGACTTGAAAAGAAAACCAAAGGACCGGAGCATCAGAGGTGAGCAAGTGAGAAACGCAGAGAAAAAGCTATGGTGCTTTTGTTCTTCTAGGGGCTTAACGCGTAGGCGATGCAGGTGAAGGTGTTGACCAACTGCGAGCGAGCTACTACTTCCACTAATTCCATTAGTGTACATTCGTTGAACAAATGGTTTCTCTTTCGACTTGGTTTCGATACGTTGCCCACAAGCTCGAGTACTCTCTTTCCCTCAGTTGGAAGGTTTATTTCTTGCCCTCTCCACTCT
Organism: Erythroxylum reticulatum; assembly: GCA_025504915.1. Lineage (NCBI taxonomy): Eukaryota > Viridiplantae > Streptophyta > Magnoliopsida > Malpighiales > Erythroxylaceae > Erythroxylum > Erythroxylum reticulatum. The sequence goes on from JANSVA010000217.1 coordinate 10,202,583, forward strand.
TTTATCTGCATTCTTTCTTGCTTTTCCCTTTTGAGTTTTCTTCATTTCTTTCACGTCTTTTGATGTTTTGTATTAGGTTTCTTGTCTCCCATCGAGGTCTAATGGAAATGGATTAGTAATGGTTTATTGGTGCTTGTCGTGGATTTGGTATGATGAGAAGTGAATTGTAGAAAATTAATATAAAGCTCGGTTGTCTAATGTGTTATTTTGGGCATGAGTGTGGTGTTGAGTTGGCTCTCATTTGTTAGCTTTTAATCACGAGGGATTAACGGGATCTTTTGATATTATTGTTCATTTTATCTTTATAAATTTTGTTTGTTCTTGGGGACTGTACTTTGTTTATTTTATCTGATTTCTACTTCTGTACGAGGTACATGGATGAAATTTGATTGTTCTACGTGCAGTTTGGTAGTTTCTGCCTTTTGCTCATCAAGTATACTATATTGCTTTGATGGAACGACTGGGTTCAATTGCAGACATAACTTGCAAGAAAAAACAATTTTCCTTTGAGCTTTCTGCTGGAATGTAGATCTGTTTTATCCGTTAGATACATCAAAAACTACCATATGAAGGAGTATATGTCAGCTTTCCTTTTCATGGGCCGGAGTAGAGATTAGACAGATTTGATAACTACTAAGCTAATTCAATAATCTTATTATTTTATTATTAAGAATTTCTTTCACGTAGTGTATTGAATTCATTCTAGGAACTCTAGTAATTTTAACATAATGATACCAGTTTGTAATGTTTTTCTTGCTCCTCAAAGTTCCTCAATGTCTCATGTTTACTACTCGATTTGTGCCCTTTGGGTTCTTATCTCAAAGTATCATTTGGTCGTCTTGGCTATTGAAGAGGCCCTGACTCAATCATTAACATGGTACAGAGTTATAACAGAGGTCAAATAAGTGACAGAGAAGTTTCAGATGCAGTTTGGAAGAATCTATTCCAAGGTAGATTGACATATTTTCACTGGAATAAAGGACAGGAAATGTCTCCAACAATAGGAGAACAAGGAGGGACTCTTCTTGTTCGGAAATTACCAGCTGCAGATTCAACGTAAGTAAACAAATCCTTTATCAAGAGAGAATTCCTTCAATTTTGCCAAAAGTAGACAACCATAGTTTGGCTAGATAAAATAGAGAAGCTTGTTGATGAATAATTTAACTGCTTGTTTAAATTATATCCTAAACCTTAATAGCATATAAACTTTTACATGAGCAATTAATTCAGGCGCCAAAGTCAGGAGATTCTAGTGCTTTTGTTTATTGGTTGTAATATGGCCTTTGAGCTTGCAACCTTTATTTTGGTTGATCCCTATATTACAGGAAGGCATTTGTCAGTACAATTTGGACTCTGCCCTCCTTAGTTTGCAAAAATGGATATATTTTAACTTTTAACCATAAAGTTGGATTAGCCATCCTTGTATTATGTGATTAGGCAGTGCCTTTTAGACTCATTCAGGTTTTGCAGGTCCAGGGCTTTTACTTGCTACAACATCAATATCATTTTTATGGTCCCTGTATTATTTAACTACCTTGATGAGTACAGTAAGTTTTTGAGAACTAATTGCAGTCATACGTGGAAAGAAAAAAGATGTGTGCTATTTGAAGCTTTCACATTTTCTTTGTTATAAGTTTGCTTTAGGTTTAAAAAACATGATCTTTAGTATTTTGTGATTCCTTTTCCAGGCGTGTTTTTGTTGGAGATGTAATAGTTTTGAAGGATCCTTTCAAGTCAGATAACTACCTTGTTAGAAGATTAGCTGCTGTTGAAGGGTGTGAAATGTTGTCTACTGATGAGAGGGATGAACCTTTTCTTCTAGAAGAAGATCAGTGTTGGGTTTTGGCTGACAATGAAAAGTTGAAGGCCAAGGTAGGAACTATTGGCAATTTTGAAAATAATTAATTTAGACATACTTCTGCTGATTTCAATTTCTTCCTGCTTTTACCATTTGATTGAAGTTTCATAATTAAAGTTCTGTAGCAATAGGCTTATAATAATGTTGTGGTCATTATTTAAGTTGGCCTATTAAACTTGTTGTTTACCAAAAGTGCAAAATTAGAGAGAGGTAGTCTAACCTCTCTCTAGCTTAGGGTTTGGAATGCTTTTTCCTTTTTTCAACTTTTTCACTGTTCGTTTTCAGCCCTTAACTTCATTACAGCTACTGACCTCCCTTCCTCTTTCTTTATTGTCTCTTTGCTTATCCTTCTTGTTCATTTGTTTGGCACCCTCACTTAAGCTCCATTCTTTGACGTTCTATCCATCAACTCGGAAACCTCAAGTGCTAAGAGGTCAAGGGAAGTTTTGTCCTTCCTCATTTGGCGTCTTTAGCTCTTGCTATTTTAGGAACTAACTTTTGAAATTGCCTTGGGTGTTATCTGCGTTCCTTCTTTTCCAAGCCATGGTCCTTGTCTCCTCTACAACTTTTCAACCTTCCAACTTAGGCTTTCCCCCTTTTCCCTTATCAAGTTCCATGCCTTTTCCTCCCACTATCCCTTCTTGCCTTTACCTACTAGTAACCTTTATAACCCTTCCTCTTCATCCTCCATCATATGCCAAAACTCTGACCTTGTCCCCTCTAAGCCTTGGAACCCTGGTGCAAAGTTGAACTAGCAAAGTGTACTTGGTGAAACTTCAGGTTCCTTGTTGCATTACTACCCCCCAACACTAAAAGAAGGTTCCCTAATTGTGTCTCCTTCCCTTGAGCTCTTGAAGGAGGGAGCCTCATCTTGGTTTGCAACTATGGAGGGTTTTTTCCTAGGAAAACATTCCCCATTCCTAGTTATAAAGCACTGGTTACTGATGAACTAGAAAAAAAATGGGCTAGGAGGTTTTATTGAATGAAGATCAATTGTTCCTATTTAAATTCACATCTAGAAGCAGTTCACAAGGTGATTAAGTCCGGACCTTGCCACTATAATGGTCTTCCCATTTTCCTTCAGATGTGGAAACTTGGTATCAAGTTGGAAGAGGTTAAGCAAAAGCAAGTTTTGTTATCGTGAGCCTCCATCAGATACCAAGGGGCTCAACTGACGTAGTGTGGGAAGGAAAATAAAGATAAGTAGAAGAGAATAGGTTATAATTGATGTAGATTGTAGCTGGAACTT
>JANSVA010000217.1:10217396-10229876 GCA_025504915.1 Erythroxylum reticulatum
TAAGTTATTGCACTAGGTATAGCTATAAAAGGGAAAAAAAAAACTTTTGCATTAGACAATATCCAATATTATATTTTTCTCCTTACACAAATCCATACTATTATGGAATTTAGTTGTATAGGTATTCATTAAAGAATCTCATTTTCTATAGATAACCAAGAAATAATAAATCTTGTTACATTTATCTCACCTTAGTGCTTCAGCATTCTCATTTCCTAATTTCTACCAGTTTTAAACACTTTGAACCCTTTAAATGAATTGTTATCACATTTAACACATCACATGTATAAAATTTAAGAATTCAATACCATCATCATCTTTATGCTAATGGTTTATTTGGTCATTATTCAACTTAATAAGCTTCATAAGTTTCAAATAATTCACAATCAAAAGGATACATATATCTTTGTATATAACTTTGTAATTCTCATTATGTTGATTTAACCGAAATCAAATAAAAGGATAATCTTAGTTTTCTTACTTTTTATTCTTGCCACTTATTTTAAGAATAAATCACCCTTGATTCAATAACTATAAGCCATTTTTATAACTTTAGATAAATTAGTTAATCAATAATCTATTTCTTATCATTTTTTAAACATTATAGTAAAGCTGAATCTAAATTCAGTATCAAATATTCAAGTTATAAATAAAAATATATATGATATTTATCATATTTTTGTAAGCAAGAAATTCATGCAAATATTTTCTTATAATGAAAATTATCATCATCCCATAGAAAATGCCTTTAATTATAATCCTTATTTATGCTTTTAGTAAGTTAAATTAAGTGGAACAATTTCATTAAGATACTATACCTTTCAACTCTACTATATGCAACTAATCACATTGTGCTATTATAGTATTGATATTCATGTTACATTTTACCATTAAAGTTTAAGAGACATTATCCAACTCAAAATTTTACCATATTTTCATCATATATATGATATTCACATATCTTTAAATGTTTATCACCAAATTCTCAATAAAGATTATAGCAAAATCATATAATAGACATATAAGTTTTCTAGTTAACTTCGAGAACTCTTCTAAAACTTAACCTATATCTAAGAAATTTGGTTCACAAATACTTAGTATCAACTAGACTAGACACATGTAATTTTTACTCAAAATAAAATATAAATATTAAAAAAAACATATGATAAGTTATATGTCATAAGAACCAAATAAGATTCAGAATTTAATCAGTTATTTATTACTTTTATTATTTTATTCAAAATAATAGCGCTCATTACTATCTAAAAAGATTGTCCTGATCTCTCTAGCAGGCTACAATCCTATTCAAATTTAGTCAATCCTATTCAAACCCCATCTCATATGACTCCTAAATCTTTTAGGTGTTAACTCTTGTCAAAACATATTTTATATGTTATTCCTAATCTTGCATTTAAATTCATGTTATTATAAGTTTGTTCATCCAAATCACAAAAAATTAGTTATATAACCAACTGTTATAAGATTAAACATATTTGGGTTAAAGTGATATTAAGTTTACTCAACAAAGCAAATAATAAATAGAACTCTGATTTATTCTTATAACAATGGAATACAATAATCATGTTCTAAATATGCACTTAATATTTTAACAAGGAATTTAATTTCAATTGGTCTCATCAAACACACATTATATGTAAAATATCATACATTTTAAACATGCAAGTGCTTATGCAAATATAATCAAATCATAAGTATGAAACATTGTCTGATTCTGATTATCGATATAATCTTCATAATTTATTCTAATGCTTTGGATTATTAAATTAGATCAAACTATTGATTCTTAAAAAAATCAAACTCATATTTCAAATATAAATTTATTTTGATTTAAAACTAATTTTCAAATTTAATTGGGATCAAATTTTAATTATCTTGACTTGATTAATAAATTTAATTAAAAATATTTTTAACAAATTACTCTCTTATTTGTCATAATTTATAAGATCTTCCTTCTAACATTTTTTTAGAAAGGTGAAGGCCTACTGCAGAATATACCCACATCTTTTACCACTGATTCAATAAAAGACAATGCACTTAGATTCACACAAAGGCACACCAGAAACAAATTCAATCTAAGTTTTTATAAACAAAATCTAGGGGGTCATGTAATCTGTGTTTTTAAGAACTAGACTCAACGAACATACAACCATGATTTTTTAGGAACTAGAACAAAAAATTTTCAAAAATATAGGTAGCATGCATATTGAATTTTCAAGAAAACCTAAACAAAGGCAGTATGCAAATATGATCTTGTAATTTCCAAAAATTTTAAACAAAACCCTAATTTATTATATAGTAGGAAATTTTTTAAAAAAATGGTCAAATTAAATCCTAAAATTTTCATTAGAATTCAATTTAAACGTAAACATTTCAATAACTACATAAAAATTTAATCTAAACCCTAAATTAACATTTCTGTTAGTCCTTCATTATACAAAATTTATGTTGTATTTTTTTGTGAGCTCTTGGGGCTAAAAAAATTTAAAGATGGTTACTTTTTTTTTTTCTTTATCCTTCTTTTGTCTCTCTCTCTCCTTTTTTCAATTTATGTAATTAGGATTTATGTTTTTTCACTTTTCAGTTGTATTCACAAACCTCATTTTTTACAACTTTGAACCCATTAAAATTTGGTGTTACTTAAGAGATAGTACAAAATCTTAGCACTATAAGAAAATTGGAGTTTAGCGATAAAAATTAACTGATATTGCAAAAGACTTGACACTAATAAGTGAGACCTCCTTAATACCCGACTCACAGATGGAAGAGATTCAACAGAATCCCTAGACTAACCTTAATAGGGTTATGGATATTACCACAGTAAACACTCAAGATTAATAGTGTTTATTTCGAATTTCGATAATTTTATGCTAATCTTTATATAGAACTGCTAGGGGGTTGGAGGGAAGACTTTCAAGCCAATCATTAAGAATTATATTCGCGTTCATAATCCTATTCTTATTGCTTTAGTCAAACCAAAAATCAGTGGAAATCTTGCGAAGATGGTTATTAAGAGCTTAGGTTTTAAGCACTCTTTCAGGGTGGAAGCATCAAGTTTCTCGGGAGGTATCTGGTTATTATGGAAAACCAATATAGTTGTCCAAATTCTATTAGCTCACAAGCAATTCGTACATACTAATATTGAAAGGGGGCATTATTCTTTTGATTTCACAGCTATTTATGTTAGCCTTACGTATTCCCTTCAGCATTTCCTATGCAATTATCTACGGAAAATTGATAAGATCACCTCAAAACCTTAGATTTTGGGTGGAGACTTCAATGCTCAACTAGAGAGCAATGATAAAAGAGGAGGCTCTAGACTATAACCTATAGTCAATGCTCAATTTTGGGATTGTGTTCATTATTTCCAACTTCACAATCTAGGATACTCAGGGCCAAAATTCACTTGGAGAAGAGGACAGATACTTGCCAAATTAGATTGAGTTCTATGCTCGAACTCCTAGCAATCAACTTTCAAGAATTCTTTGGTTACTCATCTCCCCTTCTTAAAATTAGATCATCGATCGCTCCTTGTTAACCTCCAACCAAATTCTCACTTTCATCCAACCCCTAGGCCTTTCAGATTTCAAGCAGCTTGGTTGACTCAAGAAGGATTTGATCAGTTCGTCGAAGCTAACTAGAAACCTAGTATAACTGACTTGAGTGGATCACTAAAATATTTTTCGACTTCATTACATCAATGGAACTCAAGTACATTCAGGAACATCTTCCATCAGAAAAGACGTCTTATGGCTAGACTAGAAGGAATTCAAAAAAGTCTGGAAGATCAAGACTCGCATTCTCTACGAGAGTTAGAGGAATATCTTTGCTCTAAACTGGAACAAGTCCTTTATCAATAACAACTTTATTGGCATCAACGATCACAATGTCAATGGATAATCCAGGGAGATAGAAACGCTAGGTTTTATCAAGCTATCACAATGGCTTGACATCAGAAAACAAGGATTACTACTCTGAAAGATGAGAATGGGTGCGTGGAATCAAACACTGAGAGCATTAAACAGATAGCAAAAAAATTTCTTGAAAATCTTTACATGCAAGAAAGTCATTCTCTTAGGAAGTTGCATCTCACTGGTTCTTTCCCTCCACTTTCTCACCGGGCTATAACAGATATGCAAACCCCTCTCAGTCTAGAAGAAATAAAGAATGCCTTCTTTGATATGGCTCCGAATAAGGCACCATGATTTGATGGATTTACCGCCTTATTTTACCAATCTCAGCGGAGCACCATCGAACCTTCACTGACTTTGTTCATACAGAGAATTTTTTTTGACATGAAATTTGGAAATCTGAACTAAATCGTACCATTACAATTCTTATACCGAAGATCCCAACTCCCACGTCGATCACTCAATTCAGGCCAATAGCGTTATGCTCAATGATTTACAAAGCTATTACTAAGATCATTGTTAACCATCTTAAACCTCACCTAAAGGATCTCGCAGCCCCAACTCAATACAGTTTGTACCTGGTAAATAGATTACGGACAATATTATCATTGCCCAGGAAGTCATCCACACAGTGAAAAGAAAATCGGGACAGAAAGGAATACTTGCCATCAAGGTGGATCTTGAAAAAGCTTATAATAGACTTTCCTGGGATTTTATTAAAGATACTCTCAAAATCGGGACAGAAAGGAATACTTGCCATCAAGGTGGATCTTGAAAAAGCTTATAATAGACTTTCCTGGGATTTTATTAAAGATACTCTCATCAATATTGATCTTCCTAACTCTTTGACAAACTTAATAATGAAGTGTCTTTCCTCAGTTTCTATGTATGTGAACTAGAATGGGGAACTAAGTGACACATTCACTCCCACCAGAGGTATTAGACAAGACGACCCACTATCGCCTTATCTTTTTGTACTATGTATGGAAAGATTGGGCCACTTAATTACCAACTTAGTCTCTAAAGGAAGATGGAAGCCGATTAAATTAAGCAAAAAAGGACCTTCTATATCCCACTTATTCTTTGCTGATGATCTCATTCTTTTCTCAGAAGCTTTCATAGACTAGGTGAATGAGATTCGAGATATGTTACGTACTTTCTGCATAGCTTCCGATCAAAGGGTCAGTCAAGACAAGTCTCAATTCTTTTACTCCAGGCCATCACTCGAAGGCACACTATTTAAGCAGTGCATTAGGTTTCAAGTAGACGAATGACTTAGAATGATATCTTAGCGTGCCCCTATTGTACGAGAGAGTTAGTAAAAGAACCTATCATAGATTTGATAAGGTTCAACAATGACTCTCGGGGTGGACATCCAATCTTTTGTCACTCGCCGAACGAATAACGTTGACACAATCAATCATCACAGTGCTCCCTATTTACACTATGCAGACGGTCCGCCTGCCTTACCAGCTGTGTGATGATTTAGAGAAATTAATGTGCTAGCTCCTGTAGGGTTCGAAACAAGACAACAAAAAGATGAGCTTGGTCAATTGGGAAAAAGTGTGTCAACCCAAAGAGATGGGGGACCTTGGCATTCGCAAAATTTGAGAAACTAATGATGCCTTACTATCTAATCTAGGGTGGTCACTAGTTTCTAAGCCTAATGCTTTATGGGTACACATTCTCTCGGCTAAGTATAATTTTGATGCTAACAATTTTCCCTTTTCCCTTGATGCAACAAGTAGTTCGATGATCTAGAAGAGTATAAAAGCTACTTGGCACCATGTACTGTAAGGCATGAAATGGATGATCTGTGATGGCTCTAGGACTCGATTCTAGCTCGATCCTTGGGTTAAGGATTAGGGACCTCTTATCTTTTATACAGTGGCTCTTATTCCATCAGGAACTGTTGATCGTTGGGTACAACACTTTGTAGATACTAAGGGTAACTGGAATTGGGAATCGTTCTAAAACATTCTCCCTTCTTCGATTTGTATGTCCATAGCGGATATTCTTCCACCAAAGCATTAGTTAGGGCCTGATAAACTTATTTGGGGACAATCAGAAACTAGACAGTTCACGACTACATCTGGATATTCCATAATAATGGATCATGAAGATGGTTCGTCCAATGCACTTTGGAAGATAGTATAGCAGTGGCAAGGCCCATAACGAATCACACATTTCTTTGGGTCCTCTTTCATAATCGATTACTCACTAATCAACAAGTAGCCCACAAACAATTAACTTAAAATGTTGCATGCTACCATTGCCACCTAGAAGAATCATCATTACATTTAGTGCATGACTACCCTAAAGCCCGCAATTTATGGAATAGATTCCCTCTACAAGTAGTCTCTATGGAGTTTTTCACCCTGACGATCAAGGAGTGGCTTATAAGGAATCTACAAACACATCGTCGAGTGCTTGGATTAGATTGGTCTATTGTCTTTGGCACGGCGTGCTGGTTTTTATGGACTTAAAGAAATAGGGCCCTTTTTTAAGAACACTTTTGGTGGCCAATTTCACCAGATCATCAGGTTTTAGAATATGCTCATCAGATTAACAAAGCGTCATTCTGGAAATGAAGAGCTAATACGGTCAACCGTACGAGATGAGAACAACTTATAGGCTGGAGCAAACCTCCTCAAGGTTGGGTTAGGCTAAATACGGATGGAGCCAGCAAAAGATTGCTCTCTTCGGCCACAGTAGGTGGACTAATTTGAGATAGTTCGGGTGCTTGGCTTAGAGTCTTTGAACAGAACATTTGATGGTGCTCCACTCTCTCCGCCGAACTTTGGGGAGTCTTTTTAGGCCTCAAGCTAGCTTGGAACCTGGGTTATCATCGAATAGAATTAGAGGTGGATTCAAATGCAATGACTAATCTACTTTCATCCCTAACAAAGCACGCTATGTCTCTTAATCCACTAGTTCTGGGAATCAATGAAATGTTTGTCCGTAACTAGGTAGTTGTAACTCGGCACATATATAGGGAAGGTAATCAGTGTGTTGATTGGCTCGCTAACTATACAGACCAGTTTGAACCAAGGGTCACTAATTTTGATATACCACCCAGGGGGTGCCTCTCAATCCTATTAGAGGGTATGTCAGGGATTTGTTGCCCTAGACTTACCATGTAATTTGTAAGGTGTTTTCTCTCCATTTATATATTTAAAAAAAAGAAAAGAGGATTGTATTTTGTGAGATAGCTAACTTTTTCTTTTAATAAGTTAAAAATATGATGTAAATTCTGTGTATTTATTAGTCAAATGGAAGCATATGTTTTTCATAGTAGACCAGATGGTGTGAATGAGAATTTTTGAACAAATCACATTAAGGAGATGAATACAATATTTTGTTTTATTTCACAAGTATATGATAAATGGGTAGTCTCCATTCTAAGTTTCTTATTTATTACCAAAAAAACTTTGCCTTTTAGTTTTACTTGTAGCACATAATACGCAAGGTCAAGAACATGCAGAGAAAAGAAGTGAAGAGAAAGAGAAAAAGAGAAAGGGAGAGCAAGGAGAAATAAAAAAGGAGAGATAAATTTTACTATTTTTAAATTTTTGGCTCCCGTGGCCTATAAAAATGTCACATAATTTTTTTAGCAAAGGAATGATAGAAAAGTTAATTTAGAGTTTAGATTGAACATTTATAAAATGTTAAGGTTCTTTTTAAATGTTAAGGTTTAAATTAAATTATAGTGAAAAAGTTATATTCTAATTTGACCCTTTTGTCTTCCTTTAAATAAAAATTTTAAGCCTTAATTTTATTGAATCAATAACTATCAAGTAACTTTAATAAAGTTAAATAGTTAAAACTAGATTTGATACCAGTAATGAGAAATAAACTGTGATCAAATCAAAGTGCAATAAAATATAATGTTTGATCAGACATCTTTAATTGAATAAATTAAAAAAATATGAATCATAAATAAAAGATTGAGTTATACTTGCTTCGAATTTTTGCAAAAACTTTCTTCTTTAGTTGTCCACCATAACTTGTCTACATATCTAGCCTTTAATGATATCCACAGAGTAGGGAAAAAGAACTAAACTATTCTAGAGAAAAAGGCAAGAATGCTAGCTCCATTATGTCTTTTACTATTTATAGAAAAAAAGACAGTGTAGTTTATTTCTTATTAAAATTAAATGTCCCCTATTGGTATTAAAGGCAAGTTTCTTGGAGAGGGTAAATAATTAGTGTTGAATTTATTAATTTAGGTTTATTTACTTCTATTCACAAAAGGTAAGTGGTCATCTCACCAACCTTTCAATTGTCTAGAAAATTTGGCTATTAAGAGCACAGAAATTGCATGTTCAAAGGTTCCTAATTAGGTTATGTAGGCATTAGTTATCATTGTCATTTATTGAAGCACATTCAAAATTTGTAGTCAGACATTCCATTGATATTCCATTTATAGATAGAAGAAGCATTATACATAGTCTGTTATAAGACATTAGGCTTTTGATCTATTTAGATATTAGGGGGAATAGTTTTTTTCCAATAGGAATTTGTTGTCAATGAAGTTTGTTAATGTTAGGATGTCAAGTGTGAGTAGGAATCCCAAATTAGAAAGAGATGAAACTAGTGAAGGACATATAAGTGGAAAGGGCCTATAAACCTAATGCCTTAAGGTTTGGGGTTGAAGTGTGGTGTTAAAGCCCACGAGTATCTTTCATCAGTAAACCCATGATGTAGATCTCCCATGAAAGTGAGCTTCCTAGTTACAACAAGTGGTATTAGAGCCAATGGTTCGGTAAAGGACGAGTATGGAGATGGTAGTCAAATCTCGTGGTTACTTCCCTACGAAAAAGAGCAAGGAGACCCCTAGTGAGCCTAGACCAGTAGAGTAAAAGGGCTCTTAGTGATGCCATATACTCAAGCTACTAAGCAAAAAGGCTTTCGCTCAAGGGAGACTTCAAGCCCAATGTAGAAATTCACACTTGAGGGGGAGATTGTTGAGATGTCAAGTGTGAGTAGGAATCCCACATCGGAAAGAGATGGAAATAGTGAAGGACATATAAGTGGAAAGGACCTATAAACCTAATGTCTTAAGATTTTGGGTTTAAGAGTGGTGTCAAAGCCCACGAATATGTTTCATCACTAGACTCATGATGTAGATCTCCCATGAAAGTGGGCTCCCCAGTTCCAATAGTTAATAATTGCAAAAGGAGGTTAGAGGATTTTAGTTTCACTATTGCTTTCCTGCTCAATCATGTTCACTTCCTGGGAGTTATTAGCTTTGATCATACTTTGACTCCTAATTTGGATGGCGTTCAAGGTTTGGAAAGTAGAGGACTTTGGATAATTATAGACTGTATTCTCTTTAATCCTATTTAATTGGCTTTGGATGACATTAATTAATTCTTCATTGTTCTTTTTCCTTAATTGGATCAGATTGTTATTGGTCACTTCATAAGGCTTAAAGATGAGGGTTTTCACTGACTCTATTTTGGTGATCATTGTGGGATTTTCTAACCTTTTCTTTATTCTAGAGGATTGTCCTCCTAGAGCTTGCAAATAAGTTTTGGTATAATTTTTCTAACACTTAGTGTTTTTGGTATCTTTAGGATTCATATTTTCACTTTCAATTTTGATTTTTAAAAGGGATGCTACCATTACAATTTATTTGTAAGGAATCCTAAGTTCACATAAACGAGGCTCTTTTGCTTGCAATTTTTCTTCTATTTTAGTTTCCCATACCTTTGTTTGGTATTGATAATAATGGATCTATAAGGATATTCTAAGTTGTTTTCCTTGGCGTACATTTCAAACCAATTAAATAAATAGATATGCACTCTATAGTTATTAACAAACTCATAATACTTTTCCCGTGTCTGCTTTCATTGCTTTAAGAAGTTATTGAAAAACCATAATTTTTGTCCTCATTTACTAAGGAGTAAAAATCATCATACAAATATTTCTTGTTATTAAAACATACAACTCATTTTCATATTTTTTATTATTGAAGAGAAAGTTGAGATGTTAGAGGAGATTGTGGCTCACTATTTTTGCAAATAGGTTGTGGAATGTTTTTGTTGTAACATACTCCTTCAAGGCTTGAAGATGGGATGTTGGACATTAAATGGCAAAGTCTTTACTAGGGATAATGATCATAGATGCAATGTCTTTCCTAGGCATACATTTCAAACCAATGAAAGAAATAGATATGCACTTTATAGTTACTGACAAACTCATAATACTTTTCCTGAGTCTGCTTTCATTGCTTGAAGAAGTTATTGAAGAACCATAATTTTTTTCCTTTGTTTACTAAGGAGTAAAAATCATCATACAAATAGTTGTTGTTGTTGTTAAAACATACAACTCATTTTCATATTTTCAGTTATTGAAGAGAAAGTTGAGATGTTAGAGGAGATTGTGGCTCACTATTTTTGTAAATAGGTTGTGGAATGTTTTTGTTATAATCTACTCCTTGAAGGCTTAAAGATGGGATGTTGGACATTGAATGCCTAAGTAAGTCTTTACTAGGGATAATGATCATAGATGGAATCCTATAGACTTTTCCTAGGTCAAATCTTTGTCCTACAGATTTTCTAGCAAAAGACAGTTTTATGTTGCCATTTGGGTATTATTTCACTTCTTTGATTTTGGTTTTTTGACTCAAAGGCACTAGTGGAATCATATTCGTTACACCCTCAAGTATTCATTCCTCGGGTAGGTTGATGTCTTTCCACTTTACAGATTTTGGGACAACAACGCTAGATTTTGTTAAATTTGTTTGTAATAACAAAGTTTTACCTTTATAACTATGGATTAGGGCTTTAGATGCAAATGTAGTGTTCATGGATTTATAATATATTTTTTAAATCAAAGCTACAAGGATAGATCTTATGTTCATTTTGTAGTTGTGGGTTTTGATTTGCAAAAATAAGACATATAAGAAGTTTTTATCTCTAAGAGATTGTTAAATATGGATAGCAATCAAATGATATTGAGCAATGCCAAAACTAGACCTTATTGAACTTAACAGGGAATCTTGAAAGTTGTAAAACCTAGCATATCTCAAAATCATAAGAATGGAAGTGTTTAATCTTTCATTTATAAGGGTCTTCACTCCCGCTTGCATTACCCCTATATAGATATATTTAAAACCTTTTTCTTTGTGTTTGTTTATGGAGTTTTGGGTCAATAAATGGATAGTTGCAAAAGGTTTTGATAAAGGAATATCACATTGTTTGGTTTTAATGGTGTAATCCAATTTTTAAAAAATATAAATTAAATTTGATTATTGCTAGATTTCATTTTTTGAAGGATCACATACGCAGAAAAAATAAAATTGCAATAATATATTTATCTATTGTGTTTAAGAATTATACTCATAATAAGAATAGGTAAAAATAAATACTTGGAATTCGTGAGGATTAACCGATACTGAACTTCGAAACTATGAAGTCTCTATGTGCTCCACACCGAAAAATATGTCCCGCTTTCAACACTTAATATGGCTATGGATAAATTTAAAAAAACCCTTTTTTCAATAATAGAGAAAACAATTTTCTCAAACTTTTTTCTTTTTTATTTTTCTGTAAAAATGAAGAAAAAAGAATATGTCTTTTTTCTTCTTTTCGGTTTTGTCGAAGTAAAAAATGAAAGAGTACCAAAAACTACTTCTCTTTGCTTCTCATGCACGTACAAAAACAATGAAAATGTACGTCACTACTTTTCTTGTTTTAGTTCTAACGTTATTTTGAAACTTGACAACCAAAAAAAAAGTCAGTTCATTTTGTTTTGGTTTAAATGTCAAACCAAAACAAAACCACCAAGGCCATATGACTTTTTTTTTCCTTTTTTAAGAAACAATTATTACTATTTATAAAAAATAAAATAAAATAATTTTATTTTATGCATTTATTTTATACAAGAGAATTTCCAATATTAATTATATTTTCTATGCTAGCAAAAAATATAATAATATGCCATATAGATTATTTAATAAATTATCTCATAATAAATTAAATAATCATAAATAGGAAATATTACACTCGTAAATGTGTGACCACATAGGTTCATCACTAAGCCGGTAGTAATTAATTTAATTAATTACTAATCAAGGTTGGCATCTAACAACACTCCTCAATGATCGGATAGTGTGAAGTAACAACCTTACAAAGACAGACTCTTATTTTAAGGATAATGTATTATTACCTTCCATCATTACAACTCCAAATTATCTTAAGGTATGGTTTAACTGTCAAATCTTATTAGATAACCAACTATGTTACATATCAATCATTAATGATTGGTGAATGACTTAAAAAAACTCCTTTTTCTCACTCATTCAATTGCCCTGGCCAAGGTTTTGTAACAACCATTAAGATCAAGGACAACATAGAGTTCAAACTTATTACCTGGAGTGGATGGATCTCATCTTGACTCACTACTAATCAGATAAGTACTTAATTATATCCAATGATCATTCAACGAGCATTTTTATACATTAGGTGGAATTAAACGAGGATATATAGCTCGGAGGCATAGAACAAAAATTCGTTTATCCGCCTCAAGCTTTCGCGGGGCTCAT
>JANSVA010000217.1:10249304-10273442 GCA_025504915.1 Erythroxylum reticulatum
AGCGATCTAAGAAGCAGGTGAGTAGTTTTTTTGTAACTATAACCCTTATACATTAATGATAGTAATAAAGGCATCGATTAATTAATATTGATAATGACTATTTGTTAGTTGAGTTCAGGTCTCCTCTACAAAGATCTATTTTATCTTGTCTTTCCTTTGCACTCTCTGTGTTTCTTCAATCCATCATAGGTCCTAAGAAGGGGTACGTTCCAGCTTGGTATCAGAGCCTCTGCTCAATCCAAGCTTTATCGGAAGGTCAACAAGTTTTGATGAAGCAGATGACAGAGCTTGCTTCCAACATCAACAGTCGTTTTGAACAGCTCTCAATAGCGGATAAATTTGAAGGGGAAAACTTGGCAGCTAGGTCCGTCGGTAACCGCAGGCACGCAAATCACACCACATTTGCCCCAAAGTTTAAATTAGAATTTCCGCAATTCAATGATAGGAAGACCCCACAAGTTGGGTCTGTCGGGTAGAGCAATTCTTTTCCTTCCATGACACACATGCTCATGAACGGGTCTCTATTGCTTCTCATCATTTAGAGGGTGAAGCACAAATGTGGCTCCTACGAGTCCAACAAGATAAAGAAAACTTGACTTGGGCTAAACTCAAAGAATAACTAAATGCTAGATATGGGCCAACAGAGTTCTTTGACCCATTTGGTGCACTCACAAAGCTTTGGTAAGAAGATGAGCAGAGTTTGAGAAACTTTTAGCTAAGGCTAGTCGTCTGTCTCCTGAGAAGCAAGTTAGTTGTTTTGTTAGTGGATTCAAGGATACCATTCGCACCGAGGTCCAAGTGAACCGTCTGGCTACACTTTCCACTGCCATTTCCCTTGCTTGTTTGTTTGAAGCCATAATAATAACCCAAAAACGAGTATCCAGTGTACCCAAGAGCAACTCGTTGCCACCTCGATCTACAACTGTTGTTGCTATGGCCAGTCCAGTTAAAAAGCTCAGTGTAGATGAACTTAACGACCGTAGGAAACTCAGGTTATGCTTCTATTGTAATGAAAAGTATGAAGTAGGTCATTACTGTAAAAAGTAATTTTCTATAAAGGTTGTACAAGATGATAGCGAGAATGATGTGGATATGGAGATTGAAGATCCAGACAAGGAGAAGTCATCTATTTCAATCCACGAGCTCACTGGGAGTCCTAATCCACGAACCATGCGTTTGAAGGGCCAACTTAAGCAGAGTATAGCTACTATTCTCGTCAACATGGGCGGCACTCATAATTTTATTAATGCAAATTTTGCAGAAAAGGCTCATATACCCATTACCAGTAGTGGGCGGTTTGAAGTTTTCGTGACATCTGGTGATCGATTGTTTAGCAAAGGAAAGATAATATAAAATAGATCTTTGTAGAGAAGACCTGACCTTAATTGACAAATAGGCAATATTAATATTAATTGATCGATGCCTTTATTATTATCTGTGCCCATTAATTTATTAGGGTCATAGATAAAAATAAACTACTCACCTGCTTCTCAGATCGCTATCCGGAATGGTCCACAATGAGAGGCTAAAGAGAAGAGCACCTCTAATGCTCCTGTTCCCTTCTCGACACTTGTGGAATTGAATCAACCATATTTAAACGTACTCTAGTATTGGATTTCGAGTCTTTCACCAAGTTTTAGTTGATTAGTGATGGACTGTAATTGAAGGGTACCATATAGGTAAAATAGGGTTTTTTTAGTTAATCTTTTTAATTTTTAAGTAACTAATTTTTTTTCAATGTAAACACTATTAATACAGGATCTAATGATATATTATTTTTATAAAAAAATTAAAATGTAAGCATTTTATTGTAACAAATTATAATTATAAAATTTGAAAATTTTAAATAATTAACCGTATTTTTCTCTAATACCCACATTAGTCTGAGTTTTAGGGCAGTCCAAAATGAATATAATAGTCGCCTTAGTTATAAAAGATACGGAAGAATGGATGCCCCCAGAAAATAACGGTATTGCTTGAGCATCGGTCTTTACGGGATTTGAAGATGGATAGACATTTGCTATGTGAAAACCAAGCTTCTTTCATTTGACCAAGTTATCGAAATTAATCTTTACTCCATGATTGATGGAATCAATCATCTTGTTTTGAAAATTTTGATCTTTCCTTAACTTTTTATTTTTTGTTGACATGGGTGGTCATCAAATTGTGAAGTAAGTGATTTAGTCTGCGTGTGATTTGAAGTATTCTTAAGTTTCTCCACCCAAAATGGAATGGTAGTGAAGCAGAATAGCAGGACCAGGGTTGTTTTGACTTTGCGAGACATTTCTTTTAATCATTGACCCTTTTCTTAAAATTCAGTTAATTTGGGAGTCAGATTCTAGGATTCTGCAAAAAATTAGTACCCCATATAATGCAGCAAGTGTGTAGAAAGAAGATTCACGTGTTGCGAGGCTAAATTTGCATACTTTTTCTTTTATTAATTTTTTAAAATCTCAGAATCTGAAATCATTGACACTGAAAACGACCGTGATCTACTCCCCATTGATGACCTTCGTATACTTCTCATATTAGAGGCCTCAATACGATGCTTGATAACCCAGTAGCACATTGTACCCAACGTTGTAACCATTATAGTGGCTCCTATAATTGTGACCCCGATTGCCAGCCATTTCTGATCCTCACCAACTACAACAAAAGACAATGCCAGAAATGCTACTGAGACAAGTGCACAAGCAATCCACATGAGCTTGTTGATTATTGACATCATCTGCTTCTTGGCCTTGTTTTCTATGACTACTACCGAGGTTTGGACCACCACAACAGCCAGAGAAATGAAGAGAGCAAAAGAATCAAAGATGAAGAATATAGTAAAGGGGACTGTTGGAGCAATATTTGCTTCTCCGAGAGATTGTCCTGGGGGAATGTCCTTTGGATCATCCACATACTGTCCAGGGACAGTGAAGATGGCAGCAAAGGCAACTGTGGCGATGAGGACTGCTACAACCGTTGTTGAATTTATGGCATTGTTAAGACCTTCTGCATGCATTTTGTTCACACGTTTAGCAATGTTATGCACACGCTTTCTTGTTTGACGAGTGTGTTCCAACTGGTGGTGCACTTCATGTTTTATGTCACTCACTGTTTGCTTCAACTCACGAGCTGGATTTGTGGCTTGTGGCTTAATCACTTTAGCACTCACAACACCACGTTCCTGTAAGATTGCTGCAACATCAGGGTTCCCAGTTTTCTCTGCAGTATCAATAGCTGTTTCGCCTGTCCTATTTACAGCCTTTGTGTTGGTTTCATTGTACGAAAGAAGCAACTTGACAATCTGCACAAATACATGTACATCACAAATCAGTTAGTCCTTATTTCCACCAATATTGAACATTCACTGGAATATGGCAGCGAGCAGGAGCCAGCAGCCTGACTGACTCGTGAGCAGATTTGATCTCTTACTAATTAGGTAAGTAAACAAGACAGAAAAACTCTTCAATAAAAAGCAATCCAAGTTTGTAATAGCATTTTCACAATCGAATATTTCTTTAGTTTTCTTTCTGTTGATAAAATCTTCCAGCATGAAAACTTTACGTCAATAGCATTCTGTCATTTTTATGACATGTTCTCAGCACTTAGGTTAATTATTCACGACGCCGAATTTCTGACTGAAAGAAGCCAAAATTGGCATTTTGATCAGAGCAAGACTCACTTTTGTAGGATACTGAACAATCCATAAAGAAACATATGACTCATAACAATTCGATGTTAGTGAGATTATAAAGGGATAATTCACCTGAGATCTTCCTTTCCGCGACGCTATGTGCAATGCTGAATTGCCCTTTGAATCAACCATGTTTATTAATGAAGTTTCTGCACTAATCAGCTCCTCCACCACTTCATTACTCTGCCCCTTTACAGCCATATGAAGTGCTGTCTGCCCCTTCTTATCTGTCCTGGTCGCTATCACAGGCTCCGCTGCCAAAAGTGCTCTCACAACGCCCAAATGGCCATTTCTAGCAGCAGAGTGCAAAGCAGTTTTGCCGTTGCTTTTAGCAATTGTTGCCAAGCTACACCCATTTTCCAACAAAAAATTAACTATCTCAATGTGTCCTTGTGTTGCAGCCGTGTGTAAAGCAGTTGTATTAGATGAATCAACAGTGATTGCCAATTCGGGATGTGCCTCCATTAGTATTGTCAATACCTCTGCAACGATGGAAAACCAAAGCTCAACATCACATTCTGCAGAAAAAAGCTGGAATCAACTAATTGAAAATTCTGCTATCAAGCCTTACCTAAATCTCCTTGCTTCGCAGCAATGTGGACTGCATCAAACCCGTTTCGCGCCTTGATGCCAGCTTCAGAAAGATCATAGTACCTGATCATTTCTCTAACCACATCAACATAACCATATTCTGCAGCAACATAAAGAGCTGTCTCTCCTGATTGGTTTTGCTTCTCTAATAATAACTTCAACTCCTCCTCGCCGATCTTAGTAAGAATGTCCGTGACTGCAATCAGATTTCCTGCTCTAGCTGCAGAGTGCAATGCTGTGTCTTCTTTCTTCCCTGTCAACTGTTTGGTCATCTTTTTCCTGCGAATTGGACTGGCCTGCGGAGCTGGTGAATCCATTTGATCTAAAAGCAAACAATTCCTTTTGTAATTCTAATCAAGAGGTATCAGGTCTTCTTTCCTGCAAAATCCCAGATCAATAGTTGCAGAAAATCTATTCATTCATTTGAACCAAATCAGCTAAGAAACTTTTCATATGCTCTTGGATTTGAGGAAACCAATTTCTTGGAGCTTGATTCCGATGCCCTCTTTGTGATCGTATTTCATAGGCTTTCAAATAGAAGTAACAATAGAGGATAGGTTAAAACTGGTCAACCATGAATAAACAGACAGTACCTCTTCTTTCCTATTGCCAATGAGAATTGCTATCGTATTGAGTAAATGATCGAACTAAAAGAACCCAAAAACTCGATGTACAGAACCAAAAAGAATTTTTGAATTCTCTACTCATCTTCATCACAATGAGAGCCAACACCACGTTACCTGGGTTAGAAGGAAAGAGCTTCTTTTGCTCTCTTCCATTAAAAACCAAAGAACCCATATAAGCCAAAAGCAATCTCTCTAAAGAACAATCATAAACACCCTGGAATATGGTCAAAAAATGGATATAAACAAATATGAAAACCGTTTTGGTTGGACATTTTTGTACGTGCAAGTTTGTGGGGGATAGAAGAATGGAATATTAACAGCAAGAACCATCTCATAGGCCAAGAACGTTAAGAAGAAAAAAGAAACATGGCTATGCCCGGACTCGGTTGTTTGAATCTAAACCAATCCCCCGTAAGAGCAAATATTAAAGCAGACAATCTAGCCAACGAAAGAGAGAAACTTTTTGCAAAGGAAGTGATGATGACAACGTTATTTGTTTATTTTTAGTCATAATAAGTGAGACAGAGACAGAGAGTGGGATGAGGAGAAGAACCAGAGATGGGTGGCCCCCAACGGTAATAACAGAACCACGAGCGTAAAATGTCGTACGACGAGAGTGTGATCTCCTTTTCTTTTTCTTTGTTTATTTAACAGAGTAAGTTCTGGTTTGCTCATTGTACTGTTCTACGTATGATTAAAAAAAAGGTGAAATTTCTTTATAATTTTACTTTCTCTTGTGATTCCATTAAAAATAATTCCTTTATTAATTTATCATATTTACCATTACTTTATAATAAATATTATTGATATTATAATATTATTTATTTTTATTCAAATTCATTAAGATAATAAATTAAGTCTTTCATTCAATTTTTATTTATTATGAAATAATATTGTAACATTTTCATATTTTATTTATAATTAATAATCAGTTTTTATTAGTATTATTATTCATCTTTTTAAAAGGAAAATAAAATTAATTTAATGAAAGTGAGAAATTAATCATATTTTATTAATATTATTACATAATAAAATACTTAATTTTATTTTTTATTATTTAAAAATTTAATAAATCAACATATTATTTAACTGCTAATAGAATATAATTATGTATTAAAATTTAATTTGTTTATAATATTCGATATAAGCAATAAGATGTAAACATGATAGAATATTATTTAATAAATAATATTAATTCTTTATATGTTAACTTATTGGTAACTGTTTGTAATATATTTATTATCCTAATATGACATTGAATAATTATGTGCTAATATTAAAATTTTAAGACGATCAATTTAGTGTTTTTATTTATTATAATAATTGATTATTCATTAACTAAGTTTATTTTTATTAATAAATACAATTTTAGATTTTTTAATAATTTTATGATTTATCTTTTAATATAACTAATTTCATATAAATATGATAAACCAGAAAATCAATATGTTTGATATATACCACCTTTGTGATTTATTTTTTAGATTATTTCTTGTGACATTACTGTCCTCGTGTTCTAAAAATATTAAGTTAGAGAAATTTAACAATATTAAATATACTTATTACAAACTTTTTAATAAGGACTTTTTAAAATTCAAAATATTGTTACATGATTCCTGATGAACCTACAAGAATCTTTTATACCTTATTTTTAAAATATATTTATTATTTACAATTGTTTAAAAATATAGTGTGTAGCATTTAAAATATTTAAATAAGATAAATTCTTAATTATTATCAAGATAGTTCAATTTAAAATTAAGTGATTAACTATTGAACAAGCCCGCCATATTAATGAACATTTCATTTGGGACGTAGATCCATAATATTCTAATAGTGAAAATGAAGATTATGTCCCACGACAAAAGGGATAGCTTAGCATAAAGTCCAAGGAAAGATCCAAAGTGACAACTTGAAAAGATCTAACCCAAACACGAGGAAGATGATTATGGCTATAGATTCTAGATTGGTGTTAAGACTACTAAACTTGAATCAAAGGATCTCTATGAATTATTGAAAACAATTGGAAAGGAATGTTAGATACAACCAAAATAATATGCGCCAATGATTTCTCAATACTTATAGGCACTCTCCACTTATCTGCTTGTGCTATCTCTATTCCTCTCTTAAGCATATGTCAACACTTAAGTAATAGGAAAAATGGAGGTTTCTTCTTATAGGTCTTTCGTGAGTGGTATCAACTATTGATGTGATGGAGAACTCAACTCTCACAAGTTATTGAATATAAGTTATAAGAGACCCTATTAGAAAAGCAAACCACTTAATAATTTTTTGTCCTCTATTGACCTTATAACATAATAAATGATGAGTCCATCTACTTTGAAAATTAGGTATATTTTTGGCACACCTCAAATTTGCCGTTTCATGATAACCTTATTTTAATAATAAATTATATTAAAATAAAGCAATAAATCTTTAATAAAAAACTCTTTTAGTATTTTTAATATTATAAAATATTTTTAACGAAGATAAAAGACTCTTAGTATGAAAAATAACAAGGACCCTAGTGGATCATAACTAAAAATGTAATGAGCTATAAGCTAAAACTTAAAGACCACCTAACGATAGCAATGGACTGGGCCGAGTTGGGTCCACCTAGACTACCCTAGCTTGACTGTTGTTGCTAGGTCCTGGCCAACTTACGGCTAGATCGGGCCCAAGCCTAAGCCTAACAATTGTTACTAGGGCCTTGGCCTAGTCTAAAATTTGATCAAGTCGAGCCCAACTTAAGCCTGAGCCTGGGTTGGACCTGATCCAATCTGAGCTATTTTTTAAATAAAATATAAAAAACAATCTATTTTTTTACAAAATGACATTGTTTTACCTAAATGAGTTGAACCAAGCTAGATTGGGCCGAGCACAAATGTCAACTTTAAGACCGTTCATCAAATTTACCCTTCGATTCATATAATTTATAAACAAAGGAAAAAGAAAAGCTAGCTCTTTCAACATATTAATCATGAACTAAAATAATGGGGGAATCGAAGCCACTGATGGGGTGGGCTTGGCATTTTAATTTTCAAGAGTGAACCCATGCGTGTAATGGATAAAAGGTGCGCACATGAGAACAAATAAAATTATGTGTTTCAGTTTCACATAAATATATGGATGAGATGGATTGAAACAATTAAATTGGTACAAATGATCTATTCTCACATGAGATGGGATATTGTCATATTGGAAAAATGTTTAACACCAATTGCCATTTTTTAGATGTATTCCACTCGTGGCATCATCAACATTACTTGGTAGCAGTATGTATTTGTTGATTGTGTTCCTTGCGCAATTAAATTATATGAGGGCTGAAAGAAATTGTAAATTTATATATTGACTATTCAATTAATTTTCAATACATTTGTTTAATTAGTTACCTACCTCGAAACGTTGATAATATTATTCATTTCCTAATAACAATCAACATAGATCTCCATAGTCATAAATTCAGGTTTGTCATGTCATTGTTATAGATGGAATTCATTAAACAATAATTGTACTAACTAAAACTTAAATGTTGGAGAATGACAATGTCAACCACAATCAAGTTCAACTACTTAGCTTAATTTCTAGAGGAAAATCTAGCAAATCCTTTACAGCATTTTATCAGGTGACCCACAAGCAATTTATACAGATTTGGAAAATCTCCCACTCCCACTCCCACTCACCATCACCATGTACCATTCTTCCCTCCCCTACTGTTCACTATATACTATTATCAAAGATGATGAACGATCATATTTCTTCTATCTAGTAATTATAGTTTTTTCCCACTATACCACTAACAACTCGCACTTTCTTTATTCCTTACATGTAACGTTCTCATTCATCAATTTCTAAAATTATTCTTTTTTTAAATACATATAATTCAACCGAATTACACACGGTATTTAACAAGATGTCAAGCCTTTCAATTAAAATTAATTATAATTTTATTTTGGTTTTTAGAAGTAATCTGTCTTAATTTGAGAGATTTTGTTATTAATCTATATAAAAAAGCTTCATTCCGCTGCTGCATTTCCATCCATATGTTAATCTCTTTTAATTAATAAATTTGGATATTAAACTATACAAAATTCTATAATATTTTTCAATAGTATAAATGTGAACCATAACTTCCACAAAAAGAATAGAAATAATAACTCCTAAAAATATTAAACAAAAAACAACAACACCACTCATTATGAATCTCGCTGATATGCGGAGTGAGAGAGGTCCAATAGCATGTAACCTTACTCCTATCTACTAGAGAGTCTACTTTCAAATGTCCGACATCAAAATAGAGAAAGTCAGGGAGAGAGAGAGGGAAGAAAAAAATGAAGAAGAAGTAGAAAATTTAATAGTAATATTAATAATGCAAATATTAGTAGTAATAATAATAATATTAATAACAATAATAGTGATAGTGGTGGGGGTGGTAATGATAATAATAATAGTAATAATAATAATAATAACTACTAAATCAAGCTAAATTCCTAAGAAATAAGTGTTAAATATTTACAAGTTTAAGCTGAATACAAGAAAAATTACAAGAATCTCTTTACGAGAAATCTTTTATTTAAATCTTAGTATATTAAAGTTTTTATTATAAGTCATATCTTTGGTAAATTCGTCCTAAAATATATTAAAGTAAGATGGAATAAAACTACTAAATATCTATAAGAAGGACTAAATTCTCATATAAGATATACCTTCCTGACTAAAAAAAAGACAATTTAAGACGCTTTTGTGATCTTGTGAACTTTCAAATTCACTTGTCTAAAGAATAGTAGATATTTAATAGAAGTTAAATAGGGTTTGTCACGTCAATAATTGTCAGCAATACTCCAAAGCCATCCGGAGATTATGTTTAACAGAAAGAAGAAACCAAGGAGAGGCTGGATGGGGTTATTTCCTTACTTTTTGACTTCTTGCCTAATACTAATGTCCACCCAAAATTAAGAAGCTGACCTTAACTCCGTTATTATTGTTATTACCCAAGGAATAGATACTCCACTCTGATTATGATATTTTATTTATATATTTATAAAAAATTATCATAAATGTATGGATAACATAAAATTAGAATACCGTAAACGAACAAAGAATTTCACGTGATTAAGCAAAACCATGCTCTTACGAGAGATGAGAAGGCTTAGATTCAGAGTTGACTAAGGTGCGATAATAATGTGCGTACCAGTCGGCTGTGACATGGGGTCCACGATAGTTATTTTGGACATGCACTTGTCACGGCCACGTTCTATCCAACCAAGCTTGGAAGACAGGACGAGGCACAATCCATATAACAAATCCCACGCGCAGTACCTAAAGCCTCCATGCAAGGCACGCGCCTCCATACGTGAAAAAGGAGGGAAGTGGACAGCCTATTGATATATATGCACATGGATATTCTACGTATTTATCCAAAACAACACAAAAAAATGACAACCCTGACTTGTACCATAGTACTACTAGCCGACCAAAACGACCATAACTGGCGGGGGATTTCCTGTGTTTTCATCCAAAAACTATTTTGATTGATGATTCTGTCTTAAATTTGGCACCCTTGTTCTTGCTTGGAATCTCTCATTCTCATTTGCTCATGTGCACTCTCCATGTACATAATTACATATGATGTGCCATGTTATGTGATTCAGAGTTTGTATATATTATTTATAACCACGCTCATTCGTGAAACATTTAAGATACGGGTCGATTTGTTTGAGTA
This sequence comes from Erythroxylum reticulatum, assembly GCA_025504915.1. Taxonomy (NCBI): domain Eukaryota; kingdom Viridiplantae; phylum Streptophyta; class Magnoliopsida; order Malpighiales; family Erythroxylaceae; genus Erythroxylum; species Erythroxylum reticulatum. The sequence goes on from JANSVA010000217.1 coordinate 10,259,926, forward strand.
ACATGTATCGATTATAAGTTTCGCATATATATACTATTTGAATTTTTTCAATATATTATTGTTTATATTTCGAAAAAAACATACAATTTCCTTACATCTAATTAAATTATGATACATGAAAATGCTTGAAAAAGGAGGATGTAAAAAATTAACGAGAAGTTTAAGGAACGATAGTCCGTAAATTAAGAAAATGGATTACTAAAGTTCTTGTTAATTCTTTTAAGTGCTTCATTTTCCTCATTTTTCTATAAATAGGTACTTGAAGACATTTTTGAAACACAACTAAAAAGCAGAAATGAAACCTCTTTCAAACCCTTAAGTAACGAAAAAATAATTAATGTTCACACTAAATATATGAAATTAAAATTTTAAATTCGTTGAGATCTAAGTCATCATTTTTTGGTTTGATTCTCGTGCTTAAATGTATAAAATCAATTTTAAGTTTCAAAATACACTCAAAATCAAATCATTTAATATGTATATAAAATTAAAATTAAGTTAGAAAACTAAAAATGTATTAATTTGTATTGTATGTACATTTTATTTTTTGTATATAACACCTTTCTTATTTATAAGAAATTCAAACAAAAAATTTGTGTCATAATATTTTTTTATTTACGGTAGCAAGGAAATTATGCTACTTGAAGTCTCCATATGTCCAAATATGAATTGTTTTGATGCACTGTTTGATTTTTCAGATGATTGAAATTTTTGATTCAGATCGTATGTCATCATGTGAACACGTTGGCATAAATTATGACCAATATTGACTTTCCTTAATTGTGATTTGATTGACATGATTTTGAGTTATTCGTAAGTTTCAACCAGACTGTCAAGAAATGAGGGTCGTGTTGCCTCCATTTCGATCATTTGTCAAGTATTGGACAGATTATCAATTGTCAATATTATTTATCTACTCTATTTTATAACGATCTATATATTGTCACAAAAATTACAAAAATTATTTAAAAACAGGATCATACAATAATTAATATCAGAAAAACTATTCCCAAGTACCGGAGTCACCAAACCAGTAACGTCGATATGATAACCAAGTTTTGGAAAAGAGAGCGGCAGTAAAACTAAAATTGTTGGTTCCCGAAACAGAATACTGTAACAAATTGATAAAAAATTGAAACAAAAATATTAAAGTTTTTAATATTGATAAGAGTATAAACTCCATTAATAATAATTAAGTTTAGGTCATTTGAATAATCAACTTTTATTATTTATAAATTTTTTAACATTTTCATATTTGATTAATATGAAATAATATGACGATTACACAATGCTAATAGCCCAAAAGTGCAATGTCTCTTCGAAACCAATTGTGAAGGGTTTAGTTTTCCTGTTTCTCTTTCATTCCAAGTAACAATATTTACATTCCATATAATATTTGAGAAGGGCAAATAACTTTCAAACAAGTTATATTTATTTTGATGAATGGGATTCTTTTAATTGGTAATACTATCCTTTCTAATGAGTGGTTAGTGAAAATATAGGAGAAACAAAGGTATAGAAACACGTCATAGGAAGTTTTATACAATATGACGATTACTTTTCTAAAAGAAACGTGGTAGAATCACGTCGTATTATGTATGTTCAGGATTAATGTTTTAAAAGAAAGTGGTGGCTTCTGTCGTTACGTCAGCTTAATTCACCATTCATAGAACAGAAACATGTCGTTACGACGTAAAATTAAACGGTTGCTATTTTTTGTTTGATATTGTCTTGTACTTGGGTCATATATTGCTGTAAAATGTCAACATTAAATAAATGTCATATGCGAAGGGTCTTTCGCTTCATAATAAGCACATTTTCCTACAATAAACGTTTGGTATGGAGGAAATTTGAAACAGCTGACCAAAAAGATGATAAAATCAGCCCAGAAAAGCAAAGCATTACTTTATATCAATAGTTGGCAAGCAGATGAGAGATGAGGCAGGAATTCTCATTAGAGTAATTAGATTAGCAAGTACTTCACATAGAAGGAAGGAACAAGTTAGATACGCCAATTCACTAATATATGTATTACTGTCGACAGTGTTGAGCCACAGAACTCGCACTTTGATAACCTGGTACTTTTGATAACGTAGTTTAGCATTCTCAGATCCTGAAGCAGCACCACCAGCTTAAAGAGCACAGCACAAACATGTTAGTAAAACTATAGTTGAAAGTCACATGAGTTGTCCATACAAAAAGCCAATGACAATGAATCAGCCTTTTTATATAACTTTTTTTGACGTAGATTGCACGTGCACTGTGTATTCGAAACATGGTTGATTTGGCCTCAAAATGACTGGAGAGTCCCCTGAAGAAAAACCCGAGACATGAAGAGAACTTTAGGCTTAGTAACCACACACATGATACGGCATACCAAAGATACATAGACAAATAATTTGTATAGTTGGCATTTGGGCCAAGGCCCGCTTTGCCTCAGCTAGAGATCAACGGGCCAAGATTAGATTGACTTGATCTTTGGCCCCAAAATTGTGATTTGATTGGGTTTCATACTCGGACAACTAAAATAAAATGACATTGTTTTTTAGTCTCGCTAATTTGCTTTTGACGAAGCAAATAAAATGATGTCGTTTAGTCTAGATTTAACATAAACCTCCAACCTCCAACCTTCTCTTTCTTTGTTGTTTAGTTGTTCCCCAGTTGCTTTATGTTGGTACACCCTTACGCCCTCCCTTCTTTCCCAATTTTCCTGTGCCTGTACGACCTCCTCTTTCTTACTCTCACTATGGTCCCTTCACTGCACCACCTCTTTATCGAGTTGCCCTTTTACACGACACCCCTTCGAGGCACGATCCCAACGCCCTGCTTCCGTGCCGCCATCTTTTTTTGCTTCTTCACCACCCATCCACCATAGCGCAATTTATGAATCTTTTTATCGAAATTTTAATTTGTGAAATATTGAAATTTCTAAGATTGTTGCCATTTAGGAGGTATTTTCCTAGATTTACATGGTCACATACATTCATAGTCACTTACATAATCATATACAAAACTTACACGATTACATACATGCCCGTGTACGTGACCTTGTAAGTATGACTAACTACCATACACATCATATACACGTTTGTGTATATGGTTGTGTAAGTATGAAAAAAATTTTACAATGGCTTATATACGTTTATGTAACCATATAAGTTTGTAAAAGCACATACATACCTGCGTTATGTGACACAATCTTAGTAACTTACATGATCACATACACGAGCGTATATGTGACTATGTAAATCATTGATAGGTGACAATTGATAAATTTTAAATCTATGATTATGATTTATGTTTTCTCATTCTCTCTGTTATTTATAAATTATCAATTATAATTATGAATAACATATATGTTTATATGTTGATTGTTTTAAATTGATACATACTCCTTTAATGGAGAGATGTAATCCAATATTGGAGATAGAAGTGAAAACCTCTAATCAGGTACCAAGTAAAAATAGAAGTTTAGGTTAATTGAAATATGGAGTTTGAAACTACTTCAATAAGACTAGATCAATGGACGAAGTAGAAAAAGTCAAATGTAAGCATTGTCAAAAGATGTTGGTGGAGAGTTCAAAAGATGGAACCTCTTATTTAAAGAGACATGTGAATTCATATAGTGGAAAAAAGTTTGTCTTACGAGGACAAACATTTTTATCCCCTAACTTTATGAGAGGGAAGAATGAAATGACTACAACATCTTATGATAGTAATAGATCAAGATTTTTTATTGCTTCTATGGTAATTGATGATGAATATCCACTATTTATAGTTAATACCAAAAGATTTATGATGTTTTACAACTCACTGAAAATGACCTTTAAGGCTTTAACTCGGAATATGTTAAAGAAAGACATTATGAAAATAGACAACAATAAGAAGAAAGAAAATTTAAGAACATTCTAGTATTGAATGACAGATTGTTATTATAACAGACATGTGAACAACTGTTAATTAAAAGAAGGTTTATATGGCAGTGACGACACATTATATTGACAATGACTTGACTCTACACAATAAACTTTTGAGGTAATTTATATTATTTAATATTGTTATAATTTACTTTTTCATTATGTTATGATTATTGTTGGTCATATTTGTACATAATATGTTCATTTATGTGCTGACATCACATATGAGCGAAAGGTTGACAACCATATTGGGAGCTTGTTTGATAGATTATAATATTAAAACAAAATCGTCCAACATAACAGTCAGTAATTATAGCACAAATGATGCAATGATTGAAAAGTTGAAAAATAAGACACCAGTTGGGAGCTTGATGGTTGATGGAAGGTTATTTCATATTCGTTATTTTTCGAATATACCAAATTTGATTATGAAGGATAAGTTGGATATGATAAAGGAAGCAATAGATTCGATTCAGAATAGTTTAGTTTATTATAGTACAACATTTAAAAGATTTGAGAAATTTGAAGAAACTACACGGCAACTATGCATTCTAAGTATAAAGAAGTTAGTTTTGGATTTTCCAACTAGATGAAACCTAACTTTTAAGATGTTGGACTTGACAATCCAACATAGTGATGTATTTATCAGACTGAGACAAATAAATTCTCTATAAACTTGCCTGCACTCAGTCCAGTCTCTTGTCTCCACTCTCAATCTCTCATAATCCCAAACTCCCAATCCATAACATTATGTCATGATTTTATCTTGAATTTTTGTAAATTGTATCATTTAAAATTTTGGATTTGTAAATTATGTCATCAATTAAGTGAACTGTCACTTTAATTGTAACCTTTTTTTTCATATCCTATAATCTTATCCTCTTTCATTAATAAATTTGGTTTCATCTTATTTATTGTATCAATATATGTACATTTTATATATTTATTCATTATAAAATCTCAATTTTTATTAATTACTTGAATTTCATAATTTTAAATAATTGAATTGATCACTTTAATTATAATTTTTTTCTTTAATTTCCTATAATCTTATCCTCTTTCATTAATGAATTTGGTTTCATCTTATTTATTTAATCAATATGTGTATGTTTTTTATATATCCATTCATTATAAAATCTCAATTTTTATTAGTCAATTAAAATTCATAACTTCAATTAATTGAATTAATTACTTTAATCATAATATTTTTCTTTCATTTCCTATAATCATATCCTTTGTTAATGAATTTGATTTCATCTTATTCATTTTATCAATATACATACGTTTTATATATTTATTTCTTATAAAATCTCAATTTCTATTAATAAATTAAAATTCATAACTTCAATTAATTGAATTAATCACTTTAATTATAACCTTTTTTCTTTCATTTCCTATAATCCTATCCTCCTTTATTAATAAATTTGGTTTCATCTTATTTATTTTATCAATATATGTACGTTTTATATGTTCATTTATTATAAAAACTCAAATTTTGTTAACCAATTAAAATTTGTAACTTTAGTTAGTTGAATTTATAAGTTTAAAATTTTAAATTAAATATACTTTGATTACAAATTTCAAAAAATAAAAATAGAAAAATCAACCCAGCTCGAGCCCAACCAAGCTTCAAGCCTAATTAACCCAATTAGGCTTTGACCTTGGGCCCCTCCCATATGGCCCAATCGAGTTGGGTCCAGACCTCGACCTCAATCTTACTTGGTTCGAGCTCGGCCCAACCCACTGTTATCCCTATTCATCAGTAAAATCAGATTTGTAGACAATAGTAATGCAACCATAATATAATTAGGAATGGACTACCTATAGTAGCTTTATGTCTTGATTGAAAAGAAATTGTAAACAACAATTGTCCATTTTTAGTGACTACTTTGCTAAGAATATTTAAAAGAATTTTAAATCGTGAATTTATTAAATAATGTATTTAAAATATATCATTTAATAATTTATTTAATACAATAAATAAATTATATTTAAAATTAAAATATTTATTAGTTTTATAATATTAGTCAAAATTATTAAAAATAATAAAAATAAAAACTTATTTTATTATGAAATTAATCATTACTAATCATATAATAAAAATTTTTAATAACACTTATGTAATAGATAATAATATATATCAATATTTAATTTTAAAATATATAAAAAGAAAGAGGAATATATGGATGCTATTGTGTATTATTCACATCATTTTTTCTTTTATTTAAAATAAATATTGATATATATTATTATTTACCATATAATTATTAATTAATATGTAGATTTAATTGTATGATTAATAAGAAACTAATTTTATAATAAATTGAAATTTTAAAAATTTTATTTCTATATTTAATAATTTTGATCAATAACATAAAATCGAATAAAAAACTTTAAATTGTAAATACAATTTATCTAATAAAAAATAATGACTTCTTTGTGTTCACATATCACAATGTTTCATGTATAAGTAAATGTTTATAGTTTCATATTCAAGCTTAAAATAAAAAGAATTAAGGAAATTAAATAGACCCATCAAATTAGTATCCCAAGGACTTTCACTTACAACACAAGTGCTTTTGGAAATTCAAAAACTTTAAAAATATTACCATTTGCTATAGAGGAAGAGCTTGAAGTGGAAGGTGTAGACTCTTTATGAGTAGAACTAATATATAATATATCAATATCTGAAGACCATATCCCGGCTAACTTCATGGCCTTGATTTACATTTGATGACATTCTACCCAACAAATAGAGAGACATATTACATGAATTTAGGGCATGAATTAACTTACAAATGAATAAGCCAAAGGCTACCTTTAAAGAAATAATAATGGAATTTGTGTAAATATGATTTGAAACCTATGAGAGTGATTTCAAAGTCTAGGAGAATATAGGTGGCTTCAGGCTTTTTGGCTTCCTGAAGCAAAAATCTTGCTAGGAATAATCCAAAAAGAATTTATTGGAGACTTTCGATTAATTGACAAACAAAGTTGTCAAGAATACTTCAAATGAAATGTTGTTCTCTAGCTAAGAGAGATCTTCAAAGGCATTTTTAGAAAATGTCTGAGAAATATTACATGTTAAATGTAATAGTCGATTTCAAAAACTACTGAGGGTTATAGTGTTAGAATACTGAGTCACATTAGTTACATCATTATAGAATTAATTTGGTGCATTTAGGAGATAATTTTATGAATTCATTCACATGCATAATATTAGCATACATACATGAATTACGATTTGAAAAAATGCAAAGATTTATGTGCACTCAATTGATATGTTTCGGGATAAGAAAGTTTCAAAATGATTGTGTATTTCGAATGTCTTGTATTTTGGTTTACCAATAAAAAGAATTGATGGATTACAATTAGGAATTTGGAGTTTATTTGTCACAATCGGATGATTGATAGATTAATATGTACATGTAGCCTAGGAAAAAATTCAAGTAGCAAGATAAGTTGACATGTGAAAATTTAGGATGACTAAGCCTACAAATGAGTGAAAAATGGCTTGGAGAATTAAGTGACAAACGGCTTAAGAATTAAGTGACATTTGACAGCCAAAAAGGAGGACATGTATCTTGTTTAATTATATGACAAGTGTCCTTTAAGAAAGAACACTCGTCTTACACCATATGACTTAAAACATTGCATGGTTATCTTCTTTGTTATTTCTGCCATATACTCTCTCCTTCTCCTCCCTCTCATTGTCGAAACCCACTCATAACCCACATCTTTGAGTTTCTGCCTTAGTTCTATACATCACCACCCAAAACTCATGCAAAATCCTTCATAAAGATAACTATAGAGGCAGAACATTGTGACATATACTGCTGTCTTCATTTTCTGGTCATGGCCGAACCATCACACCCCCTCTTAATGTTCTTGAAATGTTCATGCATATCAGGCTAAGCAAGCCTGACATTGAGGTGGCATTCAAGCTAATCAAGTAAGTGAAATATTGACCTATTGTGGTATATGTTAGCAAAATTTTTATTATGGCTAATTAGGGATGGATTGAATGTGGTGTTGGTATTGAAGTTGTGCTAGAAAATGAAGAATGAATAGGTACTTTTCTGTTATGTTTTTGTATGTATGAAAACAATAGTTTATGGGCTGTTGTTTGGATGATTTAAGTTGGGATTTGAAGTATAATTGATAAGAAATTTATGCTAAAAATAGGTGTTATTAAGGTGTTTTCGAATATGAAAAATTAAAACTGTAGGTATGTTTGTAAAAAATGATCGTTAATGATATAAGTGAGCAGAATTTTGTAAATCTTAGTGTAAACAATATGGAAGTTAAATTAACCTTAAATGAAGTAACCTTAAAGGACATGAAATCTAGAAAATTTCAAGTGTTAGTGATGTCTCTAAGCTTGTAAAATTCGTGAAGTATTGAAGGTAGTAAAGTTACACACATTAATGATGTTGATGACAAATTCTGGAATTTTAATTTCAGGGTTGTGTACATGTCGAACCAGCTAAGAAAATCACTCTAAATTGGTATATTTGGACTTGATTAAGGCTAGGAATGAGCCTAAATTGTTGCTTGATTAATTGGTTAAGGGCTTGATTAGTTTATGTAGTTAATTGATGTCATAACCTAAAAAATGGACTGTTTTGATGTGGTTGTGTTCAAAGCTAGAAATTATGATTTGTTAAAGGAATAAATGAGTTCTTTTATTGCAAACATGATCTTAAGGACATGAGTAATGTGTATACGTGGTTTAATTATGGATAAGAATTGGGAAACTGTATGACTATATATTGCTAGAAAAAGTTTGGTGAATGTATAAATCTAGCTGAAATTTCAGATTTAAAGTAACAATTGTTTGTGTGTTATAGGAGGTTTTTTTTATCATGAAAATATACACAGATAAGTGTAATGTATGGTTGATGAATTTGGAGTAAATCAAGCTTACTTAAATGTATAAACCTGATTGCAAATCGTATTATACAATCTATAATGTTTGAATGGTCTTAGACTGTATAAGCACAAATTGAATAATCAAGATCTATACATAAGAATACATACCTGGAAACTCAATTGAGCATGCATTGAAACATGACACATATACATATACATGTGCATGATTGTATATTCATATGATTAAACAAGTTAGTGATTTATGAACATTGTGTGTATGTATTGTATGACGATAGACACGCAAGATGATCATCAACATCCAGATATTACCGGAACATCGAGGTAACAACATTTCTGGAGTATACTGTGAGTCAACTTAGATGTGTTATATGTGCTTCTGTATGAATTGTATGTTTAATATGAAATGCATGTACAATTGATTGATAAATGTTGGACTTAGGTCTGAGGAGTTAGTTATATGGCATGAGCACACCGAAATGAAAGGTAATGAAAACATATCATATGAAATGATGCATCTCATCATATTGAAATATATGATCAGATAAAAGAGTTATGACTAGAGTGATTGATATGCAGAAAAGAGCTTTAAGCTCAGAATTGTGAGAAAGAGCCTCAGTCTCTGATAGTATGGACTCGGTATCCACAATGAATACGGGCCAGCCATGAACTCGATACCTACAACAGGTATAGGACAACAAATTGTGTTGATAGGCAATTGGTCACAACAAAACAAAATGAAAATGAAAAAACATGAGCATTTGCATATGCATCCCTACATGCATCATATGATTTAATTGAAATGATTTATAAATTGCTTTAAAATAGTGAGATACAACTGAAGTCAATAAAGAATGTGATGTGACATGCAATATTAACTTATGTGATGTACTTGTTGAAGTGTGATAAATTGTAATACAACTTATCTTTGTGATTTGACTGTGTGAGTGTTCACTCACTAAGTTCGCAAACTCATCAAAATTGTATCATTGTTTTTCAGGTTCAGGGGAGTTCTAGCTACTATGTGATCTGAATCTAATAGAAGTTTAATACATATATTTTGGGGACGAAAATGACTCAAAGTTCTGATCAGCAGAATTTGCGGAGTCTAGTTAGAGTCTTTTGCATTAGCATCCCATATCATGTTACACATTTTTGTACTAAGATTAAGCTCTCAACTGTTGTGTATATATGTGGATTCTAAATTATAATGACAAATGTGACTTTATATGTTTGTGAAAAAAATGGGAAGAAATGAATGTTTTGAATGCTTATGATATGTTTGAGGATTCAGATTGATTTAATTTAATTGTCTTAATGTATCATTTCCGTAGAGTATGTTCTGGAATATCCTCTGGTATGTTCGGACTTATGCTCTATAGGAATGGTATGTTACATTAAACATGTCCAACAATGTTATTCTCAAATATATGTTTATTACCTCTCTCCTTAATAAACACTAACCAGAGCTACAAAGAACGATAAAAACTTTGCATCGTTATATGATAGAAATCTCATTAGGAGAAATATACCAATTGGCTTTGACTGCTCTCGACAAACTATGTGAACAAAAATTTCTTAGGACTATAATGTTTGGAAAAAAAAACCACATCCTACACAAGCCTGTAAAAAGTCCTATTTGAAGATTAAGTGCAAGGAAATGACAAGATCTTCTTGTAAGAAAAAGTCTCATTTCCATAAGACAAGGTTGGCAGGTCATTAATGATTCATAGAAGGAAAAGGATAATTATTAGATTTTTTAAGAAAAGATCTCCTAGAGCAAAGAAGTCAAATTAGTATTATCTTTGTGAAAAACATAGAAATTATGCCAAGAGATGTCCTAATAAATTTGGAAGAAACATGAAACTTATAAAATACATTGAGGCCATTATTCTAATTAAGAGTGATGAGGACATTTAGTTTGTATCCAAAGAAAAAACAAGTGAAGATGAAGACACCTAATTTGTAGTCCCTTTTTATGAGTCCATAAGTGATACTACTACGAAAGAGGAAAAAAGAGCCTTGCCTAAAAGTAAGTTTCAAGATTACATCATACACCAAGCCCTATATGGAATTACAGCTTCTAATAAGCAAGTGTCATCAGTCTATTAAGGCTATAGGATACATGAACACAAGCTCCTATAAAAGTGATATCAAACTTCAAATCCTTCCCCTTAAAGTATGACAATCTCATGAGGAATATTCCATTGCTTTAGATGGTAAATCTTTTAAGATTGATCTTATAACCAAATGGAAAATTGGAATAAAATTCTTCTCATCATATGGACAAAAGTTCCTAGCAGTAACATTTTAAGACCAGATGTATTAATTGAGATGGACATCTATTGAAAAGCAAAGAAATTACAAATCCTACATCAAGGCATCAAATTCAAGTAGTCATTATGTTCCTACACTAATGTATCCAATATGTTTGGACTCTAAGAAGTCCCTTGAGAATAAGGAGGAATAAGAGATTAATTAATGCAACACATTGATCTATATTGGACAATACATTGATCTATATTAATGGGTTATTTTGAAAAATTATGGATGAACATAAGGCCTTGTTAGAAAATTTAGGAACATCACCAAAAAAATGTATAATGCTCTCAACCCAAAAAAGTCATATTGGTATTATCCAAATAGACTTCTTGTGTATGAAATTCTATAATGGACATTATCAACCAAGCCTATAGATCACTAGTGACTTGTCCAACTTCCATAATGAGAAGCTCATGAAAGAACAAAATCGATAATTATTAAGTATTATCAATTATATGTGGGATTTTATCCCTCATGTTGTTAACTTCACTAGCCAACTCTTTAAGCTCTTAAAAAAGAATAATCTACTATGGGGAATAAAATAAACATGAGTAGTACAATACATAAAGAAAATTGTTCAGCATCTGCCACCACTTATGATTCTTGATAAAAGAGAACGAATTTTACAAACTGATGCCGGAAAAGAATATTAGAGTGCAAACCCAATAAAAGAATTGCAAGGTAAAAGATTCTATTATAGCCATGCTATTAGTCAACTCAAAGACTTAGAGAAACACTACCATGCAATCTATAAAAAGATACTTGTAGTAAAATCAGGGATAAAAAAATTCAACTTCTACCTATGCCCTTATTATTTTACTGTTGAAATGGATAGCACATTTTTTCCAGAAGTGTTAGATAAAAAAAAAAAAAGGATAGTTAGTTGCTTAGATGGAAAGCCTGATTCTCACACTATAAACTCTCATTTTGACACATTCCTCCACACTTCTCTTGAAGGACTAGATAGAACGCTATAAATAAATTTTCTAGAAGGATGGACTGATCCTGTACTAGCCTTTGATTTATCTCTTAAAGGACCATCTCACTCTCATTCCTCCACACTTCCAAGATTCCTAAGATCTTAATGAAGATGTGTCCAAATTCAACGAAGAATAATTTAAACATCTCTTCAAGAAATATAGACTATAGAGATATTACAAATGATGAAGAAAGTTTGTCTCCATCCCATAATCCTATCCACTGGAAGAACAAGTAAAACCTACCAAAAAAAAAGTGAGTTTCCATTATGTATGATTCTAGCTAGTATTATATATGTCTGTGTGTATATGAACCCATTAAATTTCCTTATTGAACCACACCATATGACAGATGTGAATGACTCTTATAAGCTAAATTATTGTATTACTTGTGATGTAATAAGCGTGGTTGTTTCTAATGTTCTCTATCTATATAAGGAGACTATTGTGTTAAGTGGAGGCAATAGAAAACAAAATGGTACTAGCTATTCTTTTATGGCTTCCTTTTGAAACTCCCTCTCTTGAAAACTTGAGTCATTAGGAGGCTTTGAGATTTCAAAATAGCTTTTAAAAGGCTAATTATTTGGTCATGGAACCCAAACCTAAATATTAGTCTATCATCACCATATGAACGTGTAAATAATAAAATTTTCTTAGTTGTAAGTTCTTTAATAAATCAAAATAATCAGGAAAAAGAAGAAAGAAAAATTGTATAATTATGTTATTTAGCTTTCAACTTTGCTTTTAGTTAGGTATTTGGAATAGTATGAATTGAATTCGATGGACTTTGCTTTTAGTTAGGTATTTGGAATAGTATGAATTGAATTCAATTACAGCATTGAATTCAATTCAAGTGTTTGGAAACAAATCCTTTATAAATTGAATTCATCTGAAAAAGCATAGGAATTGAATTACGATCTAGGACTTCAATTCTTCTTTTGAACGTTAAAAATATCCTTCCAATAATACCCATTTGACCCTATTATATATCTTCACCTCAAGCAGCCCCTCCCACCTCAAACAGCCCCTCCCACCAAGAAATGGAACAACAACACCTTCTCCATGAATCAACACCTCCCACCATACCCAGGTTTTCCCTTTTCCTTGTTCATGGACGTCTTTCCTTTTCCTTTTTTTGTTTATGATCATTGTTCTCTTTTAGATCCATCGTTCTCCTTTAGATCCATCATTCAATTTAGTTTCTTCTTTCATTTTTCCATCTTGTCTACATTGCATTTCTCAAATTTTTTGGTATATATCTAGATTTTTTTGTTTGTTTATTTTCGATTTAGCCTAATGTCATTTGCAAATTTTTTCTTTTTATTTTAATAATAAACTTTTTTGATGATATCACTTATAATGAAATTGATGTTTATAACTTGCTCTATGTAAGTGTGAATGTTTATTATTT
>JANSVA010000217.1:10284897-10306525 GCA_025504915.1 Erythroxylum reticulatum
ACTATTTTGCAATTTTTAAAAATTTTAGCGACTATGTCATAAATTTAAAAAATTTCTCGAAACGGTACCCGGTACCAACCGGTACCGGTACAGTTCCGTTCCAAAACTCAATCCGGTACCAAATCCGGTACGGTATTCATAATATTGCCACCAACTGATTTGCATTATCTGTAAATTCTTGTAGGCATCTTTATTACAATTTCAACACTAATCACTCCTTAGCTGATGGCATGTGTTGGAAGCTCCTTCCATGCTCTTTGCATCTCGATGCATGCGCAACGCGTCAAAGTGCAATCAATTTAGTCTTCTGCTAAAATATTCATCATCCCTTATCCTAAATCATTAAATCAAGTAAATGTCAAATTATACCATATTCTAAAAGTTAAAATTCTTAAAATAGAATCGAATTGTAGTTCCATGGCTAATTGATGAATGTACTTTCTTTATAATTTTTACTAATAAAAATTCTCCCTACCATGTAGCACAAGGGCTAGTATATATACCTACTCAATGTAGATAATCTTCCTACGATATTCGGAATTTTTACACGCAAGCGGAGTCAATTCAGTGACAACACTTTCTGCGCTATCAGCGAAAGACCCTGGATCTCATAATAATTCCTCCTGATGTGACAACCAAAAGAGCAAAAAACAAGGACAAAAAGTAACGAATTTCAAATCCGTTATATTTCTTTTCATGCAAATATCCATTTTATTTGTGTAGTGTGCTTGGTAGTGTGGCTGTTCATTTCATGGATATAGAGTTACAAAGAGTGATGATGATCATAGGAAACCCAAAAAAAAAAAAAAAAGGAAGAGTGATGATCATACAGGAAACCATAATTAGTCACATCAAATACAGTTGCCCGATGCGGTTTAATTAAATTTGAGTTTTATCTGCAGTAGATAAAAGAGGAACAATTCACTGTGTTAGCATTGATCTGATTTTTATAAATTTAAAAACTGATGTGTAAAATTTTTTAAATTAAAAGTTATTTATGTAATCCAATTTTTGCTACTGATCCACATTAATAAAACCAAGATGGATCATGATTTTTTTTTAATTTTAACCAAAGATTACTAGAAAAATAACTGTTCATGATTTATAATTAAAAATGGCTACTCCTTGATGTACTAGCTAACAGTTTTCTCCAAAATCCTTTTAGTAATTTCTCTGCTTCCATTAGGATAATCTCCTATTTTTAAGTCTATTTAATTTGAAGAGAGTAGTAATTATAACACGTCTAATTCATGTCAACTGGGTGTTAAAAGAAGCGTCTATTATGATAACTGGGAAGTGGGAACCTGTCGAGCGTTGTTTTCAACTTCATAATCGTGGTTTGCGTTAGCTTCGTCAATTAATAGGGTGCAATTGTAGGTAAGATCTTGTTTATGATTTTTTTGCTGTGAACATGTCGAGCGTTGTTTTCAACTTCATAATTGTGGTTTGACTTAGTTTCATTAATTAATAGGGTGCAACCATAGGTAAGATCTTGTTTATGATTTTTTTTTTGAAAAAAAGTTATTGTTTATCATTGTAATCTCCAGGACATTGGAAATTTTCCAAGCCAATATTGGGTCAGAAATCAACTTGTAGTTCTTAAATTTTCCATTCATGATATCTTTCAACTTCTTTGGTCAACAATCTAATTACCAAAACAACAAAATCCAAAGCAACAGTTCTAAAGCAAATCTCATATAAATCACTATGTCTGCTAAAAAATCAAATTTTCGGACACAAAGATGAGTTGACAAACATTAAGAAAATCATTAGAACGTACAATAAGAAAACACGAACTTTTGCTTGGTGAAGGCTACAGTTTGCTATGATTGATAAAATTCAGGCCAACCAAGCAAAAATAAAGATTTGGGTCTTGAAAGAGAGGTAGAGAGATTAGTTGTTCGGTAAGAGTTGACTAGTTTAGACAAAGAAAAGTAGCGTGGGGTAGCATTACTTGTGTCATTTTTTCAATTAAGATTTTGGCGGAGGAAGCGAAGTAATTAATGAGAGAGAGTTGTATGAGTTCAGGAAAAACCACAATTGCCTTCGAGAGACAATCGTAAAAGCATGTGTTCAATGGATAAAAAAAATGAAAAAGAAAGAAAGAAAAAAATTCTCGATGTTAATTCTTAATTTTGGCTATTTGTTATAGGGATTGTATCTGAGTCCAACATAAAAGAAAGGTGGATAAGAGAAAAGCTTACGAAAAAACAATATCTGTTATTAGAGTGAAGGACTGAAGATAATTATAGACAAAATTCAGGCCAAAAAATATAGCAATGACTTCCATTTCTCTGCATTATAAGAGGAATGAAGTATTGTCAAAAACTAGGAAATAAAAATGTTAGCTCTTCAACGAAAGGTCCATACCAAACATTACTTACCCATACTTTTTCTCCCATACCCCAAACAAGCACACCCTCAAGCTAGCAACTCGTAGCCAACACCCAATCTCGTACTAAACAAATGAAACAGGTTCCAGAAAAGCAATGGATGTTTCACTTGGGGAACTGTTTTTGGGGAGTTGGATGGAAAACCAAAATTAACACCAACATTATTGAAGAATCGAGACATTACACTTAATTAACTTGAGCGTTTATAAGCTTGTCTTCTTAAGTACAAATAACACGTGTCAATGCTACCGATTCTCTTTCTATCGCAGTCTTTAATTTTCTTAAAATTAAGAGTGGAAAAAGTTGGAAACATACAAACTTCTATATGTTCACGCATTAAATAGGTAGGCCAAAAAATTAAGTTCGGTAAGCGATATGATTCGCTGAGATTCATCTTTGCTAAGCTGCAATAATAATCATACTCCACTTGCTTCCATGGTACAATATATTTTGATTCTATTGTCAAGGAAAAGGACTATTATATTTGATTGGGGCTTGTTTAGTTGATATTCTAATTTTGATTTTTTTTTCTATTTTCAAAGTCAACAAAAAAATTTTCCCAATTGAGTTTCTAGTGTCTTCATGTTTTTATAATTTATCGACATCGTAAAAAGATATTTAGTTGTTTTAACAATTGAAATATTTTAAAAAATATATTTAGGTTTTAGAAATACAATCTTGTACTTATTTAATTGTTTATTTTAATAAATTTATTAAAAATTATAATAAATTAAAATAAAATTAATCATTTAATTAAATATAAAAACATATTTGATATTTAATTATTATCAATATTAAAATATAATTAAATTGATATTAATAATAAAAATGTCATAAAAACAAAAACAAAAACAAAAACAAAAAATTATACAATAAATAAATAAAATAAAATCACTCTTTGCCTTTCCTAATCGGTGGGATACCTAAAAATGTTCAAAAGATCAAGGAGCCATGGTGTTTGTTCAAGGTCAATGCACTTTAATTGGGGAATCTAAGGTAATTAAGTAGGAGGTATTGTCCTGACAACAGTCTTAATTAAGGAAAGGGCGGTCATAAGGTCATAGTTTCACATTCCCCATTGTTGTTTTTGTGCAGAATCCCAGACGACGTAATTGAACATATAATCCCTGCCCATGCGAGAGAAACGATAACTGTGTATCGAAATCCTGGGAGTCTACTCGAGGCTTACTCTAGCTTGGAATTTGGAATATAGACTAGTCATAATAAAAGTGGACTCCTTAAAAATTATAAATACCTTATCTTCTTCTCAGTTAGTCTTATTTAATGATAGCCTCTTTTTTTTTTTTTTAATGGCAGGTACTCGTGAACTACTCCAATAAGATTAAAAGGTGGGACTTCAACATATCTCTCAAGACGGGAATTAGTGCGCAAATAATCTGGTCTTCATTGCAACTTTAGCCGGTCTAAAGCTACATACTCTCTAGGAACCGCCGACTATATTGGAGATCCTCCAGCGAGACAAATAGGGAACGTTATACCACAGAGCTATGCACTAGGTAGACTATAATTTGGTTTTTTTGACTTTCCAGTGTAAAAAAAAAGGAAATATCCGAAAAAGCTTAAAGAAAAGAAGACTTCAGTAGTTCATGAGGTTTCAGTTACATTAGAAAGAGCGAGCAGCCAAGAGGCAGTAATGACCATAATGCTTGCACCAAAACGACTTAAAGAAAAAGGAAACTGTTTGGTGGCTAACCTGTGGTTCGTAATTGGAAGATTATTCGTAACATTATTATTATTATTATTGGAAACGGCTCCCAACTCCCAACCTCTTATTTGTTGGTCTAATTAATGTATACCTGGTTTCTGTGTGTCATAGTCTTTAAAGATGACTCTATGCACTACAAGTTGATCAATTATTGTCATGGCCAGTCTAAGTACAGTGATGAATTAGAAACAAACAAAAGAATTTGTTTCCAAGGATCATCATGATCTCATTACTCATTATTCGCACCGTGATTTCTGTTAGGATATGCTGTTCGATATGGGAACTTCTTTTTGAAAAAAAAACGTATACATGTATATATGTATATGTATAGTATCATCCAGAACGCAATCCGGAGTAGTCTAATATATATGTCAAGAAATGTGGTACGTTGACTAATATGGTACAGTATGCAATTTAGAATAATGTTAAGAATATCAATTATTGAAATGTTTGGGTAGATAGAGTAAGATCGAGGTTAGAAAAATATGAGATAAAAAATATTATTATGAGTAAAAAGGAGTTATTACACAAATATTTATTATATTAACTACAAGTTATATTAATTTGTAAGTTAGAACTTATAAAATTAGTATCTCACAATTTCCGTTCTTGGATAATTGAACTTGTTCTTGATATATGAAACAACAAGAAGAATGTGTATTTAGAGATGAATCAAACTAATTATAGACATATAATTAATTTATTGTAACTATTACACATTCTAATATTTACTTTTGTACTAAAAATTATTCATCATTATCTAAATATTGTGTAAATAATATTTAGATTTTTCTAATATAGATAATATTCATAATATCTATATTCTTCTAATAATCTCCCACTTGAAGATTTGATTAACAACTAGTCAAATTTTTAGTTCACTTTATCATTATCATATTGTTTAAATTCTTCTCAAACCACATTAGGATTGACACAAAATAAACTTGTCACTAATGACTGCTTTTGTCATAAAATAGACTATATTGTTTTTGATATAAACTTTTGTATATCCATATTTTTTTCTTTTACTTTTTCACGAACAAAGTCAAATTGAACTTGTATGTGCTTGATTTTGGATGGAATGTTGGATTCCTTACTAGATGTAAGCCATTATGACTGTCGCAAAATAATTAAATATTTTATTATTTATTTCCAAGTTTTTCTAACGCCAATTTTAACTATACCATTTTTTACCGATTTGTGTAACTGTTAAGTATTTTGCTCCTACGTTGATGGAGCCAGAACTAAGTATAACTTTGAAACCTAATTGACAACACCACCATCAAATGTGAATGTATAACCCTTCATGGATTTATTTTTATCAAGACCACTTACATAGTCAAAGTCAACATATCTTTTGACAATAAAATATGATTCTTCATATTCTAATGCAATGTTAGATGTCCTTTTAATATATAGTAGGATCCTCTTTACAACATTTCAATACTTTCTACTAGGATTCACTATATAGAGATTACCATATAACACGTGATATTGACTGCTTTTTCCTAAAAGGCCTTATTTAGACTTATAACTCTTAACATTACTTTTGTTTTTTCTAACATTGTTTTGTTTACCTATACTGTAACCTTCTTTTAGGAGTATATACAATAAAAAGCTTTATTTTGACACCTTCTTGCCTATAAAATGCATTAAATTTATTGTTATTATATTCTCCTTTATTGTACGTCTATAAACACTTGATCTTTTTACTAAAATCAAGTTCAACACACTTTGAAAACTTTAAACAATGAGAACACATATTCTTTCCTCTTGATAGGGTACACCCAATACCTTATAGAATAATTATCAATAGAAGAGACAAATTACTTTACTTTTCATAGGGATTGGATTAATGTCTGCCACCTATCTGAGAGAAATAATTTAAGAATAACCTAACTTCTTGCATTTAATATGTTAAAATTTGCATGGTATGACTTATAACATTATTCTCATAAAAAGATAATGATAACTCTGTAATTTCATAAAATAAAATTTATTTCTTATTAGATATATGTCCAAGGTTTGACATCATAATATTGAAGATCTTTTACTTACTACTCAAAGCAATTAATTTTTCTACTTCTAGAAATGCCTCTCCATTAACCTATACAAGTGTGCATTTCTCTTTTCTTAATTTGTAAGTATAAGTGAGCCTAGAATTATCTTTAAAATCTTGCTGACAATTTTGATTTTATACCAAGATCATCTAGTCATCCTAGAGATAATGAATTCTTTTTCAATCTCTTCATATATCTTACCTCCTAAATAGTATAAATTATATTATCATGCATCTTCAACTTTACAATTCTAATACCAATAACCTTTAGAGGATAATTATCAAAACTATACATATATTCTCATGAGATAGGTTCACAATAATGGAACCATCCTCTTTTAGAGGTCATGTGAAAAGTACCTCTTGATTTGAAAGAGTCATATATTAAGCAGTGACTTCCTAATTTCAATTAATATTGCTACTTCATAAAATAGGCCATTACAATCATTTGAATGCTTGCAAAATTTTCTTAAGGACTATACTTTTTCTTATTAAAATTCGAACAACCTTATTTTAAGTGACCTTTTTACCATAGTTTTAGCATATTTCTTGATATTGATCTATCATAACTTTGGCTCGCACTTAAGTTGCATTCCATTAATCTCTTTCTTATCAATGTTAAGGCTCCAACTTGTTATAAACCAAATTGTTTTTATCCCTTATTATTATGCTAACTTTCTTCCTCTTAAATTGCGTCTATAACGTCATCAAAAACCAAATAATCTTAAGATGATTCTTGGTTAAGCCGATAATGAGTTGATCATATGAATCACATAGACTTCCATTTTATTCCATTTGATGTCATCTATAAAGTCCATCAGCCTTCCATTAATGGCTACAAAGTAACTGTCTTTTGTAAGGATAATTTTCGTCTTCAATTTTTTGATACACCCTAATTATGCTTTCATACTACTTATAAGAATGATTAGATGGATAGAATAAGAATGCAATTAATTGGAAGAAATGTGATGCAAATTATTATTATGAGTAAAAAGACGAGTTATAATACAAATAGTCAATAACTAAAATTTATAAGTGTTAAATTTTATATTATAACCTATAAAATTAGCATCTTCACAAATACTTATATTAGATGCTTGAACTTATAATTTGATATATAAAGAAAGAAGATGGATAAGTATTTATAGATGAATCTAATTAATTAAGACCACATATTTTAATTTGTTACAATATTCTAACATTTACCTTCTGTACCATAAATTATTTGTCTTTGTCTAAATATTTTGTGAATAATATTTAAAATTTTCTAATATGAATAATATATATAGATATTGTAAAGATAATATCTAAATTTTCTAAAAGTAATCACTTTTATTAGATTCAATAATCCACTTATAAATTAATTAATACCAAAATAAAAAAGGTTATAAGTAATATTTAATTATTTGTTATCTTCTGGCATAAGGAAGACGAGGTTGAAGCCTCCCTTCTGGTTGGATTTTAAATTTTGGCAAAATCGTTGAAGTTCTTATATAAATCCATAAATTATGAGAAAACTGAAAATGGAAGATTGAAAACAAAGTCAAACAGATAAATATAAACAAATAAATATTACAATTCTTGAGACAAAGAAAAAGCACTAACGTTTTTAAAAAAAATGAAAATTTCATTACTATAGACAAAGCTAAAAACAACATTGAAGTGATTTCTATGTTGTTAGCCTATGTATAAGATTTATAGCTAAATATACAAAAATGAGTTACATTACAGGGAATAATTCAAAAGCATCATATTAGCTAGATGTTTTTGAGATGATATTTATGGATCCATTTGATCCAAAGTGCCTGTTGATCTGTATAGAGCCTCCAAATTCGTTTGCATATTAAAACCTTTTGCATGGTAATAATAGAGATACTCCCAAGTCCTCCAAATTTCTTTGGGCTAGTAACATCACTCTATTTGATCTTTGTTTTTTTAGCATTCTCTATTCTGCTTGACCATAAGAATGCTTTCATAATTTTGTGGATCTCTTTATTAGCCTTTTATGGTAGTGCAATATAGGCAGTCTAGTGTAAATGTAAGTTGCTTAAGACTAAAACAGTAAGATAAGTCTAGCATATAAGATAGAAACCAATTTTGCCAAGCATTGATTCTAGATTTAATCCTTTCTATGAGAGGCAAGCAATCTTGACATTTCAGCTTGGAAGGTGTGATTGGTACACCTAGGTAGAAAAAAGGTGTTGAATAAACATTTAAGCCAGCTACTCTTTTTACTTCATCAATATTCTTGACATTAGTAGATGTGTAGAGGCTACTCTTCTCAGAGTTGAGTTTTAGACTTGACCATTTAGTAAATATGATTAGAACATTCATTAAGAGATTGATAGAATAAGGATCAGTCCTACACAAAATCATAGGATCATCCACATATATTAGATGAGTAGGGTTGTTGCACTACATTTATGATGAAATTGAAATCTTCAGCTATATAAGATCAACTTATTCATTAGTCTTGACAAGCGTTCCATTACAAGAGTGAATAATTAAGGAGATAGGGGATCCCCTATCAAATCCCCTTAGCATATTTTTAAGGCTTGGTTAGAATGGAATTCACAAGCACCTTAAAGAGGGGTTTGGATACAAGTCATTATCCAATTAATAACTGGATTAGGTAATTGCAAGGCCTCAAGGTATATCTGAATAAACCTCTAAATAACTGTATCAAATGCTTTGAAGAAATCAATTTTAAGTAAACAACTTTTGAGCTTTTTTCCTGAGTTATAATCTGTCAAAAGTTCTTGTATGAGAAGAATATTATCTCCAACGTTTCTGTCAGGAATGAAAGGACCTTGTGCATAATTAATGATTCCCAAAATAGTCACTTTGAGCCTCTCTGCTAGAAGTTTAGAGATTACTTTATAGATTATGTTACAATAAGATATAGGTTTAAAGTCATTCATCCTTTGAAGAGTTTTCTTTTTGAGTACTAAGCAGATGCAAGTAAGACTAAATTATTGAAACATTTTGGAGGAGGCCTGTAATTTCCTAAGATTTCTAAAAAAAGAGTGCAGTAAACCCATCTGGCCTATGTGATTTTGAGGGATGGAAGTTAAACAATACTCCCTTGGTGTTATGCTCAGTGAATGGATATACCATAGATTCCTTGATATCTTGACTAATAGTACAATCGAAGAGCCTTTGAGCATTTGGACTTGGCTTAATTGTATCAGCATTGCCTATAAGCTATAAAAGTAGTTTCTGGAAAGCTCTTGCAAGCTATTTATATCAGTATATTTAGTCCCATTACTATATTGGAGTGTAGATATTTTGTTGACATTCCTTCTAGCAAGTAAGGAAAAATGGAAGAATTTCATATTGGAGTCCCCTTCTTTCATCCAATAAATTTGAGCCTTTTGTTTGAGGATGCAGTTATGAAGATTGAGGGCATTCTTATACTCTTGTAGACTTCTTACCTCTACTAGTTTATATTCTGCACTATGTGGTGAGTCATAACAATTTTTTTGTGTTTGAATCAATTGCTCCTTAAGAGTGTTTAAGTTATGGTTTCTCCCATGCATAAAATTTTTAAGGGAGACTTTTACCAATCTTAGTTTTCGCATCATCTGATAGGATTTAAAACCTTCAATCTGATGATTCCAACATCTTTGGACTATTTTAGTAAAACCATCCATCTATACAATACCATTGAAGAACTAAAAAGGAGCTCCAACTATGCTATTTTCAATAATTCTTTGCACCAACATATAAGCATGAGCTGATAACATATTTTCTCCAAAGTGCACAAAGGAGTTAGGGGATTAGGTCAACATATTGAGTTACTAAGTGAATGATCTAATTTCTTCCTTATAAGAGGACTATCTTGTTGATTATCGAACCAAGTAAGTAATTTACCTGTAGCAATTAAATCAACCAAGTCCATGCTCAATAAGAAACTAGTAAGTTCCCTAGTTAGTCCTAGATTGAACCTTCTTCCTTCTTCTACTTCGGATGAGTTTAGTGAGTAATTGAAATCCCTAATAACTAGCAATGGGTGCTGAATATTATGTTGTAATTGATGTAGGTCTGTCCACAACTAGCTTCGTTAAAAACCAAAATTAGAAGCATAAACTAAGGATAAATAAAAAACAATTGTCATACCTCGATATTGACATTATAAATGTAGCTACTGATCAATTTCCTCAACTACCTGTACTTTAATAATATCCAAGTTGTAGAGACATATAATACGTCCATAATAGTGTGTATTATGATTGGTAATAAGTTCCCACTCTGCACTAAGAAACTTAAAGCCTAATAGGCAAATAGGATCTTTGATTTTTGTTTTAAGAAGATCGATAATACAATGCTTGTTCTCCCTCACCATGTCCTTCACAAGGGACTTTTTGAGAGGGTCATTAATCCCTATAGAATTCCAAACTAGGACTTTCATGGTTCGGGGAGTCCCCTTTGGCTTTTGCCTTCTTTTTCCTCACTGATTTTTTCATAGGATTAGTGTTCTACACCTGAACTACTTCATTTACCATATGAGGTAAATTTTTTGTTTCTGAAGTTACATCATCAGCCTTAGCGATGTCATTAGCCCCCTGCTCTACTCTTGCACTCACTTCAGTAGAGAATTCAACCTTAACAGCCTCCAGAGCATGACCCTAGAGTTTGGTTTGAGCCTCATCTCTTTCAAGTATAAGATAAGTTTCTACATTGACCAAAGAATTAATTGTATTGTTTGCTGGTAACTCATTAGTTCTAGCATTATTGTCATCTATTCTATCACCTTTTTGAGATACCAAATTTACTTTATTACCAACAGTTGCTACTGCCATTGTTCTGTTCTTAAAGGAGTTAACAACCTTTGCTACTACCACTATTCTTTTCTCAAAGGGGTTAGAAATATCAGTAGATTTACAAGCCTTGTCATCTTTTCTTTGTTTTTCAATAATAGACTAACATTCGTTATGTGTTCTTCACCACAAACTTCAATAACTTCAGTATCTACTTACTCATGTGAATCTTTTCTAGTTGCAATAGCCATTAATTCTTCATACCAATCAGTTTGGAAAGTCCAACTAGTGGGGACCCATTTATTATAAGTGGTACTCAAATTCTAAGGGTAGGAGACATGTATACAAGTTTTCTCAAATTCACTAGTATTACAATGTAAGATAGGCAATTTATCAAGCAATATAGATGTTCTAGGTATTTTGATACATACTTTAGCATAGTAGATCCTCTCTATAGTTGTTGTTTGAGAATCCATATAGGGAGGCTTTCCCAAGGAGCTAGACAGAAAGCTTAGCCCCTTAGTTTTCCAGAACTTCAACGGAAGATAATGGAATTGAACCCATATGGGAAGCATGTCAATGGTACCCCAATCAAGCTCCATACCTGACCTCCATTTTTGCAAGAACATTGGTTGATCCCCGATGTGCCACATTCCCATTTCAACTAATTCATTTAGATTGGAGGCTTCGAAGAATTTAAATAAAAATGTTCCTTTCTTTATTAACATGACCTTTTCTAGTCCCTTTTTGCTCCAATGTGATTTAACCCACATATTCACGACTGTAAATGTAGGGTGTTTAAACCAGAAGAAACTTATTAACACAGAGGACTAAGCCTTCGTGCCTGCTTGGAGGAGCTCTATCGGAGGTGAGATGATACCCTCTTGAAGTACATTTTGATAATGTTTCAAAACACATTTGTGATGTATCTTCAAAAAAAATTGTTGCCAGTCTCTCATGGGAGGAGGGTTTATTAGTCCTTCCCCATTTGGGTTCAGCATTGTTGCAATGTTGCCAGCTTTCATTGTGAGGGACTCCTTGGAAAGAGTAGGGAACTCCTCCTTAGTGAATGATGGTTTACTTTGCCTTATATAGGAGGCCTGCTAGTGAGGCAAAGGTTGCTACCACTGAGAATCAGTTGCATATTGGGTGGAGATGGGTGATTTCGAAACAAAGTGAAAAGATGGTAAAGGTTGAGAGAGGTCAAAGCATGGTCAAAGGTCAGAGATGGTAAAGGCTAATACTTGATATCCTTAGTAACTACTCATTCTAATACATCCTCATAGATTACACCTTATACATAAACACATTAAGGGATATTGGTGTTTTTGTTAAGAAACCAACCGTGATCAAATCATGACCACAATGAAAAAATAATTTTTTGTGATTTTCGATCTATTCTTAATAATTTAATAACTTGAAAAATACTCAAATCATGAAATTGTATCTAATTTGAAATTCTTGATGAAATTCTTTTGAAAATTTTTTGATGTATCAATCATGAGCTATTCAATTGTCTAGCCTCTAACTGTATTTATAGAGCAATTAAACGAAACTCAACTATTTAAGAGGAATTAGTAGGAGTGATAGCCCCCTTATGCTTATTCCTATAAATAGAAAAAGCATTAGGGTTTTTAATTTATACTAAAATTAAATATTTCAATTATAATTAAAAATTAAACTCTAATTATAATTAATTTAATTTTAATAAAATAAAATATCTCATCTTTGATCCCTATATTTTTTCAAAATTTACAATTATGTCCAACTTAATTGAAATTGATTTTAAATTGTTCTTTATGTGTGACCTATTAAGTTGCTAATATATTGGCAATAATTATAAATTATAATTGTAATTCATAATTAGAATTAGATAAATTAAAACTCCTTTTAATTTATCTTTAAGTCTCTAATTAAACAATTTATAATCATAGACTAAGATTGATCTCTAGCAACATGTTATGACCACCCAAATATCAAGATTTAAGTGGTTTGACTTAACCTGTCAATGTATGGTTATGATGTATAATTTAATCATTTCGTCATTCATTGTTCCAATTGGATAAGGTATAGATATAGTGTCTACTCTTTTAAATCCAATCATGTTCTTTTTTCTTAATTAGTTGATTTATAATTGATATTTGAAAACATCTTTTCAAATATCAATTCACTCTGGCTAGAGAATTCCTTACACCACTACTAATCAGTAACAATAGAAAAATCTCTCTAATTACTTTAGAGAGACAAATCCTTTATAAAATTACTCAGTTATCTCTATATGATTCATACTATATCCAAGTAGTATTAATTGAATGACCCTAAATAGGATATGTAATAAGTAGTATCAAAACACATTAATTCCCTCATGAGATACTTTAGTAATCTCAAGTTTAATAATCAATTATACAACCATCATAATGAGGAAATTCACAAACAAATAAGTAATATTCCATTTAGGATCCCTATAACTGGGTCAGTTTAATGAATTTATTCTCTAATAGCACTCACACATTAGTTTAAGTATCTTTATACTTTAATTTATGAGATCAATTACTTTCTTCAAGAAAGAAACATAATATATGCTAGTTTTTTACCGTTTTATCAATATCCCGTCTTGATGAAACTACAACTAGGAACAATTTGGGAATAATACATAAATGCAAATTGAATCTCATAATTATGATATCATCATAATTTGAATTATAAAGTAATTATTCTTAGGATTGTATCTTTAGTATAAAACTTCAAATATAATTAATATAATACATAAAGATAGAGAATGTCTTTATTAATTAAATAATAATTTCATATATAACATTGCAACCAATCGATTGGCTACAAAGGCATAAACTAACAATCTTCTAATTGCACTAAATTCAATCGCCTATATATCTAATACTATATCCTTCCATATATCAATCATGCCTCTTTTAAGATAATGTCTTAGTGACAGGATCTGCAAGGTTCTTTTCAATGAGAAGTCACTCCAATGTTATGTCTTTTTGCTCATTATCTCTTTGATCAAGTGAAACTTCCTGAGTACATGTTTAGACCACTAATGAGACCTTGGTTCCTTTGTATTTGCAACGGCGCCATTGTTGTCACAGTACAATACTGTAAGCTTAACAATGCCGAGAATCACTCCAAGTTCAGTGATGAACTTCTTAATCTAAATCGCTTCCTTTGATGCCTTTGACACTAAAATATACTCTACCTTGGTCATAGAATCTGCAATGGTTGGTTGTTTGAAACTCTTCTAACTTACCATACCACCATTTAGAGTGAAGATGTACCCTGACTGTGGCTTACTATTTTTTGGATCTAATTAAAAACTAGCATTTGAATACCCTTGAAGCCTTAGTTCAACTCCTCCATGGAACAAGAAAACATAGATAGCCCTTCTTAAGTATTGATCCAATTACCAAAGCATATAGAACATAATCCATTTTATATCTCTCTTCTTGTCTTATAAGATACATACTTTCTAAGAGAGAAATCCCTTACGATATGGAAAGAATCCTCTCTTAGAACTCTTTATACTAAACCTTTTTAGCACTTTGTCTATGTATATATATTGAGATAACCTAACCAACTAATCTATTTGATTTATTTCTATAGGTCTTTTTCCCCAGAATATAGGTTGATTCTCCCATATCCTTTATGGAGAAATTCTTAGATAACCAAATCATTAGAGATTGGAGCATTGGTATGATGTTTCCAATAAGCAATATGTCATCCACATATATCATTAAGAAAATGAGTGCACTCCTGCTACCCTTCTTATGGACACATGGTTTATCCACATTTTTTATAAAATCAAATTCTTTGATTGTCTTATCAAAATGGATGTTCCAATTACGTGATTAGGAAATCTCTTTGAATCAAAATCCTCAAGTTGTGTCATATACACATCCTCTAACAAATTCTTACTGAGAAATGTTGTTTTAACATCCATCTACCATAATAATCATGATATATGGATATAGCCAATAAGATCCTTATGAATGTAAGCATAGCTACTGGTAAAAAGGTTTCATCAAAATCAATTTTTTGTTTTGTTTGTAATCTTTAGCCACTAACCTTGATTTGTACTTATGTACATTACCATCCATGTCAATTTTTATCTTAAAATCCTAATTTTATCTAATAGATACAACACCATCATGTTCATCAACCAAAGTTAATACAATGTCATTTTAAAGAACCAATGTCAGATATTGCCTCTTTAAAAATAATAGGCTCATTATGTATGAGCAATACATTATCCTTTTGTTTCTCAATATGTAGATCTAATCTAGTGGGGGAAAAATTTATCCTACTAGTGCACCTCGAATTATGTGTCTTGTACATCATATGTATCAACTTAAGGTTCTTATTCTATTTATATGTGAATTTATGGCTCTTAAACTTTTTTAAGTTCTACCTCACTCCCACAAATTTCCTTAAGAATAAATTCTTTTTCTAAGAATGTAGTATATCTTAATACAAACACCTTTTGCTCAAGAGAATGGTAAAATTGATATATGATACTCTCTTCTAGATACCCTATAAATTTGCATTTATTTGATTTAGCTTGAAGCTTATCAGATATTGCACGCTTCACATAAGCATCACATCCTTAAATTTTAAAATGTGACAACCTTGGTCTACTACCAGTTCATATCTTATATGGTGTCTGGTCAATCAATTTAGATGAAACTCTATTTAAGAGGTGAGCAGCGGTTTCAATGGCATATCCCAAAGGGAGACAAGAAGGATTATATAACTTATCATGGAACGTACCATACATAATAGAGTACTATTTTTCCTCTCAGATACTTGATTATGCTGTGGAGTTAAAGGAGGAGTCCATTGTGAGAGAATCCTATTCTCTTTTAAGTATGCAAGAAAATCATGGTCCAAGTATTCACCACCTTGATTTGATCTAAGAAACTTAATACTTTAAAAAATTTGTTTCTCATTTAACCTCAAGTATATTTCTTTAAACTTTTCAAATGATTCAAACTTTTATTTCAATAAGTACACATAACCATAAATACAATGATCATCTGTGAACGTAATGAAATATGAGAATCTATCTCTAGCACAAGTAGATATAAGGCCAAATACATCTGAATATATAAGCTCTAGTAACTCATTGGCACGCTTTCCCTCTCCAATAAAGGGTAGTTTGGTCATATTTTCCAATACAAGTGTCATAAGTTTTATATGATTTATAATCAAAGGGGTTCAAATATCCTTCTTTATGTAGCTGATTCTAACTTCGTTGATATGACCTAACATACAATGTCATAAATAAGATGGATTTTAGTCACTTAACTTTATTTTCTTGATATTTATATTAAAGACCGACCTTTCGAAATTTAACTCATACAAATCATTTGTAAATAATCCAGATCTATAATAAACATCATCTTTATAAAAAGAACAACTCTTATTTTTAATAATAAAGACAAATCCATTTAAATCTAAATAAGAAATATAAATGATGTTTCTTGTAACAACTAGAACTAATAACAATTATTTAGTTCTAGTTCAAGGCCAGAAGGTAAAGCTATATTATGAGTTCCTATAGTTAATACAACAACTCTTACTCCCAACTTATAGGTCCATTTCACCTTTTCTTAACAATCTACTCATTAATATCTGCATGTTATTGCAAATATGAGAACATTATCTAGTATCTAATACCTAAAAATATGGAACATAAGTAGAAAGATTGATCTTATTTATAAACACACCTAAAGAAACAACTTCCTTAATCTTCTTATCTTTCAGGGTAGCAAGATAAGCTGAGCAATTCCTCTCCCAGTGTCTATCAACTCTATAGTGAAAACATGTGTCCTTATCATTGCTCTTCTTCTTTACACCACCTGTTGGCTTTGCTACTTTAGCATATGCATTTTATTTCTTGTTAATATTCTTCTTAGAGGTCTTTTTCTTACTCTTGGAAGTATCCATAGCAAGAATAGAACTGGTTTCCTTTTTTAGGCACCCTTTGCAGTCTTAAACATATTCAACAGTTCAAGCAATGGCACATCCTTTAAATCCATAACGAATTATGAAAAGCTCCTAAGGCTTCCCAATGGTTTTTTCTTGTATTATATTGGTCGAATCACTTATTTCCACTTAAGGTTATGAAGCATATAATGACAAAAATAAATAGCTACATGAGAAATTGATAAAACTTTAATATTAAGTAGATTCCAATGTAAGCCATGGAGAGTGCCAAGAGTGAAGTATTTCATCTAACTCTAATTAACTCTTTTTCAGTGCCAAAAATGAAGTATGAAAATTCCTTGCTTTTTGTTCAAATTTTGTATACCTTAGCCAAATTGTTAGATTATAGGGTTTATGATAATAATCGAAATATTGATTGTATTGTATAAATGATTGATATTGAGTTTTATGTAAAATAAGTATGTACAAATAAGTAAAAAAAATCTTTTTGTGATCAAGGTGCACTAATGATACGGGTATCATACCATATCAGTCAAAAAACAATATAGTACCGTGATATTTTGTACAAATTTAATCTTAGTATTAAACCTGCCCACCAACCCCCCTTCCTAGTTCCCCACTTCCTCTCTCAATGTCTCACACCTCACTATTCTCTTCCCTTAACTCATCATCCCAGTCACCGTCACAACTTGCACCATTGCACCACTTCACCAGTCAGGCGACCACACCCATTGTACTAGCTTATACCATCGCACCAACCCACAGTCCTGTACCCATCCCACATTGTACTAGTTACAATGCTCCCCTGCTAGTTAGATGGCCCCCACAATCGCATTCACACCCAAATAGCCAAATCCAGTTACAGTGATGCACCGGCACACCTACTGAGCCATACCCACACCGTACCAGTGGTCCATTATACCATGGTCTATAACTCCACAAACTCCACTCACTCCAATCCACATGCATTCAGTAAACCCACTGACTCGACCTGCACCAATACAGGGATTCAATTCAATGAAGGTTACAAAAATCGTAATAAATTTTATGGAGTTGTGGAATTATGGATTATATAATTATGGAAATTGATAATGAAATATTGAATTATGTTGATGGTTGATTTAAAAATTGAGTTGTGTATTTACGTTCAACATAATTTTGATATAGATAAATGAATATTGATTTGTGTATTTGTGTCTTATGACTTTGTGTTGTGTAGTAATTTTGAATGCTGAATTGTTAGTTTTTAGTGAAATGTATTGGATGAAATTACATTGTGCAATGTTTGTTAACTCTTGATTATAGAGTTAACTTGAGTAAAAAAATAAGAATGTTGATTAAAATTGGTGAACAAAAGATTGGTAAATTAAAGTTAAGAATTAGGATTTTCGTAACAATGTTGATTAAATTTAGTTAAGAAAATAAAATAATGATAAACATTACAAATTGAATTGTATAATTAAACAAAATATATTAGTTTATAGTTGAATTATATGATTACATAAAAAAGATTGTAACTTATATTTGTGAGATATGGTTGAAGTTAAATAGGTTATAATTGTAAGTGTATGTCTCTATTTTATGGTTGAATTATGTAATCATACAAAATGAGTTATATAAGATGTATATGTTTATTGTGTAATTGTGTATATTGAATACTTGAATTATTAGTTTTTGACTTACTAGTGAATTGTGTTGGATGAAATTTCCTAGACCTCATGCCTCAGCGAGACTTCAAATGGGTGTTGATGATGATGTTGGATAAAATTTAATTGTGTAGTGTATGTAACTCTTAAATATGGAGTTAACTTGAGCAAGAAATTAAGAATGTTGATTAAAATTGGTAAATGAAAGATTGTTAAGTTAAAGTTAGGAATTAGGATTTTAGTAACAATGTTGATTAAAATTAGTTAAGAAAACAAAATAATGATAAGTTTTAAAAATTGAATTGTATAAGTAAACAAAATAAATTAGTTTATAGTCGAATTATGTGATTACATAATATAGGTTGTAAACATATAGTTGCAAGTTATTGTTAAATTTGAATAAGTTATAGTTACGAGTGTAAGTCTTTAGTTTATGTTTGAATGATATAATAATACAAAATGAGTTATATAAGATATATGTGCTTTTATGTTAGTTTTGACTTTTGAGTTAAAAAATACATATTTCGTGATAGTAGTTGATGATAAAATTAGTGTTCTTTATTTTGATATGAAACTATTAATTTAATTTTGACATATGTCTTTATTTATTTTATAGATAAACGAAAGGAAGTTCAAGCACTTCTGATAATTTTATTGCTTCAGATATAGGACGATCTGATGATCTAGTTTGGGCTGATGCTAGATTGGTTTTTGGAATGAAGAACCATAATATTTATTTGTATTCTAACAAGCATTTGAAAAATGGAGAATCACTGGATTAAAGAAGCATTTAGCTAGGTGATGTGGAGCCTTGTAATAAAGTGAGACATAATGTCAAATGAAAAATAAAGACTTTTTTTGAAGACTATTAGCATGAGAAATATAGAAGGCAAAGATACTACAAAATTGATAGTGGAAGTTCTTTTGTTGATGTTCATAATGATAGTGGGGATGTTGAAGGTTGTAGTATTCCTACTCATCAAGAAGGAAATATTGCACTTGATGTTAGGAAAAGAAGAAGATACATGTCTAACTTTTTTGCATAATGAACAACTCTTAAAACTCACCCTTTAATCTACAGTGCCTTACAATCTAGAGAAGCAGTTCATAATGTGGACATGACAATGGTTAGATGGTGGTATGATTCAAGTATAGCATTCATTGTTGCCCAATCTTATTATTATCAACATATGATGGATGCTATTACCTCTTATGGTTCAGGATATAAAGCTCCTTTAATAGACGACCACAAAGGTAAACTTCTGAGCAATTATGTTTATGAAAGTGAAAGTTATTTGGATGAGAGAAGAATGATTTGGGCTACTTATGGGTGTTCAATTACGTGTGATGGTTGGACAAATAGAAGACATGAGCTTATTACTAATTTTTTTTATTTATTCTATAAAAGGACAATATTTTTGAAGTTTATTAATGCATCTGGTCTTATTATGAATGTTGATACAATATTTGAAATATTTGATGAATTTGTGAATAAAATTGGGCTAAAAAATATTTTTCAATTCAAACTTGAAAATGATGTTTCTTATAAAGCAGTCAGAAGAAGATTACAAAATAAATATAATTCTTTTTATTGGACTCCTTGTGCTGGATATTGCATTGACTTGATGTTGGTAAATATAAGGAGTACTAGGTATTTTCATATCATTTATAAGACTATACAAAAAACAAAAAAGGTGACTAAGTTCATTTACAATCAAACATGGATTTTGAATTTAATGAGAAGGATTTCACCAATGGTAGGAATTTGTGTCGTCTTACTATTACAAGATTTGTAACTAATTTCTTATCACTTCAGTGTTTTATTATAATGAAGAAAGAGTTGAGATAAATATTTACAAGTGATAAGTGGGTTGTAACTTAGCATGTTAGGTCTAATGCTCAATTAGAGTTTCCTAGAATTATACTTGAAGGTGATGAATTTTGGTCAATATTTTAATTTGTCATCCATTTTTGTGAGCCTTTAGTGAGGGTACTTTGTCCGACTGATAGTGATGAGAAGACAATAATAATAGGTTATTTTTATGATGTCATAGAGCAGACAAAAGAAGCAATCAAGGCCAATATGAAAAAAAGCCTTATCTATATACACCTTACCTTGCAATCATCAATTGGAGATAAGAAAGATAACTTTACTCTCCATTGTTTGCAGTTGGGGCATTTTTTAATCCTAGTTTCTATTTTAGACCAAGTTTTACAAAGAAAGCTAAAGTTAATAAAAGAATGCTATTAGCTATTATGACACCTGCTGCCCATAAGATGATACAATATCTCCTAAGTTCACAAATAAAGATTTATAAGGATGCTTTTGGTAATTTTAGGATGCCAATTGCTATTCGTAAAAAAGACAAACTTAATCTTTTTTTTTCACTTTTGTTACTTGTTGAAAGTAATCATCATTTTAATTTTTTATAATGCTACTTTTGTTATCTTACGACTTATAATTGCTTAGTGGGACCAATTCGAAAGTGGTGTTCTAGAATTGCAATTCATCTATTCTAAGAAAAGGACAAAAGATTGAACGACTTAGTATTTTTTTAATAAAATTTAAAGCTTCGAGAAATATATGTTGTTATCATTATTAAGTTAGATATAATTTCTTGTAATTTTTTAATTATTTTATTTTATTTTTTTTACTAAGACTCTTAATAGAGCAAGTAATTTTGTAGATCTTTTTTACCTTAAACATATCGATCTTTTGACAAATTTGGTTTCTGAGAAACTAGGCTTGATATATGAGAATAACTTGGAAGATAATTTTGGATGAAAAAGTATTGATATGTCGTTTGGAGCAATGAATTTAAATGATAGTGATGATGAGACTCCCTTCACTGATGAGGATTTTGTACCAAATGAGAATTGGGGTCAATGTGATTTGAGCAAGTATTTAATTCAATGAAGTTCTAAGTTTTTGTTTCTCATCTTCTTTTAATTTCATTTATATTTTTTATATATGTTAAATTTTATATCTGCAATACAATTATAAATATTTTTGTTTCATATTTCACTTCTGATTAATTTTTCAGTGTGAGCTATTGTTGTAAATTGTAATAGTTAGAGAGTCA
>JANSVA010000217.1:10312402-10324851 GCA_025504915.1 Erythroxylum reticulatum
AGTTTTATTTAAAATAGGTCGCAAAAATACTCTATTTTGAATATAACAAGTTGTATTTATAGCTTCTGCCCAGAAATGCTTAAGAAGACTCATTTCACATAGCATAGTCCTTGTCATTTCCTAAATTGTCCTGTTCTTTCTCTCTACAACTCCATTCTGTTGAGGAGTTCTAAGAGCAGAAAATTATGGAAAATTCCATTCTCTTCACAAAATATTTTCAATTTTTTATTTTCAAATTCTCCACCATGATCACTCATAATTCTGGCAATAGAAATTCCTTTTTCATTTTGTAACTTTTTGGATAAAACCTTAAAGCACTTAAGAGATTCATCTTTATGTGATAAAAATAATATCCAAAAAAATCTAGTGAAGTCATCAATAATTACGAGACCATACTTCTTCCACTTAGACTTAAAGTTCTAGTTGGACCAAATAAATCTATATGTAATAACTCTAGAGGTCTAGACGAAGTTACAATATTTTTAGACGAAAAAGATGTTTTAACTTGTTTTCCTTGTTGACAACTCTCACAAAAGAAATCTTTGTTAAAACTTATCTTTAGTAATCTTCTTACCAAATCATGTCTAACTAACTTAGAAATATGTTTAAAACTAACATGACCTAGTTTGTGTGCCAAATCAGTTTTTCCTCATTTGTTAATATAAAACATGAAATATTTTGACTTTTCAAATCGTCAAAGTTAATTTTATAGAGATTATTTCGTCTCTTGGCATAAAAGAATATAGAACCTTCCTTGTTTTTTACTACACAAGAATTTTGATTAAAGGATACTTTAAAACCAGAATCACATAATTGACTTACACTACTTAGATAATGCTTTAAGCCTTCAACTAGCAGAACATTATCAATAGACGAAAAAGAATCTTTACCAATTTTGCCAATTCCAACTATTTTGCCCTATAAGTTGCCTCCAAAAGTTAATGATCCTCCTTGCTTATGTTGGAGTTTTACGAACATAGACCTTCTTCCCATCATATGTCGCGAGCATCCACTGTCCAAGTACCATTAGTGATGGTTGCTTTTTCCAATAAAGGAGATCTATAGTACATATTATATCTTTCTTAGGTACTCATATTTTCTTGGGTCCTTTGGGGTTGGCCTTATAGTTTTTCATCGAATAATAAGAATATTGTTTCTTTTCCTTTCTGTTAGGAACAAAACTCTTATTATGAAGAACATTGCTATTATAAATAGTATTCTTAAAACCTAAACCACTCTTATCATTTGGATGTCTATACCTTCCAATCATATCATTCGTCCTTTTTATACTTTTTGTAAATGTTGATAAATCTGTTAAGAGACTGTTAATCCTTTGTTTAAGTTGATTAATTTCCTCAGTTCTATCTACAATTACTTTCTTTTTCATATCCTCTACTTGTTTCTTAAGGCAGACGTTTTCTTTTTCTAAAAATTATGTGTTCTTCAAATTTTTAGCAAATTTCTTTTTCAATATTCTATATTGTTTTAAAATAGCATGTGAATCGTCTAACAATTCTAAATACGCATCCTGAAGATAGTCAAAGTTAGAAATTACCTCATCATTGCATTCCCTTTTAGGTACCAAGCATATATTTACTTGCTCTAATGTTTATAAGTCATATTCAGATTCAGACAAATCTAGATCTTCCCAAAGATCAATATGTGTGGATTCTATAAAGAGCCACATCTTGTACTTCTAATAGTGATAATCTCCACCATTGAATGCAGGAGGTCTTGTAACCGAGGCACCTTCTACTATAAAAATATGTGATTTAGCCTCACTTTGTAACAATGTTTCTTGGAAACCTTTCTCTGATACCAACTGAAGTAAATCATTTGTTAATATAGAAATCATGTATAATATGTAAAATACACAAGAAGGGGGTTTGAATTGTGTAAAATCTTTAGAGATATTAATCTTTAAAAATTTCTTGAATTTCTTTACAAATTCAAATGATCACAAAATAATTTACTTAAATCAATGAGTAATGCAATCGTAAAAATTATTATTTACTCTTCTAACAATAAGAAAATAAAAAAGATAAGAGTTAGAAAATAGACGTCGCGATTTTATACTGGTTCACCCTTAACCTTAGGCTACGTCCAGTCCTCGGAGTTTTTCTGAGATTTCACTATACTCCTCAACGTTACAAGTATTCTTTCTACACTTGCAGAGCCTCTTCAGATCTCTTTCACAAAGTATTCTTTATCTAGTTCCTTAGCCTTTCCAGGCATTAGCCTTTCTTTCTCTTGGAAAGATATTGTTTAAGCTTTATGTTACAGATGTATTTGTTATCTTTCTTTCGCACTTGAGTACAGAGTTTCTCTAAGTATTGTACAATCATATTTTCTCTCTTGTATTATTTTTTGTTGTAAAATGTTGTTTAGTTTATGACTATAACTAGTATTTATAACCTAAGTCTTCAACTGTCTTCTTAAGAAAACTACTTCTTGAATCTTCTAGAAACCGTTATTAGTTGATCCCTTTAACTAACTCCAACTAACTAACTGACTGATGTTCTAGAACAGTTTTTATGCATCATCTAGTACTATACTTTGTCTAGTATTGCTTCGTCTGGTGTCACGCTTTCGTCTGGTCTATCTAAGAAGCTTTGTCATATAAGTAAGTATCTTCTTGAGTTAACCTTCCATATCTTCTTATGTTGACCTTCTATATCTTTTTATGTTGACCATCTTGAGTGGACCATCTTGAGTCTTAAGTATCATCTTGGTTTGACTATGTATCATCTTGAGTTGACGATTTGGGTCACTTACATTATTCTGCGCACTTATCAAACTCATCAAAACAGTTCACATATTTCTATGATTATTATTATTTGATTTTCATCAAAATTAAAGAAGTGAAGTCTTTTTTGACTTAACAATGTAGCCAACGCTAAGCATTAAAACAAGTTACCAGCACTGGCACAAGCCATTATTAATTTTTAATTTTTAATTTCAAATATTTTGTTTAAATTTTAATTGCTTATAATTTGATGCTAATGAATTGTAATATTATGGGTATATTGAAACTCATTGCTATATAATGTTTTTGAAGTTGCCCAAAGGTAGTTTTTTATTTCATAGTTAATGATAATGAATGTAGGTAATGTATATACACAATTAATTATGTCTAAATGTCTAAAGATAGTAATTATTTTTAGTTGGTATATATATGATTACCAAATTATGTATATGTTAGTCCATTTTGTTTAATGTGGTATATTAATAGTTCACCCAAATGTCAAAATTAATATACAATTTATAAAAAAAATTATGTGTTGTATGGAGTGTTAATGGATTGCCCAAAGGTATACATTAATATACAATTTATGATATTTTTTGAATTTGTGTAGCATGTTGTTGTATGACATAAAGCATTAATGTTAAGTCTTAATTTCATGTAGTAGATATTGCCATGCATCCAGATCTCTCATTTATTACAATGTTTGATAGACTAAACTTCTCTAAAGAGACTGAAAAATTCCAGTTCTATTTGAAGTTTTGGGATTGAATTTTGCACTCAAATCTAAGAAACCAGATGCTCTAAATGTTTTGAGCACCAATGAGGAGAAAATTGATTTTAACAAATGGGACAGATCAAACAGATTGAGTCTGATGTATATGAAGATGGCAATTGCTAGCAATGTTAAGTTTGTGCAAGACTGCTCCCAGGTTGCTAGAGAGTCTCTTTCTGGGACTCTAATGGTACATTAGCCACCATGAAGTTTGATGGACCACATATTACACATAAACACATCACTGAGATAATAAACATTGTAACAATACTTAAGTCATTGGGAATAGAAGTGGATGAAAGCTTCCTTATATAGTTCATCTTGAACTTACTACCATCTGAGTATGGCCCTTTCAAATAAACTACAATATAATGATAGATAAATGGCATAACCATGAGTTGCACAGTATATTAGTTTAAAAAGAAACTAGCCTTAAAAATTAAGGAAGCCAGTCTATTAATATGTCAAAAATAAAAGAGCTAGTAAGAAAGGTGGAAAGAAGGATGAGAAGAAAGTGAGAGGAACCCCAAAATTAGTAGGGAATCCTCTTAGATCCACGAAAAGGAACATGATAAACGCAGATGCCATTTATGTAAGATCGTTAGGCATTTCTAAAAGAAATGTTTTAAACATAAGGGATGGTTTGAGAAGAAAGGTAAGGCGGTGCTTATATATGTTTTAAAACAAGCCTTACTAAAGCTCCTTTTAATACTTGATGGATTGATTCTTGTTCTACTCATGTTTTTAATACCTTGTTTAGATTCCTTGTAAATCAGAGCACAAGATTAAATGAAAATTTTTCTATATAGATAACGAAGTGAGAGTTCAAATGGAAGCTATCAGGACTTATCGTTTCATCCTAAACATTGGATATCATTTAGACTTATATGAAACTTTTTATGTACCTAGTATATCTAGGAATTTAGTTTTTTTTTTCTAAACTTGATATATTTGGATACTCATATAAATTTGGTAGCAACAATTTCAATTTGTATAGACATAACCATATGGTCAGTAATGGTGTGATGCTATTTATGATGAAAATTTATCAACTTTGAATCCTATTATTGGTATTAAACTTAGTTTGATTAATGATATATATATTTATTTATAGCATAAGCATTTGGGACACATTTCCAAAGGAAGAAATCAAAGATTAGTGAAGAATGAAATACTTTTTGAATCGGATGTTATTGATCTTAAAATTTATATGGATTGTATTAAAGGTAAACAAACAAAACAAAGAATAAAGAAAGGATCCACATGAAATACTCAAATTCTTGAAATAATTCACACTTGTGTGTGTAACAATTGATGTGCCTACTTTTAATAAAGAAAAATGTTTTATCACCTTTAAAATGATTATTTTACGTTATAGATATGTCTATTTTCTATATGATAAATCTCAAGTTGTAAATACCTTAAAAGGAAATTAGACAGAAAGATCAAATAGTTTGGTCTAATAGAAGTGAAAAATATTATGGTAAGTATAATAAAAGTGGTCAAAATCCTTGCCCTTTTGCTAAATTCCTTAAAAGAGTGGTATTTGTGTGCAATACACAATTTCAGACACACCATAACAAAATGGTGTAGTAGAAAGGCATGATAGAACTTTATTAGATATGGTAGGAGTATGATGTGTAATTCATCTTTTCCCACTTCTTTGTGGATACATACACCAAAAAATGGCATATACCTGTTGAATAAGGTTCTTAGTAAGGCAATTCTAAAGACTCCATCTGAAATGTGGATTAGAAGGAAATCTAGTTTAAGGCACCTATACGTTTAAGGTTAGGAAAATAAGATTAGGCATTATAATCCATCTGAAAAGAAACTAGATGCAATAATAATCAATCACTATTTCACTAATTATCTAGAGAAGTCTAAAGGGTTTGTATTTTATTTTCTTAACTATACTATAATAATTATGAAAACTGAGAATGTTAAGTTCGTTGAATATGGTGAGACTAGTGGGAGAGAAGCACGACGTATAGTCGATATTCAAGAAATAAGAGTGGAATCCCTATGGTTGTGTAAGTCCTTATGTGTTGTACATCTACTTAAGTTGTTATTCTATAAGTTATTGAATCGACTACTTATTATAAAAAAATTAATGAACATAATGTTCATAATGAAACTGAACATGAAGTGAATAAACCTACAGTAGAATAACCACAACAAATAGCATTAAGAAGGCCTTAAAAAGAAAAAGACCGACTATTTATGATGAATATGTGGTATATCTTCACAAATATTAAAATGAATTAAGAAATAAGGATGACCTAGTAACTTTTGCACAAGCATGAACAATGAAAATTCTAATAAATGGTTAGATGTAACGAAACATAAGTACAAATCCATGGAACAAATTGTTGTTTGGGACTTTTTGGAATCGTTAAAAGGTTACAAGAGAATTGGTGTAAGTGGGTCTTTAAGACTAAAAGTGATTCTCTTCGTGACCTAGAATGTTATTAGGTCATACTAGTTACTAAAGAATTTACTCATAAAGTTGACATTGATTATAAATAGACTTTTTTTAGCAGTAAGAACGACTCACTCAAAGTTATTATGACTTTAGTGGCTCACTATAATTTGGAATTACGCCAAATGGATTTGAAAACAACCTTTCTGAATGGGGATTTAGAGGAAAAAGTCTATATTGACCAAAGAATAGGGTTCATAAAGGATAGAAGGAATGCATGGTGTGTAAATTGAAGAAGTCAATATATGAACTTATATAAGTTTCTCAACAATGGTATCTTAAATTCAATGATATTATTATATCCTTTAGATTAGAAAAACACCATTGATCGATGTACATATCTAAATTTCAGTTGGAGTAAGTTTATTTTCTAGTCTTGTATATTGATAATATCTTTCTTGCAGCTAATGATCTTGGTCTATTAAGTAAGAATAATAAATTTCTCTCGTCATTTGGAAATGAAAGATATAGGTTAGGCAAAATTTATGATAGGAGTAGAAATGTTCCATGATAGAACACAAGGATTAGGTTTATCTCAGAAAGAATATATTCATAAAGTGTTAAAGAGATTTAAGATGGAAAAATGTTCATCATCAACCGTTCCAATTTAGAAATGACATGATTTGCCTTATACAATGTCCAAAAAGTGACTTAGAATGGAAACAAATGGAATCAATTCCACATGTACCTATAGTTAGGAGCATAATTATGCTAAGACATATATGAGATAAGACATAAGCTTTATAGTGGGGATGTTAAGGACATACTAGAGTAATCCTAGTAAATAACATTGGAAGGCTACAAACAGGACATACTAGAGTAATCCTAGTAAATAACATTGGAAGGCTGCAAAGAAAGTTTTGATATATTTACAAAGAACTAAAGAACAAATGCTTCCTAATATGAGGTTTGATCACCTTAAGGTGGTTAGATACGTATATTCAAACTTTGTTGGTTCTGTAGATACAAGAAAATATACTTTTGGCTATGCTTATTTGTCAACTGGAGGAGTTATAATATACTTTTGGCTATGCTTATTTGTTAACTGGAGGAGTTATCTCATGGAAGAGTGAGAAGTAGTCTGTAATTGTTGCATCCACTATGAAGGCTAAGTTTATGGAATGCTTTGAGACATGATTCAGGTTAAATAGTTGTGGAATTTTATTTCATTGCTTAAGATTTTCGACACTATAGCCAAACTATTGAAAAATTATTGTGATAATTTTGTAACAGTTTTCTTCTTTAAGAATGACAAGTATTCCAAAGATTCTAAACATATGAAATTAAACTGCTTTGCCATTAAAGAGGAGGTTCATCAGCTTAGAGTGTCAATAGAGCATATTAGTACTAATCTTTTGTTAGCTTTGACAAAGAAGTTATTGCCAAAATATTTTCTGGCTTGCTAAAAAATATGTGAATTATATATGCTAATAATATATTAGCTATTACTATATATTTGACACTCTTTACGCATTAATGAATGTATTATTTCTAAATTTTTTATTTTCTTCTTTGTTTATTTTATTGCAATGTATGGTGCTAAAAACATAACTGAATGGTATATCCCATTATGTATTTTCCATTTAAAATCGTTATTAAATAGAAGGGCTAATATAGTGGTGCATGGAAGGGAGTCTATTGAATTTATCATGTATGACAACTATGACCCATATTACTCCTATACTTGATTATAATTATTGATGATATCAGTGTATGTGAATGATGACTATTGTACATTATGATTGTTTGAAATATTGATCCGATAGATTATATAAGGTCATATGAGTTAAGTGGAAGAATGTTAAAAATTAATCCCTTAAGTGGCTTATGTGTTAAAAGGTAGATAAGGGATTTAATAATTTATTAAAGGCTCTTTAGGCTTTTGTCCCATTATAATAGAGAGTTTTAAAATTAACCGATGGTTATCAGTTTACTAAAGAAATTAGGGTTTTGTTTCTGCCTAATAATTTGTCTTCTCATAAAATACAATCACGTATGAAAATTGAGATAAAAAGCTTGAGAAAGGGACAAATTGAGTAAGGAACTTATTGTAAATTGTTTTCACATCACTATGCAATAGAGAAAGGTTAGTATTCAAAATTTTTATTTCTGTATAAGAATTGAATTCTAAATATTAATGAATATATGATGTACTTCGAGTTGACATGAATTGGATTGAGACTAATTAGGTTGGATTGAATTAAGTCTCCAACTCAAATCAATTCTTATATTTATCTCACATATATGTACATTCTTTGTCCTTGTCATATTTGGATATGACAAGCCCCTAACTTCTAATTTGTTTATTCCCGATCTAACATTTTATTTGTTAAAATCAAAGTTCGAACTTTTTATGATAACTGAAACTAAAACTAATTTACTAATATGTCAACTTCAAAAAAATTTGAGTCATTTATTCGAAAAGAGTTGATTAACATAAATTCTTCTTTTCAATATGAAAATTTGATATCCATTTTACGTTAGATATGACAAATATGATTTTTATCTTCTTTTAAAAAGTTGATTATAAGTTAAACATAATAATAATGATTCGTATGGCTTGGTCAATTATCAATTTATTCAATTATTCTAATTTATTAAAATATTGCAAAATCGTACGTATCAATCACAACTTTAAAGAAAGTTCAAGTCGCATAAAAGTTTTTGAAATATCACCTAACCCACGTTATGTTTTTGTCATATTTAACCTTTTAGAATAATTTTATTCACATGAAAATTACTAGTAAGCATAGCTAATTTAAAATATTTACTTGTAAATATAAAATATATAGATTTCTATATTATAGTTAAATACAATGCATATGTTTAAAGTAAGTTTTAAGTTCGTAGAGCAAAATGGCACGTAACTAGAGCACAGATTTATAATAGGTGAAGTCAGCTTCTCTTTATGATATTTTCAATCATTAAAAAATAATGTTGAAGCATAAATATGATCTAAATCTTAACTATTTAATAATTAATTGTTATTTTGATATATTTATAAAAATAAATCAAATTTATTCTACTTATTAACAATGAAAATAATTTTTCTTTTTCAATAACTAGAAAGTCATACTAAGTAAGAAAATCGTATTTGAATTTTCTTAAGTACATGATTTTTTTTTTCAAGTACATGACATTCAAACGAGGGAGTTCGTTGAATTTATAAAATCCACCGTCTAGTGATACTAATATACCGTATTAAAGCAAGTCTTAAGTACTTTTCTTGGACTTTTTTTTAGTACATTTCGAACTATATATGTGTACGGTTACTTATTTATAAAATTTTTTGCTCTGCTAAAGTTGAAGGATACCCAATGTTATGAATATCAATCTAGTATCGGTAGAGAATTTGGTTATAATAAGATACTATACCAGTATCAGTTAATACCAGATATCATTTCGGGTAATTTTTTAAATTTATAAATAATATTTAAATTTTTTAAAATTACAAA
Organism: Erythroxylum reticulatum; assembly: GCA_025504915.1. Taxonomy (NCBI): domain Eukaryota; kingdom Viridiplantae; phylum Streptophyta; class Magnoliopsida; order Malpighiales; family Erythroxylaceae; genus Erythroxylum; species Erythroxylum reticulatum. Next base: position 10,321,858 of record JANSVA010000217.1, read on the forward strand.
TAATCTTTAAATATATAGTACTTTATAATTTATAATTTTACATCATACCTGTCTCAAAAATCATGATAATAGAAATTTAAAATAAAAACAATTTACTTATTTTATTAATATTATTTTCACATATAAATAATAATCACAATTAATATGAAACAAGTTCATTAATCATCATGCAAATATAAAATTAAATACAAAATGTTTAAAATATTATGATTTCATCATATAATAAATAATAATTACATCAAAATATCAAAAAAGAATTTTTGAAAAACATATTATTAACAATAGCTCGATATTGAAATTTAAAGATTCAGGCTTCATTATTGAATAAAAGTTTGTAACATGCTCAGTTGGTAAAATTGAACTTAAGATGTAACATTAATTATTTAAATTATTTATTAAAATCCAAAGTATTTAATTTTGTAACTTAACTTACGGAGTAAATAAGTTGGTTAATTTATATATAGTTAGTCAATAAATTTTCAAAAATGAAGAAAAAGAAAAGAAATTACCTTAACTTTTGTGTATAAACTTTATTAATCTAATTGATTGGTAACATCAATCATATTTGATCATTTTATGATGACACGTTGTATGATAATCCTTTACTTTGGGTTAACAAGTTTAACATCAATATTACTTAATATAATTTTGAACAACTCTAGTGGTAAGTATTTGATCTTTGGTACATTTAAACTAGTGATAAAGATTTAGGACATACTTAGTAATTCAAAATAATTTTGGGATAGTATTCATTTAAAATAATTTTAGATCAAGTCATTATATATTATTGGCTAAATTGTAATTTAAATTTATAACTTTATCTAATTTAATAATACTATATACAATTATAAACTATATCAATGAAATATTTAAAGTTTCAACTTATTGAAATATATTATTTTTATTATTACTGATATAAAAGACTATATTTTATGTGGCTTATAAAAATTAAATATCAAATAAGTAAAACTTTTTGGTCCCTTTACGATGTTCTCTCTCCTTGAATACGTTTTTGACTCACCGCCAATCATCACATGTCTTCCATTGACTTTCTTCTATTTACCTTTTTCTCTTGCGGTGTTTTCTTTTTTTGGTTATGCTTTTGTTCTCTAGTTAGTTTCAAAGAAAAGGGTTGATTATGAGTATTATGTAAGGTTTATCTCCTAATTATTAGTATGGTTCATTTTCTTTCTGCCACACCATTCTAATTCGGAGAACCAGGCATGGTGTACTGGGCAACAATCTCATGTTCTTGAAGAAACGTCGAAAAAGGACCAGATGCTTGTCCACTTTCAGTGTATTTACCATAGTACTTTCCACCTCTATCTGACCTCACAATTTTAATCAATTTTCCACATTGATTCTCCACTTCGGCCTTAAAAATTTTAAAGGCATCCAAAACTTCGTCCTTAGAACGAAGTAAGTAGAGATACATATATCGCGAATAGTCGTCTATGAAGGTGATAAAATATTTCGGATTATTTGCATCCATATCTAGACAACAAATATCTATATATATGATTTCTAATAGGTTTGTACTCCTCTTGGCACCCCTTTTAGACTTGTTAGTTTGTTTACTTTTAATACAATCCACACAAGTCTAAAAATCAGCAAAATCTAAAGTACTAAGTATATCTTCATTTACTAATTGCTTAATTCTGTCAATAGAGATGTGTCCTAATCTACGGTGCCACAACATAGAGGATTCTTCATTCACAACACACCGTGTCAATCTAACAGTGACATGCATTAAATTATATGCATCATTATTTTATAACTGAAGGGAATAGAGACCATCAAATAATGTACCACAACCAATAACTTTCGATTCATTATACAAACTGAAACTTGAATCTGAAAAGTTAAAGGAAAAACCAAATGGTACAAGTCTTGATACAGAAATCAATTTCTAGAGAAATTTAAAACATAAAAGGTCTTTTCCAAACACAAAACAAAATCACTGCTCAAAACCAAACTGCAAGTCCTAATGGCTTCCACATGGGAACTCGTCTTGCTTCCTGAATAGGTGACTTATTCACTTCCCACCAGCTTCCTTAGATTTTGCATACCTTATAAAGTATTTGAAACATGGATTGTAGAACCAGAATCAATCCACCATGTGTTATGATTAACATTAACCATATTAGACTCATAACAAACAAATGAAATATGAGTATCTTTCTTCTCGAGCCAGTCCTTAAATTTGACACAATATTTCTTCATGAGTCCCCTCTTCTTGCAGAAGAAACACTTTGATGGCTTCTTTATATTGGCTTGAGGAGCAACTTTGCCCTTACCCTTACTCTTGGCATCGTCCTACCTCTTCTTTCTAGAAACGGTTAAATTGACTCTTTCACCATCTTCCATCAACAACCTCTCCTCCTCTTGCACACACATGGTCAACAGTTTGTTGATCGACTACTTATCCTTATGTGTGTTATAGGAGGTTTTAAAAGGACCGTATTGATGAGGTAAAGCGCACAGAATGTAATGCACTAGGAAAGATTCCAATATTGTACATTCTAACGCTTTCAACTGAGCCGCTACGTCCCTCATAGGCATTATATGATTACGTACCCCTTTTATTCAAGTGAGCCTTAAGGATGACAACTGCATAATTAAAGTGTTGGCAATGGCCTTGTCAAACGTAGCAAATTGCTCATCAATGGCCTTTAATAGATCTTTCACGTTACTATGCTGGTCAACTAAACTACGAATGCCAACAGATATTTAGGTCTTTATGAACGTTACGGAGAGGCGATTAGATCTCTCCCACCTTTCATAAAGAACAATAGCTTCTGGAGTGCTAGTTTTAGTCGTACTTAGCGGTTCGGTCTTCCTAATAGCATAGTCTATATCTATCCAAACTGATTTGATGATTACGGATCCTTTAACTAAAGGCATGCCACTTCAGTAATTTAAGGATCACGTAGTGCATATGGGACTTGGTTCCACAATGTGATTTTGTTGTATATTGTTGATTCAATGGAACTC
>JANSVA010000217.1:10324951-10360956 GCA_025504915.1 Erythroxylum reticulatum
GTTAATGGCAGAAATTTCTTCTCGCATTGCTTTCATCCACTTTTCCTGCCCTTGAGCTTCTTCAAATGTGGTAGGATTGGTAACCATTAATGCAAACCATAGGTTTCATAGATATCGGCCAGTGAACGATACTTTCTTTGAGCAACTGATGTTGATAAATCTGACGAAAAAGCTTCTTCTAGTGGGAGTGCATTTGATCTTGGTGTTGTTAACGGGGACAGCGGTGATATATCTTACTTTATTACAACTTGATCATCTTTCGGAATGTCAATTGAATCTAAGCACTGCGTCTCCTTACTTTCTTTCTCATGCCAATTCCAACACATATTTTCATCAAAGACAACATCTCTCCTTGTGAGTATTTTTTTGCTTTCAGTCTCAAACAATCTCGAAGATTTTGACTGTGTACTATAGCCAACAAATATACACTTTTGTGACTTTCGATCAAATTTTTTTCTAGCTTGCGAAGGAATCAAGGCATAACATAAACAACCAAACACTTTTAGATGACTTACATTGGGTTTAAAGCCATTCCATGCCTCAAAGGGAGTCATGTTTATTACAGCACGGGTAGGAGATAGATTAAGTAGATAAACTGATGTTGCCACTACTTCAGCCTATAAATCATTTGGCAAATCTCTTTCTTTTAGCATGCTTCGAGTCATTTCGACAACAGTGCGGTTCTTGAGTTCAGCTACTCCGTTCTGCTCTGGAGTATAAGGAGCAGTAAATTCTCTTTGGATTCCATTTTCCTCACAGTAGAAGTTGAACTCATTGCAGATAAATTCTCCTCCTTTGTCTGTACGTAGAGTCTTAATGCTTAATCCACATTATTTTTCAATCAAAATTTTGAACTGCTTGAATCTTTCAATTGTTTGATCTTTGTTGTCCATAAAATAAACCCTTAACATCTTGCTATAATCATCAGTAATAAGGAAGAAATACTTACTGCCACCTAGTGAAGGAGTTTGCATTGGTCCACATAAGTCTGCGTGTAACAATTCAAGACGCTCACTGGCACGCCATGCTGGACCCACTGGAAAAGATCTCCTTGTTTGCTTTCCATACACATATCATTAACAGAGCTTTATATTACTAATCTCAGGTAAGCCTGTGGCCATTCCTTTGCTTTTAAGAAGTGTTAGGCCCTTTAAATGCAAATGGTCATACCTGAGATGCCATAAAGTTGATTCTTCTTCTGTCGTTGCTACAAGCACAAAATGTCCCATTGTTCACAAATCTAAGGGAAACATTTGGTTCTTTGTCATTGCAATACTTGTCATCAGGCGATTTGTCTTCTTTTCTATGATACTACATTTTCTATTGTCAAACAAAACTAGATATCCACATTGCATTAGTTGACCAACACTAATTAAATTGAAATCATGTGCTGGAACATACTGCACATTATGTAAAAATTTGAAAATTCCAGGACCAAGTTCAAACCTTACCGTGCCTTTTCCTTCAAAAAATAATGTGCTGCCATTACCAAGTTGTATCTTCTGCTTAACACTTTCATCCAGATTAGAAAATAACGATTTGGACCCAGTCATATGGTTTGAACAACCACTGTCCACAAACCATACATAACTTGGATGCTGCTCTCCATCCTTCTTGTTCTGTGCCATGAACAATTTTTCTTCACCATCATTATAGTCTTCTTCATCTGCTTCTTCTTTGGTGAAATTATTTTGCTCTTCTTTGTACCAGCACTCTGCTCTTACATGCCTATAATTTCCGCAATTATAACACCGCACCGAGTTCATATATGGCTTCTGTTCTTCCCCTCGACCTTTACTGCGTCCATATGCGCGACCCCTTCTAGACAATCTTCCTCGAAATGTACCACGAGAACCACTCCTGCCCCAACCACGTCTGAAAGTGTTGTTATTTTCCTGCACCTGAAAGGCTTTCTTTTCTTCTTTTTCAACCCTTCTACTTATTCGAGTTTTGTGCGCTTGCAAGGAACCCATTAATTCATCAAATGAAAAAATAGATAGATCCTTATATTCCTCAATTGCAGCTACAACATGATCAAACTTTGAATTTAAACTACGCAGTACCTTTTCAACAATTGTTTGATCATCTATTTGAACGCCGAAACTCCTCATTTGACTTACCACTGCAATTGCTTTACTCAGGAAGTCTGATACATTCTCATCATTCTGCATTTGTAAGGTTTTGAACTATCTACATAAGTGTTGTAGTCTGACACCCATGACTTTTGAATCACCCTGAAATTCCTTTTGCAACACATTCTAAGCCTGCCGAAATATACTGGACATGGCTATCCTAGAAAATATGTTATCGTGAACTACCTGTTGGATGATTGCTAGGGCCTTTGCATCTTTCTTTCTTGCTTCTTTAACTCTGGCCTCCTCTACAGCACTCAACGCAGCATCATCTTCTAGTTCTATAAATCCATTTTCCACGAAGTGCCAAAGATCTTGTGACTTAAGAATTATTTTGACTTGTATTGACCAAAATTCATAGTTTTCACCTTTGAATATTGGAATAAGTGGTTGTGTCGTTCCACTTGCAATGCTATTGCTGCTGCTTGCCGCCATCACTCAATCTGCACTTTCACACTACACTGCTCACGTGTTTTTTTTCCTCTCGATCTTTGTTTGGAGAACCTGGCTCTGATACCACAATGTTGGTGTTCAGAAACTGCAAGTGCAGAAAATAAAAAAGTACAGAACAATACGTCATAATGCGATGATATTATTCATACTAGAAATGCCTTTATATAGGCATCTCATACATCTGCAGAAACAGAATAAACAACTAAAAGCTACTGATACTCCTATATTCAAGGAATATTATTATGAGCATATCAATTAAATCTAACTTCCAGATTCCTCATATTCAGAACAACTTTTGACTACTTGAATTAGAATCATTCTCAACAGTAGTAGGAGATACTTATCAAAGTGACAAGTTTGAGTATATTAATCAACAAACTTTAGATGACTTGATAGTTAAACCTTCCTTAGAGATATTACAAGATGGTGTAAAGAAATGATCCTCTTCATTGTTGAGATAGTTCTTCGACGAAAGAATATCCTTTGCACAAATGGAATTCTGAGCTGTAAGGAATTGTGAGAAGTATAGTAAAGAAAGGACCTTGCATAATGAGGCGGAAATTTTCATATTCAGATTTACTTGTAAACCAAGTAGCCTTAAAGTGATAGAACTACTGAACTTAGAATAGTTTTCTCATGCTTTTCATCTTTAAATTTTTACTAAAGTTAACATTGACATTTAACTTGACGGGGTTCAATTCTATAAACTAAGAAAGAAAAGAAAATAACAAAACAATAGACGTGGATCTTTATTTTTTGGCATCCACCTTTTTGATGATGACATGCATTGTTTTGCAGATAAATATATAAGAATGCATAAATGTGGGAAAGAATAATATTAACAGCATCTACTAATCATTTTATCTCATTAGTTATGCAACAAACAGAGCACATCCCATCATATATATTATCACTATCATAAGTAGAACAAGTAGTTGTCAAGCTATCGAGTTAAACTTCTTTACTATAAAAAGAATTAACCAAATACAATTTCCATCAATTCAATCATGTTCCTTTCTAAAAACTACTTTGTAACATATGTTAGTGAACAAATAATTCTATAAAATAACCCTAAAGCATGTACAATTGAACAAGTCTCGCAACGATCCAAACATATGAAAAGTTTCACTTGACCTATACATGACACCAAATCTGAAAAACTATCAACTTAAGTTTCTCACACATACTTCTCTCGTTTATCTTTTATTGTTTCACTTCATGAAAAGTTGAAGTTTCATCTTAAACTTCTATATACACTAATAGCAATTTTTAATAGCAACTACTAACAACACAATACTCAATATTTTAATTTTCAACTTCGTAAATTTTATCTTCTTTAGTTTGCTTATCTTCTTCAAGAGAATAGATATGATACCTAAAAGCTCTTACACATATTAGAGTTTTCAAACTCTACTCTGTTTATAAAAAAAAGGAAAGTTTGTCTGTTTCAATTTCGATTTCTATCATTTTTTGTTATATTCTACTTATATATGTGTATATGGGATATAATCCAGCAAAGGGGCTAAGAAGCTAAACCATATTGATTCTAATAACTAATAAATAAAATTGGAACCTCTCAGACCAGCTACTGATCATCACCTTGGTAAGCTATTGTCTCACTAACTAGCTAATCAAACGCGAGCCCCTTTTTGGGTGGATTCCTCCTTTTACTCCTCAGCTTACAGGGTATTAGCAGTCGTTTCCAACTGTTGTTCCCCTCCTAAGGGTAGTTCTTACGCGTTAAGATTATCCAACTCAAAAAATTAACAACTTCAATGAAGTAATCAAATGATTAATAAAAAAATTAATAACGATATTGGGATTAAAAAGTCAAAAAACTCACAAAACCATAAAATGAACAGATAACCATCCCATATCAAGCATTAAAAAACAAGGTCTCATCTAAGATTTCTCTCAATTTATAAAGTCTGCATGACGTTTATTAACTTTAAAAAAAAACTCTTCATGCAACTCAATTATTGAACTTACATTATTTTTTGACTCATGATGTTCAATTTTAATGTTCAAACACTAGTAATCAACAGGAATCTTCATTAAGAAAAATTAATTAATTTTATACAATAGAATTAGAGTCCAACTAGAATAGGAAGTAAAACATGGTTAATGCAAAAAAAAAATTCAAGTTATAATCGTAGCTTATCTAAAATAAATACATCAAATGTTGCCCATATATTTCTAATATTTGTAAGATAAGCTTTCTTAGACATTTTGTAAATAATCCCTTGTGCTTTGGACTAATCTATTAATTAAAGTTGTGACAAAGGTTTACTTCTAATAATGTTAATCAAGACAAAAAATTAAGTTTATTGAACAAAAAATGGTTGATTTTAGAAAGTACTTCTGCATAACTAGTTATACGATGAAATGAATGTTGTATCCTCCTTCAACTGATGAAACCTAAGAAGAAATGTAAAGAATGTCATCACTGATGGAAGAAAAATGAAACTGAAAGAATGAATAAAGGGAGAAATAACAAAGATATCAAACATTGATGTTAAACCTTGCAATGCCTAGCCTTAAATCTTTGCCCTTAATATTCTATTAAAAGTGAAAATCCAAAAAAAGGACAAATGTAGTTTGAGGACAACAAAGAAGACAAACAAGAGTCTTCAAAGGAACTCAAATGCAGAGCAATAATCGTGCTTCTAATTGCATATAAAAATAAGGTGACGAGGGTTCTTTCAAAGACAACGAAGTAGATAAATGGATATATGGGAGATAAAGATGGTACGAGTTATTTTGAAACAAAGCGGGTGGGTTATGGGTATGAGTTATGGGTTATGGATTAAGTCATAGGTTGTGTATTAGTACACGTGAATGCCTATATGTCTATCAATTTTTCACCGAGATTTTTTCATGTCATGGTAGTTCTGTTAGTTAGATCAGCAAAAAAATGTTAAATATTTTGAATTGAATTATTAAAGTTTTATAAGGTTTCTCACTTAATTGAAATTTAAAAGTTTGACATTGAATTGAAAAATCTCAAAAAGTTTAGTACTTTAGAATATATTATCCCTTTTCTATATTATATAAAGGTTCACACTTCTAATCTTCAAATTGTGAAACTCGATTCTATATCTAAATTTTTAATAAAATTTTAGAATTTTAATCATCTAATCATAAAAGTCGAGTCTATTTCTTAAATTTTAAGAAAAATTTTGAGCTTTTAACCATATTATCGTGAAACTCAAGTCTACATCCTAAATTTTAACAAAAATTTTAAACTTCGAGTCATCTAATTGTAAAACTTGAATCTATATCCTAAATTTTAAGAAAAATTTTTAATTTAGATGGAAGTTAAATTAAATTAAACTAAATTTATTGATTTTGAGTTATGTTAAATTGAATTTAGACTTCGTTGTCATCTTTATTTGGTAATCGTTATTGCCTAAATTAGTATGACAAAGTTAGGGTTAACCTAAAAAATAGTTTTAGGCTTTAGGCGGGAAATGGTATTAGGTTAATAAGCAGAAAACAATATTAGGGTTTACCCGAAACAATAGTTTTTATGGTTTACAATTTTACCAATAAATGGTAAACGGTTTAAACATTTGAGCGAAAAAGGAATTAGGGTTTAAACGGTAAATGGTATTAACGTTAACTCAAATTTGTACAACAAACTTAATTTTTGTTAATTATTTTTGAAAAACCAAAAGTGTTAACTATTCACAAACTTTCTGTAAATTTCTTTGGCACAAATAAAATAAAACCAAGCAAAAACAAAATAATAAGAACACCAAAATTTTAGTAACGGAGTTCAGTACACTTGGTCTACGTCTACAAGACCCTCACCCAGATTAATAATTTTCACAGTAGTTCAATAGATTTACACAAGATCACGCTAAAGTAGCATCGCTCAATCTTTGTAATTATCACACATCCTTACTACCCGTGAAAGATTTTCACACCCAATAACACGACTGACTCGTGTTAACCTTGTTAGAGAATTTTTCTAACTACTTTCACTCAAAACAATAATAAATCAAAATAGCTCAAGTATTTAATAAACTGAGAATTGAACAACAAAATACTTGAGATAAAAGAAAGACTTCCCTATAATTTTTATCTTTGTTGAAATAAGTCAACTGAAACTCTCAACCATAGCTCACTCTTTCTTCGCAAAAAAACAATTCACGGTGTTCCTTCAATTTATAGCCATACTTGCTTCACTGAATATGTTCTTCACTATATCATCAAATCAGAACTATGAACGTGTGCAATGCTATTCTCATAAATCAACTTCACCATGGCTCATACAAAAGACACGTTAATCACTATATTGTTAAAACCACTGAACCTCCACCAAATTGTCTCACCCACGCACACTCAATATACCGTGAGACTAACACTAATATGTTATTAGGCTTGTTTTTCAAATATATGCAGCCAGCGGTCTTTTTCCACACTCACACGTGACACCCACTTCACAGCAACACCCACGCAACTAGGTTTCTTCACTGACATGTTTTACTAGACTTCTATTAAAACACAATCTCCATACCTACTGGTTATGTATGTGTATGAATTTTAATAGACTTTTATTAAAACATAATCTCCACATTGACCACGTAATTGCCTAAGTACAAAACTCAACATACAATTAATGCACATTTTCATCAATCCATATAATAATTTCAATTTTTTATATGTCCAATTTAAAATGCCAAAGCTAAATAAGGAATATATATAATATATCCTAACAATCTCCCCCTTTTTCACATTTTTGTCGCAACTATAGAACTTCACATAAATAATCATAATTGGACATATAGGATGAAATTCTCAATGCTCCCCCTCAATGTAATATTCAATTATGTATTCCATAAGCATAAGCCAATTCCAGTCAACAAAATATAGAGAGAAGAAAAAAATTACATCTTATCTAAAATTTTCTCCCCCCTTTGAGATAAGATACGCCAAAAAGTCAAAATCAAGAAGCGCTGGAAAAACGAAGAACTCACTATTTCAAATTACGAAGTGCATCAGCAGCTACTTTAATAACACCTTCAATCCTTTTAGTTTCAGAAAATAGAGCTGCATGAGGATTAACAGTAGATGTCCCTGTGGCATCCGAAAGACTCGAAGTGACATATGGCAAATCCACCGCCCGAGGTTACTGAAAATTCGGGGAGAGATATTCATTAACGCTACTGACTCAAGCATGCTCGATTCAATCTTGGGAACTTCATTAGCATACAAAAACTGTGAGATCAAGCATATAAAATATAATAGAGAATGTGACTTATTTTCAATAGCCAGCGTTGCCTCGATAATGAGACGACCAAGATTGAAGTTCACGCCCATACCAATCGCATAAATTAACTTAGCCTATGCTAGATAAACAGTCACAACATACGTACTTGGCATCCAATTTGCTACAATCAAATTAAAAATTACAAAATATTTCTAAGTCAACATCGACGACCGTAGAATAGAACTGGATGGCCAGGCAGTCAATTTACCACTAGCTAAAATCGTGGCAACCAAGTTAGTTGACACAGTCCACTCATCATCATATAGCAAATCACTAATCAAGTTGTCAAAACCTAAAAATAGATTTAAACGAGTAGCATCAAAATTAACCACCCGATCCCACATGTAGACAACTCCATAAGACACAGCATCCACATTCAGAATATCACAAGTTAAATTGGAGTAAAATTCCTTTACTAGAGTCGAATCATAATGCTTCAGGAGAAGTGAAGTTTGCAACAAAGTACGCTCCGAGAGTAAGGTATACAGTCTATGGTGCTGAAAGTCATCCAAGTTGATCGGGCGATTAAGAACGAAACCAATATCTGTGAGTGTACTCCATTTTTGATCTGCTGTAGGAGTGTAAAACTTGAACGAAATGGCATTATCCACTCTTAATCTAATAGAGGAATGACGGCGAGGCAAGCATACAGTCTTTTGACATTTCATCTTTGTACACTTCACAAAAGTTGTAGGAGGCACTGGTGGTGGAGCAGACACAGTAGAAGTTGCATCGAAATCTGAAACTGATTCTTCAATCATAGACCTTATTATTTGAGAAACATCATAAAGAGGATCGTTTTTATCCTGGATGGAAGGAATATCCAGAATGTCAATGGGCGTTGTCGAAGAAGACCTAGCCCCGATAACACTTCTGCTAGATTTCGGGTTCAAAAGTAAGTGACTTGAGCATCGCGTTGCAGCTGCTATTTTTTAATCAAAAATCGAGGATAAAACCTTTTCCTTATTCTTTCCTATACTCCAATTTAAATTAGGCAAGGATCAACAATGCAGTAAATACCAATCATAGTTAAATGCAACAAGACAAAAAAATTAACACAAAAATCAATCACAGTCAGTTAAGAACCGAATCAACAGTCAACAAAATCCAATAACTAACAAGTGTTAAAACTTCAATCAGAAATCCACCACAACAATCAGAAGCCATACTCAGTCAAAACTCAATCCACAACCCAGTAGGCTTCAACTTCAATCGGTCCAGATTCAACAAATCAGAGAACAATCCAGTAGCTTCTAACTCAATCAGTCAATTTTACCGGGAAACAAGATGCAGTCAACACAATTTTTCAAATCTAATCACAATCAGTCAATCCCAATAAAGTCAGACCATAATTTTTCAAATCTAATCACAATCAAGCAGTCAACAAGATGCAGAGAAAGACAACAAAATAGTACAAACCAAGGTTGGGTTCATGAGATGAAAGACACTGCAGCTGAGGTCGAACTAGTCTTCTCTTGTGAATCAACAATGTGGCTTGCGTGATGTGAAGTAATGAAATTGATGGGTTGATGAATTGAAAGAAATCAATGCACAAGTGGATGGCTATGTAAATGCTGGAGTGAAGGAGATGACCTGATGAAGTAGAGAAGGACGTGTATGGTGCTGCGGCGGTAGAAGGAGAGGAATGAAACAAAGTTAGGGATTTTAAATCCCTCAGATAAAAATGCTAAATTTTTAAAATTTTTTAATTTTTAAAGAAAATAAAATGCACTAGCTGTGTAGTACACAAAGTCCCAAAGCTCCTCTAAGAAGTTCAAATCTTACTGCATCAAAAGGTTTTGTGAAAATATCCACCAACTGCTTTTTTTATAAATACATGTGATAAGATAACTGTTTTGCTCTCCACCAGTTCCCGAATAAAATGATACCGAAGATCAATGTGTTTCGTTCTTGAATGTTGAACTGGATTATTTGAAATATCTATGGGACTTTTGTTGTCGCATAAAATAATCAACTCATTCTGATTAATCCCATAGTCTTCTAACATCTGTTTCATCTAAAGAAGTTATGAGCAACAATTGCCTGTAGCTATGTATTCAGCCTCAGCCGTCGATAGTGAGATTGAATTCTGCTTCTTGCTGTACTAAGAAATCAAATAGTTTCCTAGAAAGACACAACCTCCTGAAGTGCTTTTGTGATCATCTAAATTTCCAGTCAATCCACATCATCATATCCAGCTAGATAAGATGTTGAATCTGATATATACCATATCCCAAAATCTGATATTCCGCTTACATACTTGGAAATCCTCTTAACTGCTGTTAAATGTGTTTCTTTTGGGTTGGCTTGATAGCATGCACATACACCAATGCTATAGCAAATATCTGGCCTACTCGCAGTCAAGTATAATAAGCTACCGATCATGCTGTGATATAAACTATCATCAATGTTTTTCCCATTCTTATCTCTGTTTAATTTCGTTGAAACACTCATAGGTTTTCTTACATGTCTGGCATTCTTAAGACCGAAATTCATTAATATGTTGCTAGCATATTTGGTTTGCGATATGAAAATTTCATCCTTCACTTGTTTCACTTGCAAGCCCAAAAAGAAATTTAACTCACCAGCCATACTCATTTCAAATTTAGATGTCATTAACTTGACAAATTCATCTACCATCTTTGAACATGTAGCATCAAACACAATATCATCAACATAAATTTGAGCTATCATAAAATCAGATTTGAACTTTTTAATAAACAAAGTTTTGTCAAAACTACCTTGTTTATATCTTTGTTTGATAAGATATTGAGTGGATCTTTCATACCAAGCCCTTGGTGCTTGTTTGACTCCACAAAGTGCTTTATTTAGCTTGTAAACGTGATCTGTATGGGCTGAATCAATGAAACCTTTCGTTTGCTCTACAAACACTTCTTCTTGTATAAACCCATTTAGAAATGCACTCTTTACATCCATCTAATAAAGTTTAAAACCTTTTGTACATGTTATGCCCAATAACAATCTGATTGATTCAAGTCGTGCCACCGATGCAAAAGTTTCCTCAAAATCGATACCTTCTACTTGAGAGCATCCCTGCGTTATTAGCCTTGCTTTATTTCTGGTAACATTACCCTTTTCATCTATTTTATTCTAAAATACCCATTTTGTGTCAATTACATTAGTACCCGGTAGTCTTGGCACTAATTCCCATACATCATTTCGTGCAAACTGAATCAATTCTTCTTGCATAGCTGTTGTATAGAACTCATCTTGTAGTGCTTCTTTAATGTTTTTTAGTTCGAATGAAGATGTGTAGCACAGGTATCCTGCCAGTTCTCGATAATCAACCCTTTTTTTCTCTTATTTTTCTTCTTTCGCTCACATCTCCAATAACATTTTCTACTAGATGATTTCTTCGAATTCGAGATGAAGAACCTCGGTTCAAATTAGCTTCTAATGTTTTGACTAATTCATCATCCAAAGTAACTGAAAGTTCTTCAGTTTGTGCAGTTACTTCCTCAGTCGTAACTAACTACAAATCAGTTCCTACAGTTACTTCTTCAGCAGTAACTAACTACAAATCTGGGCAATTCTTTACATTTCTCTCATTGCTTGCTTGAGTTGATTCGGATGGTTGGTTACCTTGTTTCTCTTCTGCCACTTATCCATTCAACAAAGATACATAATCTATCATAACATTTATGGACTCTTGTACTTTTTTTATTTTTTGATTGTACACTCGATAGGCTTTACTATGAGTTGAATAGCCAATGAAAACTCCTTCATCACTTTTGCTCTCGAATTTTCAAGTTGTTTTCGATCTTTAAGAATATAGCACTTGCTTCAGAAAATATGAAAGTAACCTATATCTGGTTTCTTTCCTTTCCAAAGTTCATACGATGTCTTGTTCAGAAAGCTTCTAAGATACAATATGTTGCATATGTAGCATGCTGTGTTAATCGCTTCAGCCCAAAATCTCATAGACATTTTACTTCCATTCAGCATAGATCTGGCCATTTCTTGAAGCGTTCTATTTTTCCTCTTTGCAACTCCATTTTGTTGTGGAGTTTTGGGTGCTGAAAATTCTTGTAAGATGTCATACTCATCACAAAACTCATTAAAAGTTGTATTATCAAATTCTCTTCCATGATCCGATCGAATTCTCAATATAGTCAAAATTTTCAGATTCATCACCTGCACACATAGGCTTTTAAGAATGATTTTTCTTTTAAGAATGACACCCTCGAATAATCATCAAAACAAGTTAGAAAGTATCTCATTCCACCAATGCACTCATGTTATGTTGGACCGACTAAATCCATGTGAATTAATTCAAGTATGCGAGATGAGGTATCATGTCTAACCTTTTGTGTAGTACTCTTAGTTGTTTTCCCATTTGACACACACTGCAAATTGATTTTCCTTCTTTGTTCATTTTTGCTAGACCCTTCGCAGCCTCCAATGTTGTCAATTTGCTGATGAGATCAAAATTTACGTGTCCAAGCCTTTGATGCCATAAATCAATGTCATTCTTATGAGTAGCTGACTTATACATAGTCATGACTTATACATAGTCATGACTTATAACATGTAGCAATTGTTGGCTAATCGCTTGCCGCTCACGATACATTCTCCTTATTCGGTAAGTACCCTGCATTCATCACTTGTAAATTTAACTAGCAAACCATCATCACAAAGTTGGCTAATACTTACCAAATTTTCTTTTAATCCATCAACATGGAGCACATTCTTAAGAGGAGGCAAATCATCCACGCATAATGTTCCTCGACTGATCACGAAAGCTTTCTTTCCTTCTCCGAAAGTCATATGACCATCCATACAATTCTGATAGTTAGTTAAGTAAGCCTTTTCTCCCGTCATATAGTATGAGCATCTACTATTAAAATACCTACCATATTGTAAAGTTGCCTTGATTGATATACGAATTACGAGAGCTTGCAAGTCACTTCTTTTTACCTAAGAAGATTTCGGTGCTGAAGGTTAATGTTGAAATTTTTGTGGAAGATGTATACTTTTTCGGCTTTGTTTTCTTTGAAACAACATCTACAGCAACTAATAACATCTTGGCCTTATATGCCCAATGACTCCACAAAAATGACATGTAGGTATAAATCTTCGATTCTTTTTCGATGCTTCTACCTCTTGGGCTGATCTAAACATATCATAATTTTGTTCATTCATTTTTTAGCACTCACCTTTATAGCCTATGCCTTCGAAATTCCCTTTAACCTTATTGGTTTCTATAAGTTTTTCTAGTTTTTGTGTTCCTCCATTCAACATTCTCAACCCCTTTTTAGTACTTATCAATTTCATTCTAGCTTTACCAAGCTCATTCGACATCAACATCAACATCAACTTCTTTTCTAACTCTTATATGGTGTTCTTCATGCAAAGATTCTTTTCCTTCAATCTTTCATTCCTTTTACACATTTTCACCCATTTTTCATACATAGCTTTGTAATCCTTATAAATATTCCCTTTTTTATCATCTAGGCTATGCCACTTCCGTTACTGTCATAATCTAATATTGAATCTTGTGCTGAATTGTTTTTGAAATTTTCAAAATTTCTCCCTTTTCGACCTTCAGTTACTTCCTTCTCAATTACTGTTAAGCAAGTAACTGGACTTTTGCTATGTAAGACAACCAACGCAGCAATATTAGTTATTTCTTCTTCACTATCGTAATCACTTTCGGAATCATTCTCACTCTAGGTGCTTGTGAAGGACTTTCCTTTTCGCTTCTTCAACATATTAGCACATTCAGATTAAATATGTCTGAAATCCTGACATTCATGACATTGTATTCTTCTTGCCTTCCGTTCTCCCTTTTGTGTCTTGACTTGCTGTCTTGGGTTGTTACTTGATGAACTTCTGCCATATTGACTAAAGTCGGGTCTATGCTTTTTCGTTCTTTTTAGTCATTTATCAAAATTTCGTGGGAGTAGTATCATGTCTTTATTTTCATCTGATTCATCTTCCGCATTATTCACATTTTTTCCAGTTTTCAACTATAGTGTCAATCCTTTGCTTCTTTCCTGCTTACCTCTTAAAAGATTCATCTCGAAGTTTGTAAAGATTTCAATAACTTTTTCCAGTGACAGATTATCAATGTCGTGGGCCTACTTTATTGCTGCAATTTTTGGAATAAATCTTGAAGGTAGCAATCTTAGCATTTTCTTGACTAATTTTACGTTGGAGTATTTCTTCCCCATTTGATGAGCCTGATTTGCTATATCTCGCAATTTTTTTATGAAAATCTTTGATAGTCTCATTCTCATCCATCTTCAGCTCTTCGAACCGCACAACTAACATTTGTAGTTTTGATGCTATCACAGATTTTGACCCTTCATGAATAGTTTGCAAAACATTCCACGCTTCTTTTGCAGATTCATAAGCTGAAATCATTGAGAAGCGTTCTCCATCAACGGCACTGAATATCGCATGCATTGCTTTTGAATTTTTCAGTGCACTTTCTTCTTCAACTCTTGTCCATTTCGATGGATCTTTCTGAACTGCCTCTCTTTTATCATTAGTGATCATTGGATGCATCCAGTTATATACTATTGAATGCCAGGCTCTCGTGCCCTGAGCATGGATTAAGACTTTCATCTGTGATTTCTATGCTCGATAATTAGATCCATCCAATAATGGTCGTTTGGTGATTGACGCACCCTCTCTTGTAGCTATGTCTATGAACCTAGGATTTGCACCAACTTGTTACGAAGTTCTAAATCAGTGACCTGACTCTGATACTAATTGAAAAACCAAAAGTGTTAACTATTCACAAACTTTCCGTAAATTTCTTTGGCACGAACAAAATAAAACCAAGCAAAAACAAAATAATAAGAACACCAAAAATTTGGTAACGCAGTTCAGCACATTCGGCCTACATCTGTGGGACCCTCACGCAGATTAATAACTTTCACAGTAGTTCAATAAATTTACACAAGATCACCCTAAAGCAGCACTGCTCAATCTTTGTAACTATCACACAACCTTACTACCCGTGAAAGATTTTCACACCCAATAACACGATCGACTCTTGTTAACCTCATCAGAGGATTTTTCTAACTATTTTCACTCAAAACAATAATAAATCAAAATAGGTCAAGTATTTAATAAACTGAGAATTGAACAACAAAATACGTGAGACAAAAGAAAGACTTCCCTATGATTTTTATCTTCTTGAAATAACCCAGCTGAAACTCTCAACCATAGCTCACTCTTTCTTCACAGAAAAACAATTCATAGTGTTCCTTCAATTTATAGCAATACCCACTTCACCAAAGATGATCTTCACTATATCATCAAATCAAAACGCGTGCAACGATATTCTCATAAATCAACTTCACCATGGCTCAGACAAAAAGACAAGTTAATCATTGTATTGATAAAACCACTAAGCCTCCTCCAAATTGTCTCACCTACGCACACTCAATATATCGTGAGACTAACACCAATACGTTATTACGCTTGTTTTTCACATATACATAGCCAACAGTCTTTTTCTACATACACATGTGACACCCACTTCACAGCAACATCCACGCAACTAGGTTTCTTCATTGACATGTTTTAATAGACTTCTATTAAAACACAATCTCCATACCTAATGCTTATGTATGTGTATGACTTTTAATAGACTTCTATTAAAACACAATCTCTACATTGACCTCGCAATTGCCCAAGTGCAAAACTCAACATCCAATTAATGCACATCTTCATTAATTCATATAATAATTTCAATTTTCTTATATATCCAATTTAAAATGCCAAAACTAAATAAGGAATATGTAAAATATATCCTAACAAATTTAAATATATAATCTTTATGCCTTAAAATATGTGTCAGTAATTAGCATATAAAAACATAGATTAATATGAATTGATAGCTTTTTTAGAAAAGAAAAAGGAAATATTAGATTAATCTATACAAAAGAGTTACAGAAACGTTTATTAGGAGAGGTTCCCATGTCTAGCTAAAGAAAGTTGCGGTTAATCGACCTGTAGGATTATATCATCTTGTAATAATAAATATTCATAAGAAAATATAATATGTCATTATCTTTGTTATTTGTCGAAGTCAGATCATTTATAACTTACACCGCGATTGTTACACATGCGTCTCGCTTCAATAAGGTCGAACATAAAAAAAGAGGCACCTATTAACACACGTTTTACCAGCTTCAGACAAACTAGTTTACAGTTGAGAAAGGAGATTAAGCATGGAACTACGTGGGCTGCATTTAGCCAGTAAAGGCTTAGACTTGCGGAGAGTGAGGCCATTCCCTTCGGTCATGTCCACCATTTCCTTAGTAGGCCTTTCCCAATCAAAGCACTGAAGTAGTGTGCCTAATCCCAACCCAATCATGCGCATCGCCAAGCCCTCTCCAGGACAACCCCTCCTTCCTGATCCGAAAGGCATTAACCTGAATCCATCTCTCACCCCTTCAAAGCCTTCAAATCTTTCTGGCCTGAATTTGGTGGCGTCCTCCCATATCTTGGGATCGTTTTGGATCGCCCACGTGTTGACTATCAGCATGGTGCCACGTGGTACTCGATAGCCTCCTACCATGCACTCCTCTGATGACTCATGAGGCACTAGCAAAGGACCCAACGGGCACATTCGCATGGCTTCAGTAACAACACAATTGAGATAAGGAAGAGTGGCGATATCAGATTCGGTGATCAGGCGATCATGTCCGATGATGGTGTCAACTTCACTTTGTGCTTTCTTTAATTTTGCTGGATTGTTCAGTAAAAGTGATAGTGCCCATTCCATAGTCCCAGCCGAAGTATCAGTTCCCGCAGCCAACAGGGCCTGCATAAACATGAAGATTCAAAGATTTATTTGTGGTGGCACTGGGATATAACAGATTGGAGATAGGGAACTACGTACCAGCATAAGACCTCTGATGACTTCGTCCCTGTAATACTCAGGTTCTGATTCTTGCAATGACAGCAAAACCTCAATTAACGTCTTGTTTCTTTCCTCAGACTCCACACCACGCTGAGTTGACTCCTTCCTTTTCCTGTGCTCCTCAATCAGCTCTTGAATGAACCTATCTCTCTTCTCGTGCAACTCCTTGAACCTCTTCTCTGCTCCACTAACAGCCGACAACATCGGCAAAAAGTCCTCCTTCGTCGAAGCCCCGGCCAACAAGAATGTCTTCTCAACGATCTCCCGAAACCTTCTCGCCTCCTCCACCTCCTCCACCTTCTCGCCGTAGTACCTCTTCCCGGCAATCATCCTCATCATCACATTCAACATTAGCTCGAAGAACGCCAAGTTCATGTCCACCGTATGATCTCCATCACGCTTGAAGAGACGGCGGATTAGCAGCCTGACTTCGTTGGTGCGTATGTTTGAGAGCAAGTGGAGACGGTTAGTGGATAAAAGCTCGAGAGACGAGATCTTGCGAAGGTTTCTCCAGAGGTCGCCGTAGGGAGCCCAAACTAGGCTCGTGAAGTTGTAGCCCAGATGTTTGCCAGCGAGAAGGCGAGGGCGATTCGCGAAAACGACATCGTTCTTCGTAAAGCATTCCTCGGCCGCTGACGGGGAGGCGACGACCAGAACGCGACGGTTGCCAAACCAGAGGAGGAGGACAGGGCCATGGCGGTTGGATATGGCAGCAAGAGATCGGTGGAGTGGTTGCTTGAGTAAGTGAAGATGGCCAATTATGGGGAGATTAGGGAAGGGACTGGGAGGAAGATTTTGGACCTTGTTGAGGAAATGATTGGCAAGGACATAGAGGATGAAGCAGAGAGTGATGTGTAAGAACATGATGTGCTTCCGACACTGTTGTGTTAGCCCGTAGAGGGACTAGGACGGCAATTGAAGGATAGTCATCTGCCACTCCAGCTGACTTTAATAGAGGAGTCTTTTACGGGCGTCACTGTCTGAGTGATTAAACAAGATGTCACCTAGTGTTATAATTGGTTGCTGTATTGCGCAGAGACGACTTGAAAATTTGAAGATTGAAAAGTAAAAAAAATTAGAAAAAATAGTTGTTTAATTACGATAGACAGAAAAAAAAAAAATTCTAAGAATAAAAATGTGTTTAATTACAGTAGATAAAATAAAAAAACAATGTGAATGACGAAATTGTTCCTACAGTATAATATGAATAAAAATATATAATTTATTGATTATTTTAAAATTGCATCAATATTTATTTTCAGTGTATTTTTATTTTATAATTACGATGAAATAAAATGAGAAACTTAAAAATTTATTGAAATGTGAAACCTTAAAAATTAAAAGAAACGAGTTATTGAATGGGAGGGTAAAGTGGTAATTTCCTTTTGTTTTTTTGTGTATATTTTTGGGATAAGAAATATTGTACCACAGTCATGAGAAGTACAAAAAATTTCTATTCCTATGCTTCAGAGATGTGACAAAAATAGGTGGAGATAATAGCAAACACTACGGAGTACGAAACTTTTGTGTCCCTGTTATCTGTCCCTAACCATCGAGACAATGTAAGTGTTTTTGCTGCATGTCTAATTCTAAATTGAATCATAGATCCCTTTCGAAGTTTGGTAAAACTTTGTGACAACAATAGGTAGATATATCTTTTTATGGTGATGTGATTTTATTAGAGATGGTATGGGCAATATATTGGAAGTTGATAGAAACTGGCAGGTAGGTAATTCGAAGTTGATGGTGACCAAAACGTCCTACCGAGGAAAGAAAACAGGGATAGATAAACAGACTTTTTCCAAATTCTCTAGATAATATAGCATACGACATGGACTTCTGTATATGGCTTCAAGGGTATCCTTCTAGAAGAAACCCACACGGGGTTGGTGGGAACTAAACAAGATTTTTTAAAACTAAAATTTAATAAATAATCATTTTAACAGAAATTAATACCAAATTATTCCTCTAAATATTATGTTTCAAAAATAATTTTCACAAATAATCCGCATTTATGTCGGTTGGCTTTTTGCCTGTATTTGTAGCGTTTTTTCTTTTTAACTAATTGATTAATTATTGAAATAGAGATTAGAAAGATGAAAACAGAATAGGAAGAATAAGCACTATGGGAAAGCTAAGCTTGGTTTTTAAATGAAAATTTGAATTAGAGTTAATATATACGTATACAAGCAAAAATAATCTCTTCATTTCCAAATCCCATCAGTCGGAGAGGTATAATGTAGACGAATGGGAAAGAACACGTTCGACAAACGCAGTCTTTAAGGCATCGCATTCATGGCCCAGGAAGGAAGCTACGTTTGGGAACCAAAAGTCATAAAGCAACCCTACTGACCAACAGATCGCATTTATTGAAAAAGACCAACAAATGGGTTGCGTGAGCCATGACGAAGAAAAAGTGGGCAATCCTGAGCTGCTGGTGCAAGTAATTCAACAAGCACTTAGCCCCACTTACCATTTGCCGTGTCGATGCTACTAACTATATAGACGTGTGGAGGCAATTCCTAGAAGAACGAAAATGTGCCGTTCCATACATAAATTTCTTGCATGGGAACGGGGACAGATCCTCTGTCCCCAAATTTGTGTACCAATCCTGTTCTATTAGATCCAAGCCATTTATTTATGTGGGTCCCGCATAAATGGATGGCTTGGATCCAACGAGACAGGGTTGGTACACAAATATGGGTACGGAGGATTTCATGCCCATGGGAACGGATCAAAGCAGTGAACAAAAGTCGGAGCGATTATGGACCACTATGAACATAACTCGTAATACTATAGTGGTTTTATTAATTTAATTGAAAGACAACGATAAGCCGAAGAAAGAAAGGATCTTTAATGTAAATAAAGTCTGCAGAATATATACGAGCGATAGCTAATGCTTAGTCGGAGTCACAGAGATGAATTTCTCAAAACATATACAGTAGAAGATCCCCAAAACCGTGTATCCTGCAGTCAGCTATCGATTGTTAACATCACAAAATTCAGATCGGAGGAAACCAATCTTAATAGCTCCCTGTTAGATACTTTCAAGATGAAAAGTAAGTCACTGAAGTTCTATTAATTGTAACCCAATGAATGTCAGAGTTACAGGATAACTCGCAGGCAAATTCGAGAGCGCCTTTTCTCTCTTAGCCTAAGACTCACCAAAATTCTCTTAGAAATTAACTAACTCATTCTTCCCATCATTACATTATTTATACTAACTAGCTACTAAGGCAACAGTCCGATCCAGATAAATATATTAATGAAAGTGATCAAAATAGCAGTCCGATCCAGATAAATATATTAATGAAAGTGATCAAAGTAGACTTTTATATCTTTTTTTTTAAATAAGGCTATTTAAATCATGAGAGCTGTTTATCCTTTGAAGGAAAGACTAATTACCATACAAATGATTACGAAAGCTGTTTATCCCTTAAATGAAAGACTAATACTTTTAAATTATCTAATGACGCCCAATGCTTGAAATTAACATTCAAGTGACTCACAGTGCTAAAGGATGGTTAGGAAATTTAATAATTTAAAAAATGAACCTTTTAGCTTTTAGCCCATTATGATGGGAAGCATTAGAACTGACTAATGGTTGTCATTATATTAAGCATATTAGGGTTTTGTCTCTGTCTAATAAGTTTTGTCTTCTGACAAAATATTATCACATATGAAAGGTGAGACAAAGTTTTAAGAAAAAGATAGATTGAGTGGGGAGCTTATATCTGTGAAACGTTTCCGCATCACTAAGTAACGAAAAAAGGCTGGTATTTGAAAACTCTTTCTCTTTCTTTACAAGTAATCATGAATTCTTAGATCTTGTCACGTTTCATAAAAATTATGCTTACATGTGGTATTAGAGCATGATTATAGAAACTTGTGGTTATCCTTGATTATAAATTTCTCATGATTTAGAGAAACTCATGAACTCTAATTTGAAATTTTGGAAAACCATAAATTTTGATTCTCATAGATTTGATGATTTTGAAGGTTGAATTGATGTGGAATTTTTTTTTTTAGAAAAAGAAGAGGACATGAAATTGCTGAGAAAATTTTCCTAACACCAGCATCAAGCGCTAGAAAAAGTCCCAATGTTGGCAATGTGACTAGTGTTAGATGTTGGGATTGCTAGCGTCGATAGCATATAAATTTTTAATTTTTATTATACAATATTACGTTTAAATTTCAGTTACTTATAGTCTGATACTAATGAATTGTAATTTATAGGTAAATTGAAACTGATTGCAATAAAAGGTTTTTGGAATCACCCAAAGGTGTTTTGTTTATAGTTGATGAGCATGAATGTAGGTAATGCATAACACAATTAATTATGTTTAGATATCCAAAGGTAGAAAATATTTCTAATTGGTGTATGTATGATTACCAAATTATGCAATTATATGTTGTATAGTATATTAATGGATTGCCCAAAGGTAAACATTAGTATATAATTTATAAGAATTAGTACATGTCGTATGGTGTGTTAACGGATTGCTCAAAAGTGAACATTAATATACGATGTATGAAGTTTTTCTAAATATGCATAACATGATGTTATATGACTCAAAGAATTATGTTAACTTTTAATTTCCTACATTAATTGTTGCCATGCATCTAAACATCTTATTTTTTACAATGTTTAATGAACTGAACTTCACTAAATGAAGTGAACAAATCCAGTTCTATCTTGGAGTTTTGGACTTGGATTTGACACTTAGAGTTGAGTAGAAAATCTATTTTAACAACTGGGAAAGATCAAATAAATTGAGTCTGATGTATATGTAGATAACAATTGTTGGCAATATTTAGTTTGCTCTTCCTAAAGCATAAAGTGCTAAGGAATCGTTTAAGTTTGTGGAAGAGCACTCCCAGACTGCTAATAAGTTTCTTATTAGGACACTTATAGGTACATTAACCACTATGAAATTTGATGGATCACGTACTATACATGAACACGTCATTGAGATGACAAATATTTTAATAAGACTTAAGTCTTTAAGAATGAAAGTGGATAAAAGCTTCCTTGTATAGTTATCTTGAGCTAATTATTGTTTGAGTATGGTCTCTTCCAAATAAACTATAATACTATAAAGGACAAATGAAATATGCATAAGTGACACAGTATATTGGTTCAAAATAAGACTAGACTCAAGAACCAAGGAAGTCACTCCATTAATTGTATCAAGAATTAAAGAACTAGTAAGAAAGGTGGAAAGAAGCAAGAGAAGAGAGTGAAAGGACCCTTAAAAGTTAGTAGGGAATCCTCTTAGGTCCACAGAAAGGAACATGACAAATGTAAATGTTATTTATGTAAGAAGGTTGGGCATTTCCAAAACGAATATTCTAAATGTAAGGCATGGTTTGAGAAGAAAGGTAAGCCTAGTACTTATATATGTCTTTAGACAAACTTGTTGAAAGTCCTTTAATACTTGGTTAAATGATTATGATTGTACTACTTATGTATCTAATACCTTGTATGGATCCCTTATAGCCTAAACCATAAGATCAAATGAAAGATTTCTCTAAATGGGAAACAAAATGGGAGTTCTAGCAGAAGCTGTCAAAATTTATAGCTTAATTCTAGACACTGGATATCATTTGGACTTTTGTTAAATTTTTTATATACCCGATATATCTAAGAAATTAGTTTCTTTATCTAAAATTGATAGATCTGGATGCTCATTTAAATTTGGCAGTGGTAGTTTTAGTTTGTATAAACATAACCATTTGATTGATAGTGGTGTACTATATGATAGTTTATATAAATTAAACCTTGAAGTTATGAATGCTAAAACTTTTTTGACTTTGAATCCCAATATTAATATCAAACATAATTTAATTAATCATAGATATATTTATTTGTGACATAAGCGTTGAGGACACATTTCTAAAGAATGACTTTAAAGATTAGTAAAGAATGAAATACTTCCTAAATTGGATTTTATTAATCTTAACATTTGTGTAGATTGTATTAAAGGCAAATAAACAAAACACACAATAAAGGAAGGAGCCACAAGAAGCACTTAGCTTCTTGAAATAATTCACATCGATGTCTATAGACTATTTGATATGCCTAGTTTCAATAAAGAAAAACATTTTATCACTTTTATAGATGATTATTCACATAATTGATGTGTCTATTTGCTATATGATAAATCTTAAGTTTTAAATATCTTGGAGGTTTATATTAATGAGGTTGAAAGGAAATTAGAAAAAAAGGTTAAAAATTATTAGGCCTGATAGAGGTAGTGAATATTATGGTAAGTATGATGAAAGTGGCCAAAATCTTGGTTTTTTTGCTAAAGTCCTTGAAATACATAGTATTTATGTGCAATGGACAATTCCATACATACTATAATAAAATAGTGTCGTATAATGGTATAATGGAACTTTGTTAGATATGGTTAAGAGTATGATGTGTAGTTTGTCTTTAGCTGCTTCTTTGCGGATATATACTCTAAAAACTACTATGTACTTATTAAATAGGGTTCCATATAAGGCTATTCCAAATACTTCCTTTGAACTGTAGACTATAAGGCAATTTAATTTAAGGCACCTATATGTTTGGGGTTACTAAGTAGAAATTAGGCATGATAATCCATATGAAAAGAAACTGGATGTAAGAACAATCAATGGATATTTCATTGATCATCGAGAAATGTCTAAAGGGTATATTGTCATAACTATATTACTAGAATTATGAAAATTGGAAATGCTAGGTTTATTGAATATGGAGAGACTAGTAGGAGTAAAACACCTTGTAGAGTGGATATTTAGGAAAAATGAGTGGAAGTCCCTATGGTTATACAAGTCCTTATAACTTGTACGCCTACTCAAGTTATTACTTCACAAATTATTAAAGTTTTTAATAATCATGAAGAATAACAAATTAATGAACCCATTGTTTATGATGATGTTAAGCATTAAGTAAATGAACCTATAGTAGAAGAACTGTAACAAATAGTATTAAGAACATCTCAAAAAGAAAGAAGATAAGATATTTTTAATGACTATGTGGTATATCTAAATGAGTCTGAAGATGAAATGGGAATTGAGAATGACCATGTGATTTTTTTCACAAGGTATGAACAATGAAAATTCTTATAAGTGGTTAGATATAATGAAAGATGAGTTTAAATCTATATAATAGAATGGTGTCTGGGACCTCGTGGAATTGCCAAAAGGTTATAAGAGAATTGTTTTTAAATGGGTCTTTAAGATCAAACGTGATTCTCTTGGTAATCTAAAATGTTACAAAGACAAATTAGTTTTTAAAGAATTTACTTAAAAAGATGACATTGATTATAAGGAGACTTTTATACTAACTCTAAGAAGGATTCACTTATAATTATTGTGGCTTTGGTAGCTTATTGTGATATAAAGTTACACCAAATGGATGTGAAAACTACCTTTCTAAATGGAGATTTAGAGGAAGAAGCCTATATAGACTAGCCAATAAGGTTCATAAAGGTTAGAAAGGAACACATGGTGTGTAAACTGAAAAAGTCAATAAACATACTTAAACAAGCTTTCAAACAATCGTTTCTAAAGTTTAATGATATTACAGTTTCCTTTGGATTTAAAGAAAACATCGTTAATTGGTGTATATAATTGAAAGTCAGTGGGAGTAGGTTTATTTTTCTAGTTCTATAACTTGATGACATCTTGCTTGTAGCTAATGATTTTGGTCTATTAAGTGAGATTATGAAACTTATCTCTAGTTAGTTTTAAATGAAATATATAGGTGAGATAATGTATGTGATAAGAATATAAATATTCCATGATAGATCATAGGTATTATTGGGTTTCTTAGAAAGTATATATTAATAAAGTATTCGAGAGATTTAGGATGGACAAGTATTTAGCATCATCCATTCCAATTCAAAAGGGGTAGAAGTTTAGCCTTATACAATGTCCAAAAAGTAACTTAGAATGGAAGTAATTGAAATGAATTTCATCTGCATTTGTGTTGGTAGTTTAATGTATGCTCAGACATATATGAGACTAGACATAAGTTTTGTATTGAGGATGTTGGGGAGATGTTAAAGTAACCATGATATAGATCATTGAAAAGTTGGTAAAGTTGTAAAAAAAGTTGTGAGATATTTGCAAGGAATTAAAGAACACATGCTTACTTTTAGGAGGTCTAATCACCTTAAGGTCATTGGATACTTAGATTCAGAATTTAATGATTGTGTAGATACAAGAAAATCCATTTTTGTCTACATTGATCTGTTAATTGGAGGAGCCATCTCATGGAAGAGTGTGAAGCAGGCTGTAATTGTTGTATCCACTATAAAGCTTAAGTTTCTAGCATGCTTTGAGGCCATGATAGGTTACATGATTACAAAACTTTATTTCAGGATTTGGGATTATTGACGGTATAGTCAAGCTATTAAAAAATTGTTGTGATAATTTTGCAATGGTTTTTGTTCCAAGAACGACAAGTATTCCAAAGATGCTAAACATATGGAATTGAAATATTTTACCATTAAGGAGGAGATTAAAAAACATAAAGTATCAATAGAGCATATTAGTTTTAGTCTTATGTTATCTGACACTTTGATAGAGGGGTTACCACCTAAAATATTTTATGTTCATATAAAAATATGGGTATTATATGTGCTAATGGTTATTAGACATTCTTTGTGCATTAATAAATGTATTATTTCTGAATTTTTTTTCTTCTTTATGTATTTGATTGCAATATATATTGTTAAAAATATAATCGAATAGTAGATTCCATTATGTGCTTCCCATTTATAATAATGATTAAGCAAAAGTACTAGTATAGTGAAATATGAAAAGGGGTATGTTGAATTAACAATGTATGACTGCCATGACCTTTATTAGTCTTATACTCGATTATGATTACTAATGATACTAGTGTATGTGAATGATGATTGTTGTACATTGTCATTGCTTGAATTATTAATCCAATAGCATTTAAGTGACTCATGTGCTAAAGGACACTTAAGGAATTTAATAATTTAATAAATGGCCTTTTGGGAATTTAGCTCATTATGATGGAAAGTTTTAGAACTGACTGATGGTTGTTAGTTTATTAATCATATTATGGTTCTGTCTTTGTCTAATAACTTTTGTCTTCTTATAAAATACCATCACGTATAAAAGGTGAGATAGAAAGATTGGGAAAGAGACATATTAGGTAAGAAGTTTATGATTGCGAATCATTTCCATATCACTAAACGATGGAAAAA
This sequence comes from Erythroxylum reticulatum, assembly GCA_025504915.1. NCBI lineage: Eukaryota > Viridiplantae > Streptophyta > Magnoliopsida > Malpighiales > Erythroxylaceae > Erythroxylum > Erythroxylum reticulatum. The sequence goes on from JANSVA010000217.1 coordinate 10,350,944, forward strand.
GGTTAGTATTCGAAAACTCTACCTTTATATGTGAATAAAATTCTAAATATGACTAATTTTTTCATCCGGTAATGGTTGTAAAATATATATAATAATTTATAAATTACATATTTTAAATAAATTATTTTATAAGTCATGAATTTTGATTTAAGTACTATTTGGTGTTAATATGGAATTCAGACGTGTTAGGGAAGAATTCTCCCAAAATTAAATTGTTCTTAACTTCTTATCAACGATATAATTGAGCTTTAAAAAAATGGAATTTTAAACTATCAAATACTAAAATACGTTGAATTGAAATATGAAGTAAAGAAAGTAATTGATTTTTTTTGCAAAAGGTAATTATAAACTACAAAAGGGAATTTGTAATACAAAGAAAGCTAAAATATAAACAAAGTTTTTTGAAATAGGTTGATTATTTTTTTAGATGGATTTTTGTAGTACTATAATTGTGTTGGTCTATTTGTAGTGTCTCGTACATTCCCATAGTGCTGAAAAATTTATAGTCCTCTCATCCTTAAATAGTTTTGTACTATAATTGCCCACTTTTCTACATTTAAGCTAACCACATGCTATTATCTCCTTAACTTCCATATCTTGTAATTTAACCTTAGATAACTTCTAAACTTCCAGTCCACATACTTATATTTTGTAACTACTACCTTCTACAATTTCTTAACTTTCATGTCCTGGGACTTTCATAAATTCAGTATATTTATTCTCACATTCTTGATTTTCCATTGTCCATAAATTCTTTGGTTAAGCATTTATTGGGCCAATCTCATGGCCTTTTAGACCATATAGGCTAAGTTATTATAGGCTATCAATAATTGCTCCCATATATGTTTAGTTGAGCAAACTAAATATATAGTATAAAAATTCCCCTAGTCTTTTATAAGCTAGAGCTTGAATTCCATCCCAATGGTTTTACATTTTTCATACTTAAATCTGGAGTTACTCCGAGTAAGGTTATATATGAGAAGTCTCCTAAATCCTACATAATCTTTAATAGATAAGAAAAATCAAATCAAAAGATTGCACTAAAATCTTTCAAATTTGAAATTCGTATTTCTCTATCTGTTATAAAAGATAAAAAAATCTCTTTAAAATTTAACCTTTTACTATTCCCTTAAGATTTAAACATCTTTCATTATAAAATCGCCTTATTACTTCTTCACTTTCCACCTCAACTCTCAAATAATTCTTATCCTCTTTTTTTACTTTAATATTTTCCTCTTGTTACTTCTTCGGCCATGGCTTCTTTCCTCCATAATTTTTCCTTTTCTTTAATGGACTCTGATGAATTGAATGCTATTGATGTATGTTTTTGATTTTGGTACTTTCTTAAAAATCCTTTAATTTCTTCTAACGTCACTTCTATTCATAGGCTATTAAGCTGGAAGTAGTTTCTATCCCATTCGAGCCTTTTCCACTCTTCATAAGGATCAGATAAATAATTCTCAAACTCTAATTCTATTTTTAAACCACTAACTCTAAAATTTGAATTCCTTTTCTTAGTAATGTAGAAGACTTTCCTTATTTTGACCACATATATAATCTGCCTTTGGGACTCCTCCACTTATTAATTCTTCCCACCCATCATTCCTTTACTTGGAGGAAGTAAGTCAAAATTCTCTTTAAAATTTATTTTGATTCAGGCCCACAAATCCTTAAAACTGTGGCCTAGAAATTTAAATCAATGGACTAAATGGGTAGATAGGTTATATCAGTAATATAATTAGACTTGAAAGAAACAGGGCTTTCTATGCTAGTAGCCCTTTCTAAGAATTCCATAGAGTATTAACCTAACCTTGTATCTGCGATTTTGAAATTTTGGAGTCCTTTATACAACTCCTTTATATTTCTTTTTATCTATGCTTCCATTTCAATGAAATATGTTTATTTTTTAACTTTCCTATAATCTAGGAAGATTTTGTTTGCTTAATTGAAGAAACCCCTTGTTTAGATACTGGTGCTTCTAAATGTTAATCTTAATCTGGGTTGATAAATAACTACGTTTCTTTAAGAAATCATGTTTCTGAACAAGACATGCCAAATTTATTTAGATTATGATAAACCGATTTATCTTTTGTCCTATTTAAACCTAGTTTGGAATTCCTTCCTTTTTGTAAAGTAGTAGCTTCTAGTATGTTCTTTACTTTAGGCTCTATTTTCTTAGGGTTTCTCTACAAACAATTAACGAGATATGATAGATGAATATTTGACTATATTTTTACACTCATATTTGATGTATTTTGCTTGATATTTTATACTTTTATTGTATATTTGGTATTTAATTCGCTTCAAGTATGTAAACAAATTATAGGAAAGGAATTCAGATGAAAACATGACATGAATAAAGATTTGATGCATAAAAGGGATGCATGATCGTGCATCTACTCGTGCACTTCTTCCAACCTATGCAATTTTGCAATTTTTAGAGAATTTTGTGATGCACGACTATGCATTGGCCAAAACACTAAAATTTAATATAAAATGAAGTGAATAGTGGTAATTGAAGAGAGCAAAAATTAGGAGGTAATTCCAAATGTGGAGATTGTTCTTAAGGGGCAATTTTGGTCCAAATAAGTAGAAAACATGAAGAAATCATTGAAAGATCCATTGGAATGCAATTCAATCCTCTACCTTGTAAGAATATTCGATAGTAGACAATCAAGAAGATTTAGAATTATGAACCCATTGTTCATAATTCGTGTTTCTTTCAGTTTATGTTTGATTTCGAGTTCAATCATATGTAACTAAACATTTTGTTAGTGTTTAGGTTAAATGAACCTTATGTTGATACTTTAATATGATTTGATTTTATTATTATTGCAATTGATTGATTGAGTTAATATGAATCGATTACGTGTTTAATATATGCTTTAATAGGCCCAAGAATAACAAATTATAATATGATTTCATATGTAGAGATTGAGAAATCCTACGTTGGAATAAATCTACCATAATTAGGAGTTGATTGTAACCTTAAAGATAAGATGACATAAATCTTCTAGATTAGGAACAAACTTAAGAGAGGGATTCATAAATCAGTAAAGCAATCTTATAAACTTTAACTTGAGAAATTCGATCAAAAACCTTAGGATTAGTTGTTAGTAGACTTAAAGTCAGCTATTAGCATACCATAGGAATGTCCATGGTCCAATACATTAATAAAAAAATTGCATAAAATAGATAAAAATGTTAAAGGTTTTAAGGGATTCAAAGGCTAAACATTAATTTTTGATAACGATAAATTTTTTAATTCTTCCTTATTTCTTTGTTCTTTATAACTACCTATTTTGTTTTACTTACCTTGATTTTAGTTTCTTTAATTAAAAATCCAAAATCAATCTGTAGGCTATATTATAGGAAAAAGATAATTACTAGTAATTACTGTCTTTGTGGGATAATTACAAATAATCATTGTCTTTGTAGGATCGACCTATACTTGCCCGTACTAGTTATAGTTACATCGTGCAATTATGTTTATTACAATATTAACTAATTCAAAAAAGTCAATCAAGATTCCTCTCTAATCTCCCTTTAAGATAACTTAACTTGTGTGTGTAGTTTATCCAACTTTAAACTTTTGCTTATTTCCTTGAACTTAAGGAAAAAGAAGGCTTATCTTCTTTTGACCCTATATTTTCTGATTTTCTTCACCTTTGTTATCAATTAATTTATGTAGTAAATCTCCTACGCACATCTTTAATACTTTGTTGTCTTTAAAGTCTAGGTCTGTGGATCAGTTGAATTTGTTTGAAGACTTCTCTAAAAGGCCTTATAGGCTAAGAATTTTCAAGACTTCTGAATCCTCTTGCTTAGCCATTTATCAAAAGCTTTTCCTTACCTATATCTATCCTAAAGTTTTCATTGTTGATGATGATGAAGCCTTAAAATATAGCGCTTCTATTATGGCCTTGGTTTTTGAAATGTGTCTCCCTTATCCTTGGAGTAGGTAAATCACCATTTCCCTAGGAATCCTGCTATACATTTTGTAGATTACATAATAGGAGCTCCTTTCAAGGCAAACATTATCAACGATAAATGTAGCACCCCACTCCCGTAAGACAAATGCCCGAAATCTTGGCTAATATTCGAGTCCTTGCCTCATGAGGGTGGCATGCTAGAGCACTCAATCATTCAAAAATCGGTATATATTTTTTTAAACCACAAACGTAATATGCAGAAATTGATAATCAATTCGGGCCCACTTTCATTCATAAACATTTTCAATCAACATAATACAATCAATAGAATTTCAATAGTCAATTGGGGCCTATTACAAATATAGATCACTTTAGTCATAATGTCTTTAAATTACAACATAAATCATATACACCTTTTTACAAAACTTTCGGAATACATAATTTTATAGAAATCGTGGAATACAATTTTATACAAAAATAGGAAAACAAAAATGTAGACGTGAACTGATCCCGACCTCTATCTTTTTCTTGTGTGCAGTAATGATACTTCCATTTGCCTAACGGGGTATTCTTCTGAGTCCTGAAAAATATTTGCAAAATTTTGGGCAAGTCTTTGCGAACTCAATGAGTGACCATCCTTGATGGCTCACTCAATCACATAACACGTACAATTCATCAATTCATCAGATAAAGTCACATGTATTATATATTCACTTATGTATATACCACTTGATCATTCATTTCACACATTTCACATTCAACACATTTCAATTATTCACATCATTCATATGCAATGCACATGAGACTCATTTTAAATTTATAACTTTATTGTGACCGAGTGCCTAACTGTTCAGTATCGGGATCATTGATAATTGTCCAATATTGGGCTCATTGATAACTGCCCCATATTGGGCTTATTGAAACTATCCCGTATTGAGCTCATTGATAATTGTCCCATATTGGGCTCATTAAAATTGTCCTATATCGGGCTCATTGATAACTGTCCCATATTGGGCTCATTGAAACTGTCTTATATTGGGCTCATTGAAACTGTCCCATATCGAGCTTATTGAAACGGTGCCATATGAGGCTCATTAATAACTGTCCCATATTGGGCTCATTGAAACTGTCTCATATCGGGCTCATGATGCTCATTGAAACTGTCTCATATCGGGCTCATTTTACATAGTGAGCCTTAGGCTCTTAGTCACTTTTGAGCTCGAGACTCATTTTTACTCGTTGAGCTTTAAGTTCTGATCTGTGGCTACTCTGATCATAACTGCCATTATCTTTCATGCATTCATGAAATGGAATGAATCAATCACATTTACATGATCCCATTCAATCACATTCCCATATCATCAGATCTTAGTCTGGCATTCAACATTAAGTTGAGAATCACGTTTTCACTTACAGGCAAATGCTCATTAAAACACATTTATCATCAAATTATATCCACTTAGTCCATCTCATTCACATAGAAATAACACTTTAATATCCTAAATAATTCATCACATCATCGGACCTTCTGTCCGAAAACTAACACAATTAATCACATCCATATAATCATTCAGTAGTCAATCAATATAAAATTCAAAACAGAACAAACAATGAATGAGACCATCTAGGTCTACTCACAGTACGCTTCAGATTAGCATTTGCTTCCAAATTTTGGAAACACTTGAATGCGGACACTTAACCTGCTCAACCCATTTACGTAAGACACACATTGCACACTTATTAATAATTGCACACTTATAAGCATTTATTTATGCACGACTGTGTATATGGACTATGTATGATGCATGCTTAATGACAATCCCGGGTATTTTAACAAACTTCATATCTTATGCTAGTTCTCATTTTATAACTTAATTACTCATCAATTCTTTAAATCACAACCAAACAAAAAATCTATTATTTTTTATGATCATCCAAAAAAACCAGAACACTAACACATTTCATCACATTTTCTGCATTTCTTCACTTTCAATTTTTCTGCATTTCTAACTTTGGTATTTTCTTCATTTATTCCTCTAACTATAACTTTAATCTTTCGTTCAAATCAGTACACATTTTCATTGATTTTTAAACTCCAAAAACTGGTTTAACACTATCCCATAATATTTTAGTCATCAAATTCAAAGAAAATCACCACGTACGACACATTTAATCTCCTCACTCATTTTTGAGAAAATAAGAATATCACTGTTCTTAACCATTTAGCAGTGAACTAATGATGCATGCTTCATTGCATACAAAAATACATAATCATAATAAGCTTACTTGTTTGAAGCTTCAATATCTACAAAATTACATAACCCTAATCCCTCATGCACCCACGTACATCAACTTGAAAGTTGAAAGGGAGGTTCGTTTTTTTTTCTTGGGATAGAAGAAAGAAATATGAAAGTGGAAGTGACAAAAAGAGAAAAGCAAGGTTTAAATTTGGTGAAATTTTGATAAAAAACTCTATGTTGGAGGAAAAATTAGGGAAAAAAGCTTCAAGAAGGATAAAGACAAGGACCGTAGCTTATCTTTCAAGGTAATTAAAGCTTAATTTAGTTAGGACACCTGTCTAATTCTCATCCACTTATCCACTTCCATTTATTAAGACTTACTTATGTATAATCTATACTTAAGTTTAGGACTTAATAAAACCACTAAAATCACAAGTCATAACCCCATATTTGCTGTGAGATTTTTCCCATAAAAACATCATTTTGGGTCAACTTTGCATGTTCTTTTTGACCCCGACACTTAAGTCATTTCGCAACACTTTCTTATCGAATATGTTCCCCTATGTCTTATGTCCTTAGTTTACTCCAAATAAAAAATCATCTCATTTGGAATCCTATAGATCTAGATATAATCAAAACACTGAAGTATGTTCAATAAGATAATCCTATTTCACTGTTCCAACAGATTCCACACTTTCATCTTATCAAAATTTTTTGAATTTGATTCAGAATGCTACCAATTTTTGTGGAGAGATAGAAAAAATATGTTAGAAATCTATTGGTCTAAGAATCACTCCAATTGGAGGTCAAATGACAAGGTTATGGCTGAAAGAATCAAACAAGGTTTTGTCCTCAATCATATGAAACCTTTTTCTTTTGGGGCAACTAGCATAACTTTCACTATAGGTATCGGATCAAGGTCATTCTTAGATAGTTCGAAAATGGACTTATAATTATATAACTTTCATGAAGGTCATGAAGGCATATTCTATTGTCTAGATAGTCAAATTTGGACCAGACGATACAAGATGAATAGTGACTAGAAGAAGGCTATGAACAGTACACATAAGATATCTTGCAATTAGCATAGTTTTCTCTAGAGATAGCGGATTATGTAGTTCTTTAGATGGTTACAAAGGGGACTTCAAGGTTTACAACTTTCATGAGACCTTGAAAACAAATTCTATGATGTATAGGGTCAAAAGTGGGACAAGACGATAGGATCAGATGAACCCAGACGAAGGGTTAGATGAATTGGAAAAAATGTCATAACTTTCTCTAAAGAACTCAGATTAAGGTGCTCTTTAAATGGTTCGAAAGAGAACTTCAAGTTTTACAACTTTTATGAAGACCTCGAAGACAAATTCGATCATATATAGGGTCACAAAAAGGACCAGATGATGCAAAATAAACAGTGCACCAGACGATATAACGTCTTCACAAGACAATCCGTCGTCACTAGACGAAGCATCTTCATAAGACGAAGCATCTTCACAGGATGACACGTCATCAGAAGATGACACATCATCATAAGATGAAGCTTCTTTACAAGATGACACATCATTAGAAGACGAAGCGTCTTCATAAGACGATCCATCCTCACCAGATGAAGTATCTTCACAAGATGAAGCGTCTTCACAAGACGACACGTCATCACAAGACGAAGCGTCTTCACAAGACAATACATCATCAGACGATACAAACCATACACCTAAGTATCTCCCCTTATAAGGATCATAACTTTCGACTCCAGTATCCAAAAATTCCGTACCATATATTCTCAGTAAACTTCTTTAATGTATTTTCCTTCACTAAATCCAACACTTAAATTTTTATTTCTAGTCTTTCTACTCCATTTCATTCAACTCATTCACTATAACCACAATTCTCAATCTATCCCATTACTATTCAATATACTCGAAGTTTTAATGAGTGTATATACAATTATTTTCATGTATGTAAGAATTCAAATCCATATGCACGTATACTGACATTATGCATGAGCATGAAAAGCATTTTTCTATCCTCTTATTGTTATTTCTCAATTACCGGAATCTAAATTCTAACCCTTAATATAGGGATGGGATGTTACGATTCTCCACCTTAAAAAAATTCGTCCTCAAAATTCTCATCTGATTGATCAATAGGGAGGGGTATTATTTCCTCATATGCTTCTCCATTTCCTATATAACTTCAGCACTTGAATAATTTCTTCAAATTGACTACGATCGATGTAATTAATCCTTTCCTTAATCACATCTTCAAGTATCACATTATCTTAACAGTTTCCTAAATATAATTCAGGTTGCTCATAACCTTCACTTCAAGTGCTGACAATGCCTCTTTGTCAGATCATATTAATATTTCATCTTTCACTTAGTATTTCACATCTCTTTATTGCTAATACACTTAACTCTCAAGTTTGTCTCGCTATATCCCATAACTTTAAAGTGATCCCCTAAAATTCATCCATCTTTCATAAGTCACTTTATTCTTATTACAGATTCATTTCAATGTAGGGGCAAACGATCCTTTTTGTCTTTTGACACCTTATACAATATTCTAATGGTATCACCAAGATAATGATTGTTATATCTGCAGTCAATTTGAACCATACATGAATCCCATGTTCTTATAAACTCCAAAAATATAAGCTTTACACCTGTCTCCAATAATCAAGACTATTGGTAACTTAAACATGTAATCACTTGGTTCTATGCTCTTAGTCATCAAATGCTCTTTCGATGTATTCCTAAGGATGTATATCATAGGTTGTTATTATGCTTCCCTAACAATCTCTTTATTCAATCTTCCTTATCAGGTACGCATACTTCTTATTTCAATCACAAAATATCATTCTTCTGATTTAAACTGAAAATTTCATATTCATTTTCAGTTTCCTTGATAAGATTCATAGATTCTAAATCCTCAATTTGGACTTTTCTGAACTTTCCATGTAAAACTGCTCTTTACATTCAATAGCTAAATGTACTTCATTTGTGCTCAAATCCTATGCTCTTTATTTCACTAGATTTGGTGACCCCAATATCTGAATTCATGCTTCACTGCTATTGGAATTTCTGCTTAACGCATTAGATATAGCACTACCTTTACAGGAAAATATTTATTTTTACAATCATAATCTATACATAACTCTATTCATTGTCTTGGTTTTATATTCAATCCTTTCATACTAGATACTTACCATAAACTTAAATGATCTGTACATTCCAAAAATGACTCTACACATCTAATGTTTCCAAGATCTCCAAGCGATTACTATCATAGCAATTCTAAACCATGTATCAAAATCAACTCATAAGACTTTAATTGTCTCTATGTATACAAAACCCGCTTTATACTATTACAATAGATTGTATCTTAATCTCTGATGTGAAACTTCATTATATACTACATAATCTCCAAATCCAAATGGCATAGTTAACATTGAGGTTATAGTTCCTCAAAATTCTTTTTGCATTCATCATTTATACGGTTTACACATTTTTCCTGAAACATCTTTTTGTCAAGGGACAAGATCACTAAAAACCCCTTAATAGTCCTTGGTATTATCCAACATACAACTAGTTTTAAAGAACTCTGAATCTCTCATATATTCCTTATAGTTTCTCACTTTATCATCATCTCTACTTTTTTGGGTCTCCCAATAAGCCATCTTCAGATATTATACAACCCACATTTTATTTGATCAAGCTAAGATTCACTCTCATTAGGCTTGGCATATAATTGTTTTTACCTTCACGATATGTAAGATTTCCTCAAATGTTCAAAAATATTCTCTTCACTTTTCGAATACACTCCAAATATCCTCTATGATCAT
>JANSVA010000217.1:10361056-10385814 GCA_025504915.1 Erythroxylum reticulatum
CTCTAGGGTCTTTCTAAGGTTTGAAAGGTTCAAAAAGTCCCTCAAAACATGAAGTTCTTAAGCGACTACACATTTGCCCTTGAAAGTTAATAAGGAATCCTCTCATATCCACTAGAAGGAACATGATGAATGCATATGCCATTTCTATAAAAAAGATTGGGCATTTCTAAAAGGAATGTTCTAAACGTAAGGAACTGTTTAAGAAGAAAGGGAAGCATAGTACTTATGTTATTTTGAAACAAACCAGGCAGACGTTTCTTTTAATACTTGGTGGAATGATTATGGTTGTATTACTTATGTTTTTAATACCTCGCAAGGACTTGTTATGATCCAAACCACAAGATCAAATGAAAGATTTATCTATATGAGAAACGGAATGAGAGTTTTAGTATAAGTTGTCAGGACTTATCATTTAATCCTAAATATTGGATGTTATTTGGAATTATGTGAAATTTTTTATATATTTAGTATATCTAGGAATTTAATTTCTTTATCCAAACTTGATAGATTTTGATACTCATTTAAATTTGGTAGTTTTAGTTTGTATAAACATAACCACATGATTGGTAGTTGTGTACTGTGTGATGTTTATATAAATTAAACCTTGATATTGTTTATGCTGAAACTTTATTGACTTTGAATGCTAATACTGGTATCAAACATAATTTGATTAATGATAGATCTATTTACTTATGGCATAAGCTTTTGGGACACATTTCCAAATAAAGACTTCAAAGATTAGTAAAGAATGAAATACTTCCTGAATTGGGTTTTATTAATCTTAACATTTGTATAAATCGTATTAAAGGTAAGAAAACAAAATATACATTAAAGAAAGGAGGCAGAAGAAGTTCTTAATTTCTTGAAATAATTCACATTGGTGTTTATAGACTATTTGGTGTCTCTACTTTCAGTAAAGGAAAATATTTTGTCACCTTTATGGATAATTATTCACGATATGGATATGTCCATTTGTTAAATGATAAATCTCAATTTGTAAAAACCTTGGAGGTTTATATTAATAAGGTTGAAAGGCAGTTAGACAAAAAGGTGAAAATTATCAGGTCTGATAGAGATAGTGAATATTATGGTAAGTACGATAAAAGTGGTCAAAATCTTAGTCCTTTTGCTAAATTCCTTGAGAGATATGGTATTTGTTCGCAATACAAAATGTTAAACACACCGTAACAAAATGGTGTGGCAGAAAGGAGTAATAAAACTTTGTTATATATAGATGGGAGTATGATGTGTAATTCATTTTACCCACTTCTTTGTGGATATATGCTCTAAAAACTGTCATATTCTTATTGAACATGGTTTCTAGTAAGGCAATTTCAAAGACTTCTTTTGAACTATAGATTAGAAGGAAAACAAGTTTAAGGCATTTGCATGTTTAAGGTAGCTAAGCAGAAATTAGGCATTATAATCTATATGAAAAGAAACTAGATCAAGAACAAGCGGCGACTATTTTATTAGTTATCCAGAGAAGACTAAAGGTTATATATTTTATCGTCCTAACTATAATACAAGAATTGTGGCAACTGAGAATGTCAGGTTCATTGAACATTATAAGACTAGTGGGAGTGAAATACCATGTATAGTGGATATTCAAAAACTATGAGAGCATGTCTTTGAGGCTATGTAAGTCCCTGTGGCTTGTACACCTACTCAAGTTGTTATTCCATAAATTATTGAATTGCTTAATTATGATAAAGAATAACAAATTAATGAACCCATTGTTTATAATGAAATTGAACATGAAGTGAATGAACCTACAGTAGAAGAACAACAATAAATAGTATTAAGAAGGTTTCAAAGAGAAAGAAGTCCAGTTATTTCTAATCACTATGTGGTATGTCTACACAAGTCAGAAAATGACTTAAGAATTGAGAATTACCCAATGAATTTTTCACAAGCCCTAAATATTAAAAATTTTGAATAATGGTTGGGTGTCATAAAAAATGAGTTTAATAGAATATAAGGATGATTGAGACCTTGTGGAATTGCCAGAAGGTTATAAGAGATTTGGTTCTAAGTTGGTCCTTAAGACCAAACATGAATCTCTAGACAACCTAGAACGTTACAAGGCCAGATTAGTTGCTAAAAGATTTACTCAAAGGGATGGCATTGATGATAAAGAGACTTTCTCACCAATCTCTAAAAAGGATTCACTCAAAATTGTTATGACTTTGGCAACTCATTATGATATGGGCTTACACCAAATAAATGTGAAAATGTCGCTCTGAATGGGGATTTAGAGGAAGAAGTCTATAAACCAACTAATGGGGTTCATAAAGGTTAGAAGAGAACACATGGTGTGTAAACTGAAGAAGTCAATATATGAACTTAAACAAGCTTCCCGATAATGGTATCTTAAGTCTAATTATATTATTATTTTCTTTGGATTTAAAGAAAACACTGTTGATCAATATATATATATATGTGTGTGTGTGTGTGTGTGTGTGTGTGTGTGTGTGTGTGTATAAAGGTTAGTGTGAGTAAGTTTATTTTTCTAGTTTTGTATGTTGATGATATCTTGCTTGCAGCTAATGATCTTGGTCTATTAAGTGAGACTAAGAAAATTTTCTCTAGTCATTTTGAAATGAAAGATACGTGTGAGGCAGTATTTGTGATAGGAATAGATATATTATGTGATGGATCATAAGGATTATTAGGTTTGTCTAAGAAAGTATATTTTAATAAAGTGTTAAAGAGATTTAGGATGGAAAAGTGTTCAGCATCACTAATCCTACTTCAGAAAGAGGACAAGTCTAACCTTATGTAATGTCCAAAAAGTGACTTAGAATGAAAGCAAATTAAATTAATCCCATATGCATCTGTAGTAGGGAATGTAACTTATGCTCAGACATGTACAAGACTAAACATAAGTTTTGCAGTGGGGATGTTAGGGAGATACCAGAGTAATCATAGTATGGATTACTAAAAAGCTGCAAAGAAAGTTATAAGATATTTATAAGGAACTAAAGATCACGTGCTTACTTTTAGGAGGTATCATCACCATGAGGTAGTTAGATACTCAAATTCATACTTGTTTGGTTATGTAGATACAAGAAAATATACTTTTGGCTATGTGTATATATTAGCTAGAGGAGCCATCTTATAGAAGGGTGTGAAGCAGTATATAATTATTACGTCCATTATAAAGGTTGAGTTTGTGGCATGCTTTTAGTCGATGACTCAGGCTAAATGGTTACGAAACTTTATTGTAGGGCTTGAAATTCTTGACAGTATAGCTAGGCCACTAAAAGTTTATTGTGATAATTTTGCAGTAGTTTTCTTCTCTAAGGACAACTTTTATTCCAAAGGTATAAAATACGTGGAATTGAAATACTTTGCTAGTAAGAAGGAGGTTCAAAAACAAACAGTTTCACTATAGCATATTAGCACCAATCATATGTTAGTTGACCCTTTGACGAAACGATTACCACCTAAAATATTTTATGGTTATAGAATATGGCATTATGTGTGTTGATGATTATTAAACAATATTGTTATATTGGCTCTTATTATATATTTGACACTCTTTACACATTAATGAATATATTATTTCTAAAGTTTCTATTTTCTTCTTTATGTATTTAATTGCAATGTATGATATTGAAAACATAATTGAAGGATAAATCCCATTATGTACTTTTCATTTATAATCATCATTGAGCAGAAGGGCTAGTATAGTAGTACATAGAAGGGAGTCTATTGAATTAATAATATATCACCATCATGACCCTTATTAGTCTTATACTTGATTATAATTACTGATAATACCGGTGTACGTGAATGACGACCATTGTACATTAGGATTGCTTAAATTATTAATTCAATAAACTACATAATCACATGAGTCAAGTGGAAGAATGTTAGAAATAATTCCTTTAACTGACTCATCTGTTAAAACAAAATTAAAGGATTTAATAATTTAATAAATGAGCCTTTAGGCTTTTAGCTCATTATGACGGGAAGTTTTAAAACTAGTTAATAGCTACAAGTTTGTTAAGGAGATTAAGGTTTTATCTCAGCCTAATAATGTAAATTTTCTTCTTCTTACAAAATATCATCTTGAAAGAAAGTAAGAAAAGTTCAAAGAAAGAGATAGGTTTAGAAAAGGAAATTATTGAGAATTGATTTATGCATCAGTAAGTCATGGACAAAGGTTAGGATCCATAAACTCTATCTTTGTATTAAAATAAAATATATGATCATGATTGAATATTTGTGAATTTCATATATCCTGTTATGTTTATAAAAACTATGCTTACAGTATGAACCGTGCAAAATTTAGATAACTCAGAGCTCCAAGTTCGATAACTGCTGTTTAATTGCAACCACTTCTGAAGGACAATAGCCATCAACGTAAACGTCAACGAAAGTTGTCGGTGCTCTCGAGGACATAACTGCTGTTTAATTGCAACTACTTCTGAAGGACAGTAACGTCAACGAAAGTTGTCAGTGCTCTCAAGATATTTTTGTTCAAGGAACCGGCAAATAAAGATCGATAAGTACGCCAAATTTAAAAGATAGTTTTGGTTCATCATCATTGCGCCAAGCCACGTCAATTCGAGTTGCCTATTTCCATTGTAGGTTTGAAAATTACAGACACAGGGACACACCATTGACACCACCTAACCCGTTTTTTATTTCCAGAGGATTGAGTAAATTTACTTCCAAATCTACTAACGATCCCAATCTGGTAAATAAATATATGTGTGTAGGAATTTTCCTATAACTATTAGGAGGGCTTATGGTAAGTTGAACAAGATATATTTTTGACCCTACCTCGAAGCTGTTCTTTAAGAACTTGTGATTTCATACATAGTTAAGATTTTTTTTTTCCCTTTCCTTTCGATGTAACAAAAAATCATCTATAATTGCTTCCCTCTAGATTTTCTTCTATATTTGATCTTGGATTGCTAAAGGTCCAATGGGGAACAAAAAAAGCTGTCTTGTACTGAGCTCAAACTCAAAATTCCAGGCTCGAATGGCAAACGTTTGGGCTTGGAAATGATTCTGATGAGGAGGAATGTCTTCTCAACTTCATTGATTCGAAGTTTGTACTAGACCTTGCTCTTAATTCATCTTAGCAATATACATAACCATCCCTCATGTGTCACCCTATCATTTCTAGCATTCACAAGGAATAGGTCGTCTATTTGCCAGGATTGCATCTTGATTTCTCTGAAATGAACAAAACTGAAGGGGGAAAAAAAAAGTTATCATTTCTAATCCACACTAGCCCATAGTGGCATATAATCCAGGGTTTAAATTTCAGGTGCGAACATATGAGTAGAAATGGACTTCGACATAAATTCTTATGGGCTTGAAAAGGTACGAACTTAAGATGGTTGTGTACCTTCCAAAGCTTTTTTAAGGCAAGAAATATCAAACATTGACTTACCTGAAATATTTGGTAAATCAAAAGAGCTAAAAACCTTTTAATTTTTGGTATGAAAGTTGATACATCCGAAAGGTAAAATAGAGGTTATTTAAAGGCAAGTGTTGCCAAGGAAAACTAGCCTTATGTTTTTCTTTGATGATTTCAGTTGCTTACAAGTCCAGGCTAATACGTGCTTCATGCTTGAAACAACCTCATGTTTTATTTTGGGTTACTTGGCCACAAAAGTGTTAGGAACAATTAGGACTTGGATAGAACTAGGTTGCAGCTAAAATGAAATTAAAAGTATTGAAGATAAAATAAACTCATAGATTTTACGTGAAAAATTCTTAAATTAAGGTAAAAATTACAGGTAAGGATAGAAAAATTTTACTATAGGAAAAAAAGAGAATTACAAACTAGATTCACAAAATATGCAAAATTTTTCTCACTTTTTTTCTTCTCTTTTCTCCCTCACTCTCGTTTCTTTTCTTTGCTAATGAGATGATTTACTCTCTTCTTCTCCTGCCTATTTATAGGCAGGAGACGTGCGGGATGGCTGGTCATTTGACCAGCTATCCTTGGCTTTTTATTTGTTTATTTCAACTTTGGTAAGCATTGAGAACGGTGCCTACCATTTTTGACAATTCTCTCACTTGAAGATTTAATTGAGAGTCAATCAGATCGTAACACTATTCTTTTTTAATTGCCGCTTCATGTTGCTTACGTCTTTGTTGGGCCACATGAGGATTGACACCACATAAACTTGTCACCATTGATTGCTTTTATCATAAAATCTGTCAAGTTATCCATTGTATGAATTTTCTATATGTCCAACGTTTCTTCTTCCACTTTCTCACGAACAAAGTGATATTGAACTCGAATGTGTTTTGTCTTTGAATAAAATGTTGGATTCCTTGCAAGATGCAAAGCACTTTGGTTATCACAAAACAAAGCAATGTTCTCTTGTTTGTATTCAAGTTCTTCCAACATCAACTTCGACTGTACTACTTCTTTACTAGCTTGTGTAACTGTTACATATTCTGCTTCTATTGTTGACATAGCCACAACTGATTGTAATTTTGAAACCTAGCTCACAGCTCCTCTAACTAGTGTAAACACAGATCCTGTAGTGGATTTACTTTTATCAAGATCACGTACATAATCAGCATCAACATATCCTTTGATGGTAAAATCAATATTCTATAATATAATGTAATATCTGAGGTTCCTTTGATATATCTGAGAATTCTCTTAATAGTATTCCAATTCTCTTGACCAGGATTCGCCATGTATCAACTAACTACTCTCACTACATGTGCAATGTCTAGTTTTGTACAAATCATAGCGAACATTAAGCTTCTCATTGCTGATGTATAAGGTACTCGAGACATCTCCATTCTCTCTTCTTCATTAGGAGGACTTATTCTTGAGGATAACTTAAAATTAACAGGAAGAGGGGTATAAATTGACTTACAATCTTGCATATTGAAAAGTCGCAAGATCTTCTTTAATAATTCTTTTGAGAAAGCCAAATCTTCTTATTAATAACTTGAAATTAACAGGAAGAGGGGTATAAATTGACTTACAATCTTGCATATTGAAACGTCGCAAGATCTTCTTTAATAATTCTTTTGAGAAAGCCAAATCTTCCTATTATTTTTGTCTCGGTGAACTTGCATCTTTAGAATCTTTTGTGTTAGTCCCAAGTCCTTCATTTCAAATTCCCTAGTTAACTGTGCCTTCAATTGTTGGAGCATGCAACCAATATGTCATCCACATATAATAGCAAAAATATAAAATCATCTTTCTCAAACCTTTTAAAATATGCACAAGGATCTGCATTCAGTCAAGGCTCATGATGAAGGAATCAAATCTCTTAGATCAACATCTCGACACCTGCTTTAAACCATACAAAGATTTGTTCAACATATAAACCAAGTTCTCTTTCCCTTTTTCTTCAAAACCTTCTGGTTGGAGCATATAAATTTCTTCATCAAGATCTCCATGAAGAAATGTAGTTTTCACATCTAACTGCTCAAGATCCAAGTCAAATATAGCACACATTACCAAAACTACTCGAATTGTAGTGAGTTGAACCACACGAGAAAATATTTTGTTAAAATCAATACCTTCTTTCTGAGCATATCCTTTTACCACCAATCTAGCACGATATTGTTCCACTTGGTCATCATCACTTCGTTTGATCTTGTAACCTATTTATTGTTAATAGGCTTTCTTCCTTGTAGTAGTGATATCAGCTCCTATGTCTTATTCGTATGAAGTGCTTCAATTTCTTCTTGTATTGCTATCATCCACTGAGATGCATCTGAACTATTCATTACTTCTTGAAGAGTTGATGACTTTCTGTCCTCAGTTAAAAGACAGTATGCAATATTGCTCTCTATAATATAATTTGAGTGCCAGCTTGGTGCTCTTCTTGTGTAAGTTGATCTCTGAGTATCTGAAACATTATATTTGACTGGTTCTTGCTCCTCATGCTCTAGTGCAGCTTTAGAAGAATCATTTTGATCAACTTCCCTATCCACTTGTATTATTGTAGTTTTTTGATTCTCTTATACAGTGCTAACATTTTCTGCTTGTTTTTTATCCTTTTCTTCTATGAAGATAACATCCCTGCTGATAACAATCTTGCGGGCAGTGAGATCCTACAGATGATACCCCTTAACGCCTTTAGCATATCCTAAGAAAATGTATCTTATAGATTTTAGATCCAACTTTGTAGTTTTTGGGACATTGAACATCACATAGGCAGGACTTTCAAATATATGAAGGTTGTAATAATCCACTGGTTTACCAATTCACATCTCTATCGACGTCTTTAACTCAATTACAGTTGATAAAGCTCGATTCACCACATAATAGGTGGTATTGACTACTTCTGCCTAAAATTTCTTATCTAAGCTTATAGTTCTCAACATAGCTCTTGTTCTTTCTAACGGGGTTCTATTCATTCGCTTTGCTACTCCATTTTGTTGAGAAGTGTATGCAGTCGTGAACTGCCTTTTGTTGTCTTCTTGCTTGCAAAATTCATCAAATTCTTTACCAATATATTTTCCTCCATTATCTGACCGCAAACTTGATCTTCTTGCCAGATTCAAGTTCCAACTGTACTTTGTGAAATTTGAAGACTAAAAACACATCTGTTTTTCTCTTGATAGAAAATACCCAACATCTCCTCAAATAATCATCTATGAATGATAAAAAGAAATTTGCTCCTCCTAGGGACGTAAATAGTGCTTGCTATACATTAGAGTGAATCAATTCTAGAATTTCTTTGCTTCTGAACTTTGATGTGTTGAATTTCAATCAATGTTGCTTACTCAAAATACAATGCTCACGGAAGGGTAGTGAAACTTTTTTAAGACTTGGAAGAAGATTCTTCTCTGCAAGTATCTTCATTCTTTATTTTGACATATGTCTAAGTTTTTTATGTCACATCATTGCAGATTTGTCATCTGGACTAGTCACCGCAATGGATGTCTCTCCTTTTTGCATAATTATTCCCTTCAGTATGTACAAATTTTCAACAATCTTCTCTGCTTTCATAAATACCACTGCTCCTTTAATCACTTTTATGATCTTGTTTTGAATCTCAAATTTGAAACCGAGATCATCCAGTTGTCCTACAAACAACAAATCTTTTTTAAGCCCTTCATATGTCGCACTTTTTTAATAGTCAGAATTGTACCATCATATGACTTTAACTTGATGGTTCCAATACTTACGATCTTAAGAGCTTGATCATTATAGCTGTACACAGATCCTCCAGAGACATATTCATACTGCTGGAACCATTCTCTTCAAAAGGTCATAGGAAAAGTAGCTGCTGAATCAAATAGCTAGATATCAGTAAATCTTCTCTTTCCTTCAACAGTCGTTGCTGCTTCACAAACCATTACGCTTCCATCATCTGAAGTGCTTGAAACGTTTCCTTGAGGAACATAATCTTTCTTGTTTAGATTCCAACAATCCTTTTTCAGGTGCCCTTTCTTGCCACAATTGTAGACTTGAAATTCTTCTTACTCTTAGATTTTGATCTACTATGACTATGACTCCCACTTGGGCCATGTTCTATTGATCTTCCTCTTGTCACTGTCAAGCCCTCCACTTCTTGTGAATTTGTTAGCTTGTCTTCCTTACTTTTGCGTTAACTCTCTTATTCCAAATTAGCAGTTGCGATGTTGTCAAAGACTAGAGTATCTATGTTGTTTGTTAAATTAATGATGCTTTGATCATACAAATTTGGTAGACTTTGGAGTAAAAGTTTCGCATGTTCACTTATCTCTATTGTGTGCCCCAATAATGTGAATTGGGAAAATAGAGTATTTAGAGTATTTAAGTGCTCCGTCACCAAAGTGGATTCCGCCATGCGTAAAGTGTATAGTTTTCTCTTTAGAAAAATTTTATTATGCAGTGATTTGGCCTCGTATAATTTTGTAAGGTGATCTCATATTTCCTTCGCAATATTCTTTTCCTCTATGCTGGATAATATTCTATCAGCTAAAGCTAGGTGAAGATTAGCTACAACATTCCCATCCATCTCGTTTCACTATTCATCTGTGACTCCAGCTGGTCGTTCACTAATGGTCATTAGATAATTATATTTCCTCAAGATTGCCTTTATCTTCAGCTTCCACAAAGAGAAATTGTTCTTGTTGAATTTTTCAATGTTGTACTTTACCGCTATTACTTCAATCACAACCGTTTTATGAATAATGCCTTTGACAGGGTGAATAATATTCTAATTTATCTTTTGAAGTGGAGGATCCACACTTAGTGACAACCACAGAGCATACAATAAGTAGATATATGCACCTAAAGCTGGCTCTGATACCACTTATTAGGAATAATTAGGACTTATATAGAGTTAAGTCGTAGCTAAAATGAAACTGAAAATATTGAAGATAAAGTAAACACACAGATTTGACGTGAAAAACTCCTAAATTAGGGTAAAAACGAGGAGCAAGAATAGAAGAATTTTACTATAGGAAAAATAGAGAATTACAAACTAGATTAACAAAATATACAAAATGCTTTGTCTCACTTTTTTTCTTCTCTCCTTTCTCCCTCAGTCTCGTTTCTTTTCTCTACTAATGGGATGTTTTGCTCTCTTCATCTCCTGCCTATTTATAGGCAGGAGACGTGTGGGATGGCTGGCCATTTGACCAGCTATCCTTGACTTTTTTAAAATTTATTTCAACTTTGATAGGCATAAAAAATGGTGCCTACCATTTTTGACAAAAAGGACAGAACCAAAACCTTGTTTCATGTTGAAAGCGTTGGTCACATCATCGCCTTACTTGAATTATCCACCGGTTGAATTTACGTGGCAAAGATAAAACCAGTTTGTCACATTTATGTCACATCCAAGAAATCTCTACTTTATTTCTAATTGATGAATTTTTGATGTAATTATTCTTTCTTTAAATATTACATATCAAATATTCATTAATTTCGTTTAAGTTTAAGAAGTGTTTGGAACTAACAGTAAATTTAAATATTATATTTACTAGATTATTTATAATACTAATTTTGTTTATAATAATATTAGTATAAAATATAATATCTAAATGAAAGAACATTTAATCTTAATATGTTCAACCCTTTTATGAAATATTTGATATGTAATTAAATATATAATCTTTTAATTGTCATAAGGAATAATAATGACTCAAAATTTAAACTGAATTCATTAAACCTCTCAATCAAATAACTTAGCTTTTGCAATAATTATATATTCAACCTTTATAACAAAGAATATAATTGAAATCTACAAATTTATTTTTCAAGTAATTGTATAATCACTAATAAAAAACATGTTTGAACCAAATCACCTACATAATCTAAAATAATATAAGTAATCATTCTTATTTTAAACATGCATTTGTAGTATCTAAATCCACTTTATGGTTTGTTGGTGTTCCTTTCCAATGTTTGACATTTATCTATTAATAACAATAATCAGTTAAAATATAAGGATGATTAAATTTCCTAATATATGTAATGTTAGTAACTGCATTCAAATGGGACAAACGAGACAAGTAATCAATATGACAATCTCTTTGTGTTGAAACTTTAGTACTAACAGGTTTGAAATTAGTCATGTTAAATCTCTCTAAAACCTTCTTAATATAACTCCGTTGGATAAGACATAATATCATTTTCTCTTTATCTTGAAAGAATTCTATACCAAGAATTTTTTTTTACAATTCTCATATCTTTCATTCCAAACTCAAAATTTAATAGGAATCTTAATATTTTAACTTCAAATATATATGTTGAATCAATGGAGGTTCCAGTCAAGGTTTTGATGATAAAAAAATATAAGTACTACTAACAATTTTTTTTCCAATATTGTTGATGAGAAGAAATATGAGAATACAATCTTACCATATCAAAGGATTATTTTAGAAAAGGCGATGTTTGCAATCTTCGAGATCAAGATCAAGTCAAGAAAAAGATTAAGACACATCAAGATTATTTCATGTGTTGTAAGCTCATCTTGATGTCTTTGATAATCTAATAGGCTCACCATGCATAAACATTTTATTTCATTTCATAGCATGAGTCTTCATATTCACTAAAAGGTATTGAAGTTTTTGTTAATATAAAAGCATCTTGATCTTTCAAAATTATTTTGAAAAATGTGTTTAATCATATTTGGATTAAACAAATTGGTTTTGAACATTTGAAGTTATTAAAATCATATTTTTGGAGTGATTAGTCGACTTATACGGGTTAGTGGTTGACCAATATAGGTTAAAGTTATTAAATTTTATGTAACTTGAGTTTGTTACAACATTAGTTAATATGTTGATCAAACTAATATGCCATATTGGTCAACCAGTGTCTGTACTAGTCAGTTAGTGTTCTAATGGCTAATGAATCTGGAGCTTTCAGTGCTATATTGGCTAACTAGTAGTTCTTAGCTCTAACAACTACTTGGATCAAAATATTATAAATAGGTATTTTTCTAATTAATTTTTGGATCATTAAGCTTTTGAGTGTCCTATACACACATTTCTAAGTAGTTTTTAATCATTTGAGTGTTCATTGTATCATTTTGAATGTATGAGCCTTTTTGTGATTATCAAAGCATCTAAGTGAGAATTGTTTAGTCATAAGCTATTTTTGGGTTTAAAATAACTATATTGGGTTATTAAAAGTGATTTGGGGTTCCTTTTCACCTTGAACAAAGATTAAAAAGGAGGTTCTTCTTTGATAAAATAAGAGATTATACAAAGGGTATTCTTTGCCTTACAAAAAGAACTATAATTAAAATCAAAGACGAGTCTTAAGAGTGGACATAAGCAAGGATTATTTTTCGAACCTTTATAAATTGATTTGCATTTCTCTTCTTTTACTCTTTATTTTATTATTTACCAATATAATTTAATTCATTTACTTTTACTTATTTCTTGCATTTGTGATAATTTGGAGACATTGTTATCAATTTAGTAAACTTTAGTTAAAATCTTGAATTTACCCAATTCACCACTTCTTTGGTGCCATTGGGGAAACAAGTGCTATTATAGCAGGTGTATAGAGCTAGAATTTTAAACAAAACCCTTTAACCAAGAATGGTCATAATGGCATACTTCGAAGCATTACCATTATCCTTTAACCAAGAGGGTCAAAACATTATTAAAGCTCCTTTCTTTTATGGAAATGACTACCTTTATTGGAAAAAAAATAATGAATTTTTTCTTGATGGCCGCAAATGTTAATTTATAGGACATTGTTTCAAGTGATCCATACATTCCTACTAAAATTATAGATGATAGAAAAGTCCTAAATTGAAAGAAGAATGGGATCCACAAGACAAAAGATTAATCTCCTTAAATAGTAAAGATGTCAAGATTTTGTTTTATGCATTAGGGGGAAATGGATTCAATAAAGTATCTATATGTGAAACAACTTATGAAATTTGGCATGCACTAGAAGTTACTCATGAAGGAACAAATCAAGTTAAGGAAAGCAAAGTTAGTATGATAACTCATCATTACGAATTATTCCAAACGAAATATGATAGAAGCAATTCTAGCATGTATACTAGATTTATTGATGCTATCAATGCTTTTAAGGGTCTTGGTAAAACCTACACTAATGTTGAAATGGTGAGAAAGTTGTTTAGGTTATTACCAAAAATATAGGAAGCTAAAGTGATAGTCATACTAGGAGTTAAAGACTTAATAGAGGAGCTTACTGGATCTCTTCTTATATAAAATGAGGATCTAAGAGACATAACAAGAAATAACACTTTTAAAGAAAAAGAATTTAGTATTTAAAGAGATATCATTTAATGTTGTCACCCTAATCATTAGAAAATTCAAGAAATTCTTAAAGAATAAATCATCAAGAAGAAAGGAATAAAAAGGTGGTAAGATGGATTCAAAATGCAAATCAAATAATATTATTTGTTTTGAATGTAGGATACCTAGATATATGAAGTCTCAATGTCCTCTTATTTGCTTTGAATGTAGGATACCCAAACATATGAAGTATCAGTGTCCTCTCCCCAAAGAAAGTGACAAAAATGAAAGAAATGACAAGAAGGAGAAGAGGGACAAAGGCAAAAACAAAAAAGGCAATTAAAGTTCCACTTGAGATGATACATGCGACTCCAAAAGTGAATATTCGAAGGGAGATATAGCTCACATGTGTTTCATGGAAAATGATGACGACGAGGTACTCTCTAACTCTAAATTATATGTAATGATAATAGTGATATTTATTTAACATATAATAAACTTATTAGGAGTCTCAAAATCATGAGCATGAAAAAGAAAAGGTTATCTTCCGAACTCAAAGAAGTTTAAAAGAATCTAGATGCATGCTTGAATAAAAATTAATAGATAAAGAGTGAATTACATAGCATTAAAATTTTTTAAAGATGTAACCATAATGGATAATCATAATTTAAACAATTTAAAGCATCAAAATGAAGAATTGAAGAAGGAAGTTGATTCTCTTAAGGACTCATTCTCCAAGTTCACTAAAGGAAGAGAGAAACTAGAAAACATGTTAAGAGCCCAAAAGAGTTCTAATAATAGGCATGGAATTAGATCTAGTCATCAGAATGCTTCCATCACCAAAATCACTTTTGTCAAAGGAAAGCATTTACATAGTGAAGAACTAATGCCTAGAATGACAAATGAACATAAAAACATCTACATCTAAGCACACACATAACACAACCAGTAAAACACAAATTAGGAGAAAACCCCATGCTTTCTTGTAATCTAGAGTGAGAATTCAACACTCTCAAGGAAAGAATAAGCAAAAATTCTATGAGAGAAAACACATGATAACATATAATACCGCACTCGGCCTTACACTAAGAATAACTATATGACATTTGTTCAGACTCCACATAAGCATAAAGAAACATGTTTCACATATACAATTATGCTATAACTTTTCCAAAAGGAACATTCAAATCATTAGCACAAAGAAGAAGTTTTCGTGACTTATATATATATATAGAAAAATAAGAAATGCATTATTGAATCAAATTTATAATGGTATCATCATACTATCAAATCATATGGTATGATATGTTATTTTTGTGGTAAATATAGACATATTACTAAATTATTCTTTTTTAAACCAAAGACAATGAATAAACCTTCTGACAAATGGGTTAAAAAGGAGACTAGAAAATAAGGACCCAAGCTCATTTCAGTACCTAAAATACATTAATTGGATTATTTTGTAGGTTCCTAAGAAAACGAGCAATAAATGGTATATGGATCGTGGCTGCCCAAGGCATATGATCGGTAATGCATCCTAATTTTCAACTCTTAGAGGCAAAGATAGAGGATTCATCACCTTTGAAGATATGCCAAAGGTAAGATAATTGGCATTGGCAAAGTTGATAAGAAAGACCACACAATTATTGATAATGTACTCTTAATGGGTGGATTAGAGCATAACTTATTAAGTGTGAGTCAATTATATGAAAAAGGCTACAAGAGATCATGCATTATATCTAGATTAATTAACAATAACATTGCATTTTTAAGAAAAAAGAAGGAAATATATATATAATTGATCTTGATGATTTCTTTAACCAAGGTACGAAGTGTCTAATGTCTATTAGTGAAGATTTATGGATTTGGCGTAAGAGACTTGGACATACAAGCATGAATCTCATTTTTAACCTAAATTCCAAAAAACTTGTACATGGACTCCTAAACATCAAATTTGTGAAAGACAAGATCCCTGGAGCTTGCCAAATGGGAAAACAAACCAAAAACTCATTCTGAAGTAAAAAATTAGTAACTTCCACTAGATTCTTACAATTACTTCATATAGAATTATTTGGACCAACTAGGGAGCTTATGTGGTAAATTTTATGCTTTCGTCAGAGTTAATGATTTCAGTAGATTCACTTGGGTATTATTCTTAGCAAACAAAGATGAATGTATTGAGGCATTTGTCAAATTTATCAAAAGGGTACAAAATGAAAAGGAAGTTACTCTTACTTCTACTAGAAGTGACCATATTAGATATTTTGAAAATGAAAAGTTTGAAACCTTTTATGAAGATAATGGTATTTTGGCAATGTTCTTCACCAAGAACCCCTCAATAAAATAGAGTTGTTAAAAGAAAAATAGAAATTTACAAGAAATGGTTAGAACAATGATCAATGAGCATAATCTTCCTAAGTATTTTTGGACAGAGGCAGTAACCACCGTTTTTTATATTTTTGGTAAAGCCTACATAAAACCAACCTTAGATAAAACTCCTTATGAACTTTGTTATGGGAAGAAGTCAAACATCAATCACTTTAAATTTTTTGGTTGTAAGTGCTATATTTTGAATACTAAAGATAGCCTAAGGAAATTTGATTATAAAACGAATGAGGGGATTTTTTTTGCTATTATTTAACTAGCAAAGCATTTTGGGTGTTTAATAGGAAGAGCCTTACTATTGAAGAATTTATGCATGTTGTTTTTAACGAATCTAATTTGCTTACATCTAAAAAAGATCTTGAAGATGATCATATAGGTATCTCCAAAGAACTATTGTCATTAGCCCTTAAAGGAGACAAAATTGATCACCAATAAATTGCTCATGAACTCATTATTGAACCAAGTGAGGGAAATAAGAAGGATGAGGAACTCCCAAGAGATTGGAAATTCAAGAAGAGTTGTCCTCCTATTTAAATTTTAAGTGATGTTCAACAAGAGGTCATCACTGTATCTAATCTCAAAGATATTTCTCATCTTGCTTTCATTTCTCAAGTTAAACCTAAGATAAAAGAAGAGGCCTTTAATGATGCAAGTTAGGTTCTTGCTATGAATGAGGAATTGGAGTAATTTGAGAGGAGTGAGGTATGGAGCTTAGTACCTAGACTTAGTGATCACTAAATCATAGGTCCTAAGTTAGTTTTTAAAAATAAATTAGATGAATCGAGTAATATTGTGATAAAAAAGCTAGATTGGTAGCAAAAGGGTACAATCAAAAGAAGGACATAGACTTCGAGGAAACCTTTGCTCCAGTGGCTACACTAGAAGCCATTAGGCTCTTGCTTGTATTTGCAATATACATGAATTTCAAATTATCTCAAATAGATGTTAAAAGTGCTTCTTTAAATGGCTTCATTCAATAAGAAGTTTATGTTGATCAACCCCCTGGTTTTAAAAAACATGAAGCTCCTAATCATGATAAACTTTCCAAAGCTTTGTACAGTTTAAAACAAGCTCTTAGAGATTGATATGATAGGCTAAGTGCATTTTTGTTAGAAAATGGATTCTCTAAAGGCAAAGTTGACACTATAATTTTTCTTCAAATGCACAAGCATGATATTTTAATTCTTCAAATTTATATTGATGATATTATTTTTGGTGCTACTAATGAGATATATGTAAAAAATTTCCAACTGTATGAATAGGGCATTTGAGTTGGGCACGATGGGAGAATTTAACTTCTTTCTTGGACTCCAAATTAAGCAAATAAAGGAAGGTATCTTTATAAATCAAGCAAATATACCAAGGAACTACTTGAATGTTTTGGAATGGATCAGGTCCAACGGTTAAGCCACCTATAAGCATTAAAACAAAATTGAATAATAATGAAGAGGGTAAGCCCATTGATGTAAAGCTCTATCAAGTTATGATTAGTAGCTTACTTTATCTTACCACAAGTAGGCCCATATTGTGTTTAGTATTTAGCCATGTGCTAGATTTCAATCAAGCCTTAGAGAATCACATTTATTAGTCATGAAGTGCATCTTTAGATACTCATGCGAAACTACTTCACTAAGACTTTGGTACCTTAAGAATATGTTCTTTGACTTCATTAGTTATTCAGATGCAGACTTTGTTGTCATCCTTTTGGATAGAAAAAGCACATCTAGAACCTATCAATTTTAAGAAATGCATTTCTTGGTTTAGTAAGACATAAAATTTGGTTGCTTTATCAATTGTGAATGTCGAATGCATGACAACCTGTAGTTATTGTGCTCAAATTATTTACTTAAGGCAAAAACTTAGAGACTATGGATTAGATGTTAATAAAATACCAATTAAATGTGATAATACTAGTGCCATTTGCCTCACAAAAAATCTTATTTAATGTTCTATAGCAAAATATATAGAAATTATCTTTTTATAAGAGACTATGTGCAAAACAAAGATATTAAATTATAGTTCATAGAAACACAACACCAATTAGCAAACATTTTTACTAAACTTATGATTGAGAATAGATTTTGTTCAATAAGAAGAGAATTAAGAATGATGATTGGAAATTATATCAACTAAATTTTTTAGTTAATTTGTGCTTCCTATAATTTATTTTGATCTATAAAATTTTTAATATGAGTTAACAAAACTTACTGGTCAACCAATATCATAGATTGGTCGACTAATGCTCTAAAAATGACTAAGTTGAAATTTTTTCCTAAGAGTTTTCTCTTAGATTGGTTACTCACATGCTCACTCAACCAATCCAATTAGTTGACCAATTTTTTAAGCTAGTCGACCAATATAGCTAAATTTGGAATCCAAGTTTTTCCCGAAAGTATGTGTAGAGTTTAGTAACCCCTAGTGGTTGACTAATAACACATGATGGTCGACTAATATATCATGTTCTTAAAAACTAGATTGCTCCCTCTTTTATCCTCACCAACCTCGCTTTGCAAAAATTCTCCCTTTTTCTCTTTACAAAACTTTCTCCAAAAATCTCATTACCCTCTACTCCATTGATTCCACCCATCATCTCTAGTACTCACTTGTTTCCTCCACAGCACCTCTACAACATCTCCACAGCCAACCTTCTTTTTTGTGATTGTTGCTTCTCCAATAATATTTAAGCAACTTCTTTGGCTCTAATAAGTTTCCTCACACTCCGAGGTGTCTATCCATTGACCTCCATTCCTCCATTC
The DNA here is from genome assembly GCA_025504915.1 of Erythroxylum reticulatum. NCBI lineage: Eukaryota > Viridiplantae > Streptophyta > Magnoliopsida > Malpighiales > Erythroxylaceae > Erythroxylum > Erythroxylum reticulatum. The sequence continues at coordinate 10,379,863 of JANSVA010000217.1, forward strand.
CTTCTACCTTGCCAAAAGTAAGCCCTAATTTTCACTCATTTGGGAATTTTCAAATTTTGTCTTTCTTTTACTAACTTAACGATTCAATTAGCTCCTACCCTTAATTTTTATCATGTTTTTGCATTTAATTTCAAGTTTTAGACTTCCAATTGCATCACTTTATCATTTGGGATTAATTAAGGTTTTAGAATAGGAAATTGCCTAATTTCATGCGAATTGAACTAAAATTTTCAAAATTGAAGAAACCTTAGTTTAATTTATGACAAATTTAAGTTTTCTTGTCTCTCAATTGCTTTGAAATTATGCTTAATTTTGTCTAAATTGCATTTTATAGTATTTATGCATAAGTCAATTTAGGGGATTTTCTTACTATGCATTATTTTTCAAAATTAGAGGTTTCTTCATTCAATTGATGATTGATTTACACTTCCTTTACTATGAATTGCCTTAAATTGTGCTTACTTTTATTCAAATCACAATTTTTGATCATTTTTATCTACATGACAATTGGACATTTCTTCTTTATAGATTACTTTTTAATATTAAAGTCCTCTTAATTAAATTGATAATTTGTTAGGATCTATTTTATTGTGAATTACCTTACACTATGTTTAGCTTAATTAGACTTTGTTTTAAAGTTTTTAACTATATATTGCCTTGAATTGCATCAAGTTTTAGTACAAATTATCTTTTGATTATCTATGCCATGCATGTAACTCTCCTTAAATTTGTAAACTTGAGATTATAGTAGTACTATCATCTCTGTCTTGTAGGGAATCCTTCATATTTAACCTCTAATTTCCTCTATCACATTTCCCTTATCCTTAACCTTTCTTTGAAACTCATGGCAAGAACTAAAGGAAACCCTAATCCTACATCTAAGACTCTCATATAAGGTAAAGATACCCACACATCCTTTAGGACTCCTTGGATTTAATTAGGATCTCTGACCCCTTCTCCTCCCATACTCCTAATGAGAATGAATATTTTGATATTAATTCTCATAAATTCCAAGATTATGCTTCCTAGGAACTATAAGAAAACCATGTTATTCCCCTACCAATTTAGATCAATTTAAGGATTGTGGTCTTGATTGATATTTTATTGATCAAGGGTGGGAATCCCTCCTTACAAAGACTTACAAAATTGGTCCTACCAATGTTTGATTATTTCACATCAATCTTTGTCTTCAGGTGATTCGTGATGCACTCATATTTTCTCCAAAGTTCATAGTGTTGACATTCACCTTACTATAATCTTATAAACGAGATCCTAGAGATTCATATTCTTATAAACCAAATACATTATTTGACCTTACTCTATGCATGATAGATTCAAAATTATTTTTGAGTCAAGCCCTAGTGTAGAAAACTCAATGATGTAGGAGGCCTTAATGTTATTCCTTGTTTCCACCATCTCTTTATTAAGTATAATTTTGACTCTAGTAGTGATCACTTTACCTTCCTAGTCTATAATGATCTTTTGTTCCTTTCTACTTTTATGTTAGAAAAATCAATTCGTCTTGGTCATTTTCTTTTTCTCAGTATAATTAATTTCCATCGAACCAAAAAGAAGAAACTAAATATTCTATATGCCCTCAACTTTTAGCACTCCAAATTCCTACCGTTGGCAATGAGATTGACTTGGATTTCTTCTTTAACTCCGCTAGTCTTCATTGCATGGGATATCAATTGGTTGCTGGATAAATTACTAGATCACATCGGTGACAACATCTTCAGTCTTAGCACCGGTCTCTAGTTCATAAGGCTTTGCTATACGATGTTCCTAATGAGCCTTATTAAGCCATACTATTGACTTATATAGAGACGATGAGGCCACAACCTCTCGACCACATCATTGCTCCTCCTCAAATGCTCATCTTATAGCCATTTAGTATTAGCTTACTATGTTGCAAAGAGAGTTTGGTTTTTTTTAGGACATCACAATGATCTTTGATGATTTGTACAATTTGAATGAGTCTTACTTCCCACCTCCAACCAATCGACTCATATTAATGTTTCCAAAAAGGGGAAGAAATTTTTTTGTGATATTAGAGAAAAATGTTATAATTCAGGGGAGTACATTTAGTTATATTTCACTTTGACAATGTATACTTTTGTTAAATATTTCTCTGAATATTGAATTAGTATATGATATGGATATGTTCTTTTATGCATAAATTAAGAGGGAATTAATTATTATCTCTATATGGGTTATAATTTATTTGACTACATTCTCATAATACTTTTTAATATCACAAATAATTTGTCATTATTAAAAAGAGGAAGATTGTTGAACTAAATCAGGTTATAATCGAGGATTTCATGACAACAAAACATAAGTACTATTATCAAAAAAAGTTTCATATCTCTAATGTGAACGAATGTGAGAATACAATCTTAATATATCAAAGGATTATGATAGAACAGACGAAGTTTACAATCTTCAAGATTAAGATCAAGTCAAGTAAAAGATCAAGACATATTAAGATTATTTCATGTATTACTTATTGTATGCTCATTGTAATTATGTTTGATAATCTAAGAGGCTCACCATTCATACATATTTTATTTCATTTCATAGAATGAGTCTTTATATTCACAAAGAGATATTGAAGCTTTTGTTTATAAGATAATAGCTTCTTCATATTTCAAATAATATTTGGGGAATATTTTGGGAAATGTTTGACTCATATTTATATTAAACAAATTGGTTTTAAGTATTTGAAGTTATTAAAATCATGCTTTAGGAGGCGATTAATTGACCTATATGGGTTAGTGGTTGACCAATATAGGTTAAAGTCGTTAAATTTTATGTATCATGAGTTTATAGCAACATTGGTTAATGAATTGTCCATCACTTAAATAAAACAAAAATATCACTTTTGTCTTTCAGAAAAATAGATTATTCCTTTCTAGATTAATCATCAATGAAAGAAGACATATACTAAGTTCTACCTCTCTGAGGAGCTTGAACATATCTCTAAATATCTGAATGGATGTAGTTGATAGTACTTTTGATTCTATGAATGGTTTAATTAAAGCTAACTCTTTTATGTTTCCTAAACATGTAATTAATACTCATAAAAGTCTAACTTTGATGTATGCTTGTATAACATTCCTCGCTTTCTCATTAAAGTTTTACTCATATGTTCTAATCTCATGTGTCATAACCTAATGACATCAAAATCTTACAAATAATATGTATATCAAGACAATACTTTTAATAATAGTCCCATAAAGTACAATTTTTTTAAAAAACTTTCATCACAACTAAGGAATCACTTATGGCTTCTAGAACTCCATCGTCACCATTATAATTATAACCATTAGTATTGAGGGTACTTAAAGATTTAAATTTCTTTTCAAATTTGGAATATAACAAACATTTATTAAAGTTCAAAATGTACCATCGTACATCTTCATTTGGATATTTCTTACATTAACATTCTAATAAAATTGATTGTTAACCATCAATAAAAATCCAATATCAACTGCTTGATGAGTGGAAAACTAATTCCTATTCAGATACATATAAGAAAAAATGTAAAATGTAAAATTAACTCATGATGAAATTTGGACTTTCTCTTCCTCATAAGCCAAGTTCCTGTATTTGGATTTTGATCAAGGATATGAAATTAAGGTATTATGATTTTTTTTATACTAAATTTGCCTCTTATAACTAAGCTCTTCAATTTACTTTTAATGAAACTACTATAAACTCTTTTCCAAAGTTCCTTAAAAAATAAAGAGGGTTTAACAATTTTTAGAGTGAGAGTTTTCTTACCATAAACTTATTTCATGTAAAAAGAGTTGGAGGAAAAGGTATAGATAAACTCCCAACTTTTTTACAATTGAAAAATAAATCCTTAATGTTCTACGATTAAACAAAATAAACCCCTATTAGTATCAGAACTTGGCTCCGTACCCTTTTTCTTGACCATTTTGCATCAGTCCATTAACTTCTCTTCTAACTATATTAAAAACTAACCTAAGTGAGTTTTAAATAAGCTATATGGCATAACACCAAGACTTTAGACCCACTTTAAATGACATAACAATATGTTATTAATATACAGAAACAAAAAATATTAAATAAAAACTAGAAAAATTTTCGTAAATACTTGACAAGTACTAATCCCATCAGTTAAAAAAATCCCCATTCCACAAATTCTAAACAAAATCCCATAAACTCTAGAACTGAGATTCCAAATCATAATAATATTAAATTAATTTGTTTGTTTCCTTGTGACAACCCATTTTTTAGCCCTGCTAAGCTATAAAAAACCAGAGCTTATAGCATTAAACAAAATTCTCAACGTAGTGTTCTCAAAAAAATGGTATGGGACAATAAAAGGGAAAGATTTTGAGAAATGACATGGTAGTTGGAATGAAATATAAACCACAGCTTGCATGCATCTTATACAACAACTGGAACGTAAAGATACATGCATATCAAAACATATATATATGTACAGCAACAGAAGACCAAGAAAAACACCTCCATCCATTGCCTTCAGATCTGGATGTCTCTGTGAAGTTTGAGATTCTATCCTCTTCCTCAGCACAATTGATGGTGTAAACAGATGCTTGGCGAGAATAGGACCCAAACCAAATCCAACGTTGTTTTTAAACAACACTTCCATACCCTACTGTCCATCACAGAGGCGGAAGGTTGAGGAAGTGGGCGACAAAACATATGCAGGAGTGATGGGTCATGATTAAATGGACCATATATATAGGTAGGTAAGGTTTGGCCGAAAATCTTACATTCTCCCACTTGGTCCATCTAACCCAAAGCCACCACATATAACAAGAAATCAAATATATGAATCATGGCGATAGGTCCTCTGATAGTGAGTAGTATCTTCCATGTATTAAATATACAACATTTATCATTACTAGCCCTTCAACTTAATGAATAAACCATATGTTTATTTTAGGTCCAAATTAAACGACATTTCTTAAAACCAATCAAAATATATGTGCACAAAATATATGAGAAAATATCAAAGTGAATAAGAGTTCCATTAAATCAACAATATGCAACAAAATCACATTGTGGAACCAAGTCCCATATGCACTACGTGATCCTTAAACTGCTTAAGTGGCATGCCTTTAGTTAGAGGATCCGCAATCATCAAATTAGTACTAATGTGCTCTATGACAACTTTCTTTTCTTTTACACGTTCTCTTATGTCTAAATACTTAATGTCGATATGCTTGCTTCAACTTCCACTCTTGTTATTTTTAGCCATAAAGACCACAGTGGAGTTGTCGCAATACAACTTTAACGGCTCAAAAATTGAATCAACAACTATGAGCCCAAATATGAAACTTTTCAACAATACACCATGCGAGGTGGCCTCAAAACATGATACGAACTCAGCCTCCATAATGGAAGTAGCAATCAGGGTCTGTTTGGCACTTCTCCAAGATACAGCTCCATCAGCTAGCATGAAAATATAACCAGATGTTGATTTCCTTGAATCAATGCAGCCAGCAAAGTCTGAATCGAAGTATTCAACTACTTCCAAGTTCGCAGTTCGTCTGTATAAAAGCATATAGTCCTTTGTGCCCTGAAGATATCTCAGAACCTTCTTTGTAGCTTTCCAGGGATCAATACCTGGATTAATATCTTCCTAACATTTCAACAGCATATGCAATGTCAGGTCGAGTGTAGACCTGAGCATATATAAGGCTTCCTACAACTGAAGCATATGGAATGTTCTTCATGTGTTCCTGCTCAAAGTCATTCTTCGGGCATTGATTTAAATTGAATCTATCACCCTTGACAATGGGTGCTACACTTGGTGCACAATCTTTCATCCAAAATCTCTCTAAATTTTTTTGATATAGGTCTCTTGAGATAAACACAAAATGCCTCGAGATCTTTCTCTATGGATCTTAATCCCAATGACATAAGATGCCTCACCCATATCTTTCATATCAA
>JANSVA010000217.1:10388508-10435977 GCA_025504915.1 Erythroxylum reticulatum
TCTCTCTCCGTGGTTTTTACCCTATTGGGGTTTTCCACGTAAAATTTTTGTGTTCTTTCCGTGCTTTCTTTCCAACATGCACAGCATTAAGTAGGGAAGTTGCACTCTTAAGGTAAATTCTTATGACGGCTTGTAATTTAAACTTCAAAAGTGAACTTCAATTCTCCCACTTCTAACTGCTCAAAGCTTCAAAATCAGGGTTTCAACTCATGCAAGCAATTAATTAAAGATTATGTTCATAAAGCAGACTTCTAAGTGATGATAAACCACCTAAAAGATGAACATCCCAGCTAAGTTATAGACATATTTGCTTGTCCGCTAGGCAAATATTATGAAACCAACTACGAAAGAGCAAAAGCCAAGCCAACTTCTTATTTTGTCCCACTCAAAAGTTTGATTTGGTCATGCTTTTTTTTTTCATTTCTTACTATGATTCAAATTACGAAAGCAGGAGAATATAATTTAAATGTAAAATTGAGGGAGGCTATCCCAGCAACAGTAAGTAACTTGTTTGATTCTCACCTAAAAGAAGACTGGTCCTACACGTGATGCCAACATCGGTTACTTGCTGGAACGGCTAACTCGATGAATGATTTTCGTAATTTAATATTTTGGTCTACTTTTATATCATATTCACAACTTAAAACGCTAAACTAATAACAGTTGAGAAATAAAATTAGAACATTAAGTATCTCTCTAATTGCATGGGATCTTTATTTTATTTAATCTTTGTTTATAGTTATAACCAATCGCCATCATGTGGTTCTTGCCGTTCACTTTTAAATTACATTAACCTAAAACACCTGAATTCCATGAATCATTCTTCCTTGTCTGTCCCCTGCACTCTACATATAGCTGGAAAGCTTCCATTTTCAAAATAATTAATACAAACATTTATTAATAATAATTTTTTAATGCTAAAATCAAAGAATGTATAAGTATTCCAATTCGTTTGGAATACGATCCAAATAGATACACTCCACGTGCCTCATTTTTGTCCTTACTAGTCATGAACAAATATGCACGTGCCAAAATTATTATCCTCCGCCGGCGACTCACGTTCTCCGCGCATCTCGTGATGAAAACGACGAAGTTGACGAAACACTCCCTGCACCCCCCGTCGCGTTAAGCAAATCAGATAAATAATTTTCTAAATCCTCCGGGCCAAATCGGACAATTAAATGACTTCCCATCTCCCTCCTTATCTGCAATCTATACTTCTCATAAAATTCCCGGTACACCGGAACAATCTTTCTGGCCACCGAAATCTTGATTTCGTCTCGAAGCTTCGAGTCTTTAACAACCCACGAACTCTGCTTTTTGTATGCCTCTTCAAAAGCGGTGTTGAATCTGATGAAACTGTCTTTAGCTTCGTTCACCGGAATCGCCGCGGCCGCATTCTGCGGAAGCGCCGCCATAACTCGGCTCCATCCCATGCGTTCGTAGTTCGCTGCGTACTGTCTCACCTTCGCAATGTGTTTGGTCACCCACTCATCGCCGAGAAGAAATTTTAAGCTCGACGTGCGCACCTTGTTAACAACATACTGTAGATTGTTGGCCAGAAACAGATACGAGAGAGCCACGTCGTTGTAAAGCTCGGCTTTGCCGTCGAGCTTACAGAAGAGAACGAGGATAAGCCAACCGAATCTCGCGGAGAACGCCGACATGACGTTATCGTCGCTCGCGGGACTTCCGAAACACGAACCTGCTAACGGAGACGGCACATTTAACGGCCAATCGGAGACGATGTCCGTTAGCGGCCCGTTGTAGTCGGCGAGAAAAGCAGTGTAGTTCATTACGTAGCGAGTGAGTGGGTGGATTCCGCCGCCGGGAACAGATTTTGAGTTGTCTTTGGAAATTGCTGTCTCGAAGTCCGTGAGCATTATACGGACGGCCTCTCCGAGTTTAACAATGGAATTGCCTACTTGTGTTCGGATAGCAGAGCTTGATTGGAAGCTGAAGATGTCCTCTATCTCAGGCCGGAGGTCGGAGATGGTCTCGTAGAGGTCGAGAGTTCTGAACATTTTCTCGGGGGCTTTTTTGCTCTTGGAGACATTTTCCGGGAATCCAAACAGCGTTGAGGCGGCTTCTCTAGTGATGTCCATAAAGCAGGATTCTGTGACGGAGAGAGAAGCCGAGAAGACGTGGTCGCAAAGAATTCTCTCTCCGTAAAACAACGTCTTCACGGCGATCTTCACGGCGTTAAGCCACTTCTTGATTTTCAACTCAAGAGCTTCCCACTCCATCTTTTGAATCTGCGAGAGAGTGAGTCTCTCGACACCAAGATGGTACAGAGCTTCATCCACTATAGACTTTCGAATTATCTTATATATCTTGACACACTCAATCCCATAACCCGTCCCAATCATGCAATCAGCAATGGACTTCAAATCCGACATCGCCACCATGGAAGCTCTCTCCACTTCCGACACCTCGTCTCCCAGTCTGGTGGAGGTAGAATCATCCTCGGACTCCTCTTCAAAATCAGACACGCTTGACCTCGAAGAGCGGCTAGAAACGGACTCGGGGTCGAGATGCTGCCTGCTGGACTTGAGGATCCGGTAAAACTCCTTCTCCAGTCTCTTCATAGCAGTTTGCATGAGTCTCTGTCCTTGCACAAGCTTCTCCGAGATGGGGTTCTCAGAGATGTAGTACTGCATAACAGACTGCAGTTGTTTAATAGAGTTCAGGTACTGTTTAGACTCGGGACGGTTCTGGGGGGAGAAAAGAGAGGATATATTACAATAACTAGATGATTCTGATGAGTCCCATTTAGAAATGAGAAATTGGGCAGTCTGCAATTTCTCGTCCATTAATGTTTTGGAGAAGGTGTGACGGGGATTTGATGAGGATTGCTTAAAGAAAATGGGTCTCATTCCCTTCTTCGGCATATGTAAGCAGACAGTGTTAAGGGCAGGCAGTTGAAGATGGGTGTTATATTTATAGGTATGATGTATGATGTATCCAACCAACCAAATAACCAAAAGCGTTACCTTACGAGGTTGCAGTAAGAGCACAACCAATAAGTTGAAGATAAGTTTTAGAGAGTCGAAATGTTGGTGGCTGGAATTCTCAGTTGTAGAGATAAGTTGGCGAGCGAGGGCTGGGGGTATTAATAGAGTTGGGTAATGTTTGGGTATTTACTTTTGACTCTTGAGAATTTGACTTCACGGAGAAAGGTCTACGCGTTTGCTTTGCTACGTTCGGTTTTTGGGTGCTTTGGTTGGGTTGAAACCAGGGGAAGTGGAGAAACCGAGAAAGTTCACTCTCAAGTTGCCGTCCAAATACTCCAAACGAAGGCTTGGGCTCCTCGTTTTGTTCATTGAACCGGAAGATTGTTTTTTGGTTGAATAATCGACATTGTCGTTTTACGTAACGTATACTGCTCATGTTCTTCATTATGTGCGTAAGTTTTCTTTATTATTTTGAGAATGGATAAATTCGTATTTAATGTATATTAATAAATTATAAATCAGTATTTCGAATAAGTTAATAAGCAAATTGCTGATTCAAAATCAAGTTATAAGGTCAATTTAAATAGTGATTTGAATATTGAAATTTTTAAAAATTAAATTTTGGAGAATATATTCTATGCTCCAAAAGGTTGAATATTTTTATAAAAAACCATATATAAGTCTTTTCTTTTTCATTTTAAAGTGAAATACATCACTAGCCTATACGACATGAAACATAGAGCTTATGGCGAAGAGTAATAAACATGTGTATGTAAAATGTATATTCCATCCAAATTAATTTCCACTTTATTGTTTCGGTTCTTCCAGTAGTATGCATATCCTAGTGATCAATTTCCAGATACCATCTGCCAATTAGCTAGACATTGTAGAAATATTCATTTATCCCGACATGACCCCTGCTAATTCAAAGTATGTAACATAATCAAACCTTGAAGTCTAAGGGACTTTAACATGGGCATTGAGAGCAACTTTCCCAGTTTATCTGTTTATGACTATTTGGAAACTTCTGCTTGTAATTTTGCTCTTGGCCGTAGGGATGTTTGTTAGGTAACAAACCAAGTCAATCTGTTTTAGCTGTCGGTCTTCACTTAAACATTAACCCAATTTTCGTAAGATTTTAAGGCAGAGTCAGCGTTGAAAGTAACTGCTCAATTACGGTAACATTGTCGTGCACCTCAAAGCCAACTCATTTCAAACCTCTCTTTGGGCGAAACCAAACCGCCTCTTTTGGAATTACTTTAAAAAATCAAATTAAATGTGAAAGCAATATATTTGGATAATTACACACTTCATCAAATTAATTCATTAATATTTGAATAGTGACAAAGACAAAAATACTCTGATAAATATGCAATTTTACAAGAAAGTCAAAAGTCAAAAATGTTGAAGTAAAAACGGTGACTAACATTGATAATAAGTTAAGGAGATAAGGTTTAAATAATCCAAACATGTCGAAAGGAGTTATCCTAACGCTTTAATAAGAATATGCGAGAAGATTGAACTTAAAAATTATGAGAAAAAAAGAGGAAGAATTAAGAAGAATTATATGAAAATAATCGGATATGATATGGTCCTAATAAAACTTACTAAGGACTTGACCATTAATAAAAAAAGCTTTGGTGAAGTAAGATTCGGGTAGAAAATGTTACACAGAGAAGTTATTCTCTTTTTATAAGATTCGGGTAAAAAATTCTTACGCAAAAAAGTGTTTCTTTTTTATATAAAAAAAACTTTTTTTCATCAACTTTTTGAACATTTTCTTTTATCATTTTGTTTCTTGCATTTTATATTTATCCTAAATATTTTTATTTGTAGTACTTGTCTCATTAAATATTTTATTTATTTTATCTTATTTTTAATTGCAAGTTTGTTTTATTTACTTATTTATTTTCTTTCTTATTTAGTTATTTATTTATATCTTTAATTTGTTTTTTATTTTTGATTTTTGATTTTTATCCTTTATTTTTTTACTTTTACTTTTACTTAACTTTATTTATTTAGTTATTTGTTTATTTATTTGGCTTATTTTTTGTTTCTTCTTCTTTTTTAATTTATTTTTAAAAATATTTTTTCTTTTTTTTTTCTTGTGAGTCTATCGTAACAATCTTTTTATTAGCTAGAAATAAGATTGCATATTGCTAAACCTCTTCAAACTTTATTGATCTGAAAAATTTCTACCGAGATATTATTATTGTTGGTTATTTAAATAATTTTTATTTAATTTTGTCCTATTAATTTAAAGTTTAAAATTAACAGAATCATTAAACAATGTATGTTACTAAGATATTACCACTAACCACTGCTTTGGTCAATCTTAGACGGTGAACATTGTAGAGATTTTCAAGAATAATTTGAAATAAAGTAATTGAACGCGTTAATGCCGTAATCAGATTAAACCAACAATAATATTTAGCATAACAAGCCAAATCCAAATCGAAAGCCGAAGCCGAAGCCGAAGCCATAATGTTTATTGATTTAATTATCCTTTATACTTCAATCTATTAAATTTGATGTATAATACTATAACGAGAGAACTGCAGCTTGTAATTTGTGGGTGAGATTCGTAGTTGTACCACTAAGCTGTTAATGGAATGCATTAACTTTTGGGATTAAAATAATACATTAAAAAAATAGGTGATGAGCAAAGGAAGGATATGATGGGATTAAAGACAGTGGGGTAGCATATCCGTCTTCCATCCCTTGTTCTTTATACAAATTTAAGCATAAAAGGTTGCAAGGCCCCAAATGGTCCCTAATTTACCTCCGGATAGGTTCGATGGACCACTAGGAATTGGTAAAATTAATTACAAGAATTAAGGTGAAAACATTTCTAATTCTAAACGCAAAATTGAATTCAACAATTAGAGAGGATGCTTGGATTGATTGGTTATTGTTGACTTGTATATAAGTGTAGGCCCATGCCCAATCTGTTGGATGACATGGGAACATCTATTATTATATACATACGAAGACTATTCCAGTTTTGACTCAAAGATGTTGATTGTTGACTACTACATCATTCTTCTGCAAAAACTTGGTCAAATGGAATGGTAGATTCATAACATACGAGCATGTGACAAATTTTAATGGAATTATTGCGTAGCTTTGAGAGTTCACTAGTTATTTGAATTCGTCCCAGAAATATATAAGTAAATCACGTGATTGTCTTTTAGTTTTGTCCTAAAAGCTACCAACTATTGCATGTAATGTAGCTGAACAAGGTCGTGGAAGCAGAAGCGGAAGCGGAGGCGGAAGCAGCTGGGCTCCATCGGCATCGACTTAAGTTTGATCTATTGGTTTTCAATTTCAAATGCATGTGTTTTTGTTTTCACTAATTGCAATTTCTAGTGTGTTATTAGATAACACTATTCGTTCTTTGATATTATAATAAATGCTATTACGAAGGATGGTCAATTGTGGAAAACAAAAAAAAAGGAGAAAAAATTCATTGATAATATTTTTAAAAAATTAATTATAAATAAATGACAAAAATTTTTGAAAATAACTTTTCCAATCGAAACCTTATCGGTTGTTTTAAGGTATATATTTACTCCTATTGAACCAATATTCTAACTCCAAACTTGCTTTCATATTTCAGTTAGTTTTTGCCTAAATCCAATTCATACCTTCCATTTCTAGAAACTTTCGCCTAAAACACGCGAACTGCCTTCTATATAGATTATGGGAAACTAAAGGGTAGTCTAATCTTTTCCTTTTTAAGAAAAATGCAAATTCTGCTTTTTTTTTAGATGAAACAAATCATACGTTTCTCATGAAAAGATGTGCTATGTAATTCCGAAATCTCAAATCGAATCCAATTTCACCAACAAAACCGCGTAATGCATTAATATGCTTCCAGAAATCATATTTATGTCCAAAGATGATACCTACACGGGGCCAAGAGAAGCGAATCTATCAGCTCGTCTTCCTTTTCAGACAGAAAAATCAAAACACCAATGCAACACTTCAAATATAAGCTTCCATGCTTACCTTTGAGCTTTTCCTGAAATTCGAAGAATCTTCCAACTGTGAAAACCAATTAATGGTTAACATATTCTTTATATTTTATACCTTAAATTGTCACTGCATAGTATCTAACATATTTAAATACAAAAGTCCGGCGGCCATCAAAAACAAAAATTGCCTAACCGCGTCATGGCTGACTCCCGTGCAAATTGCAATGCAATGCAATGGACCATTAAGACAATTGAGGCTCCAATTTTTTACATTCACTAAAGTCTCTTTTAATATTTTAAAAAGTAAACGCGTGGCTCCGATTGTTTTGGCTGTTAGTAATAGAAACGTTGAGAACTGAGTAGCAGTAGTACGACAACATCTTCAACCTCTTCCTTTTTGTATGTGGGGATACTTTAAACTTTTTGAGTATGGCAATCATGTTATGTCGTGCTTCTGGATATAGCTAGCTAGCTAGCTACCTCTATGAAGTGAGTTTCAGCAGTTACATATATAGACCATGGACAATTAACTGCCAACTGTTTCTAAAAAAGATATTTGATACAAGGAAAAAAGATAAACGTTGGGCGTCAGGCTCAGAAACAGGGACAAGGGAATAAGGAAGTAAGAGCCTATGTGCTTCGAACAAGTCAGTGTTACCTTGCTTTCTTATTACCTGGTTATAATAGTTCTGAGACGATTTTATGGACTTACATCTTAACAGCTGGTTACCTCAGTGCATTCATTATAAATGACTGATATATATATTAGCAGTTAAAGGCTAATTTCAAAACATTGGACTACGTGCGACAATCATCATTTAACATTAAAATATCATTTTGAGGAAGTGAATTGACCGCAAATTGACACAAATACTCTTTAAGAATATCAAGTTAAACTCGACATAAAAGCCCAACACAATTTCAGTATAAAAACAGCATATTATCTTTTTACATTAAAGGGACAAGAGTGTGTCCAATTTCAAAGATAATAGTCTGTTACTACGCGTGAGGCATTGCCAGTAGATCGAAGAATCTGAACATATGACTTTTGTCGTTCAAGAAAATGTGCACGAAAGCAACACTTGGCAATTGCAGTACATCACGAAACTAATCACTAATGTGAGGTGTTACTGGGACCAACATCAAGTTTAAGTTGTATATTTAAAAAAATTTCTTGACTTAGTTCAAGTCGGGACATCATTACTCTCCCATCTTACAAATGGTAAGAGGAGAAAATTTGGGCGGTTGAGCCGTTGAGATAGAGCTTAGTGTCTAACATCTCTTTAACACCTTAGGTTAGATGGAATGAGAACGGTAGGTTATTCCTATTGTACTGTAAAATTCATCATCTTCAAGTCCACAAATATTTTTGTACAGTCTCTCACCGATATGTTTGGGTCTGTATGTTTGCATTCTTGAAAACGACTTGCCGTGTTATCTCTATCATTATCACCGTTGTCAACACAGGAGCTTTCCTTTAAGATTAGGCATCAAAGATCAAATTCACCATGTGAAAAAGTCCAGAGCGTGTGTAAGTGAAGTGACATCAACGCTAACGAAGATCTAGCCTTGCCTGGTTTTATTTTGGAACTCTAATTGGTAATTACTAATAACCAGCACTAAGGTTTACAAAATTTGCTTTTCTATACAACTTATTACCATCAAACTTTAGTAGTTCAAAGAAGTTAAAGGTCTCATTCTTTACTAATATCCATATTTTAATAAATCCTTTGACTACGATTGTTTTGATCAATTTCATAAGATAGATGACAATGACATTATCAATAATAATAAAATTTTGTCAAGTAAATTCAATTTTCTGACGCAAAAAGAACAAGAGGTAGTTTCTTTAAAAATTTTCAAATTGAGGAAGTGAATAGATTGAAATTTACGAAATGGTCCCAAATACTCTTAAGAATACGAAGTACAACCCCGCATAAATGCTACCCAAGAAGTCATCTCAATTACGGTATGAAAAAGAACATAATCATCTGTCACATTAAATGGGAACGCAAACACACAAGTCTCCAAACAACCAACTAAAGGCCGGCAGTGTAAACCATTCTTTCGTGTTAACGTTTGACAAGATTTTGTCGTTAGCTTTGATTGTTACCTTACAGCACTAGATTAAAATGGCTTTTCATGTCGTTCATCACCGAAAACAGAGCATATATAGGCATCAGAAATGGGTTTCCTCGTTCAAACCAAAGAAAGTTGTATGGATAATTATCTTGGGGGTCATCATATAATAGGTTTGGTAAAGCATGGATACATTTTATCGAAAGCAGAAAAGATCAATCAAATGTATTGGAGGGCTGAAAATAGTTTGAAATGCTTTCCTGCTTTATTCATGGGCATCGACGTTAATCGGTTAGTGCATCGTTTGTAGACTCGAGTAGGAACTTTTTCCAATCTTTGATGCAAAGAAATTTGATTTGTAAGAAGAATGCTACTGAGTGGCGATGTGGGCTTTCTATTTCGATTTTATTTCCACAGTTATCAACCAGTCTGAGGTTTCCGTAGGCCTTTTCTTTAGGCTTCTTTCCTTCTACAAACATCAGTCCAATGTTTACTTTTTTATATCTTTAGCCCAAATGCAACTGTACAAAAAAAAAACAAAAATCAAATGGAGTTGTTTTGAGAGAGTAAAAGAAATTATTTGATTTTAATAGTAGATCCATTTTCTACAATAAATTTAATATTTCTTTATGAAATGTGTAGCTGTATTTGTCAAAGTTACAAGTGATGAATCATCAAAACACAAATTATATTGAAAACCACCAAGAATTTATATCTATAGCAGAGCTGCTACAACTATTTCAAACAAATTCTAGAGCTTTTATTTCGGTTAAACTTTACATTTCAAAGTTTTATTTTGAATGAATTTTATATTTTAGAGTTTTATTTCGAGTAAATTTCATGTTAGGGTATTATTTTTTATTACAAATAGCTATACAATGGTAGAACTTGTTAACTTCCATTATTGTTCATTATTTTATCAATAATTTTGATTTCTTTTATTTTTTAAATATTGAATTAGATTTGGTGTATTTTTTAATTATTAAATTAAAATAAACTACTTTCGTACTGCATCAGGTGATATCCGAGCTTTGAAAACTCGAGGTCTGTTCTTTTAACAATGGCCAACAATACCTCCAATAAAGTTTACAAGTTAATCAAAGTTTTGAGAGTAATTGAAGAAAATAGGGAGCTAATTCATAATATAATTGACAACTAGCAAAGATAAATGATCAATTGCAAGTGTTGTTGTGAGAAGATAATAATAGGAGAATTGAGAATCAAGTTGATAGGGAAGATTGCCTTACAAGATGTACTCTGAATTCAAAATCCTGCATCATGGAATTATAACAATAGTTCTAGTGATGAGGAAATTGTTCATCAAAGATGTGGTAGAGAGAATATGATACAAACTACAAGTAGATATAAGATTATTTACTGTTGATTTAGATATAGAGGTGTTATTGGATTGATTAGCAGAGGTAGAAGACTTCTTTGACTATATTGAAATTCTTAAAGAGAGGAAACACTAAAACAAAGTAGATAATAGGCTACAAAAAAAAACCTAGCCAATTGTTCTAAAAACATCATCTACGGTTATTTATGACATTTCTATTTCATCACATGAAGTGTTGCTAAATTCCTGTAACTAAAAATTATAGACAAATTTTTCAAAAACTGTAGACAAAAAATATTAGCTATAAAATGGTTCGTTAAAGTACTAAAAAATGTAATGCCTAATATAAGTCGACCTTGAAGGGAAAAAATTTGATGCCAAGTGATTGAGAAATTCCTTCGTAGCTATATAGTATTTTCTACATTTTTTATAACACAACGATATGCTATTTGCTATGTTTTTTATAACGTAGCGATATATTATTTGCTACATCTTTTATAATGTAGCAATATGTTATTTGCTATGTTTTTTTGTTTCGCCAGTAAAGTTTTTTTTAACTATGTTTTTTAATTTCATAAGGAAAGATTTTTAATCCATGATATTGAGCTATACATATTCTATATAATTTATCAATATATTTTTATTGTGAATTAATTGGTTATTATTATAAAATTAAATCTTAGAGAAATATAATTAAGTCAAAATGTGAAGCATTCCATATATAAAGTAAAATTATATAAATATCATCAAATTATATCAACAAAAGTAATATAATACTAAAGGATGATCCTTTATTCCTATGCAAGATCTTAATGATAGTTCGAGCAACTCTTGTAAATAAAACAATAAAATAGAGAGATCACTTCATAAATTGGAATATGTTTGATATTTATAAGGATGCTCAAATTACAAAAATATTTGAGTATAGCCCAAACGACTACTTAGTGTTATTCAAGTCCATAGACCTGTAACAAATAACAAGGTTGGTTAAAATTAACTAAGAGTATTGTGAGACAATTGATTTACTAAGTCTTTGGTTCTAATTAAAACAAACATCACATAACTTTACTATTCACAATATAATTACTCATTAGGTGCATCTTTATCCATTCTATAATCTGAGAAAAAGTATTAAAATTAAATTAAGTATATATAGGAAGTGATAGAAAAAAGATAAGAGATATAATTAATACCTTTCAATTGCCTCTTCATTCTCATCATAATTCGGGTCAAGTAACCTTTTGAATAACATATTATGTTTTGCTAATTTAGCTTAAGTTTCTTCTCTCCTGATTACTTCAGCTTGTAATGGAACCTTAAGTTTGTTGTTTTCCTCTTGGAGTTATTTAATCATCGTCTTATATAGGAGTTTGAAACATTTAGCTTAGCGTCGTAGCTAATTCCTTTCACATAACCCAAACGAGTACTAAGCATTATCCCTTAAATCTTATCCGCACTAAGCTCATTCCCTTCTAAAATAAAAAGAAGAAAACCAATATTCAATCTATATATTACTACTTACTATTACATTAATAAATGAACAAAAATATTGAACAAACTTTTATCCTTACATAGTTATTTTCTGCTTCTTGTGACATTTATTCCGTGTAGTGATTGACTTTATATATTATGATCCTATCATACTGTTGTCTATATAGTTCCTTCTCACTTTGTTTTATGAAATAAAAAATCAAGGCATAATAAATTACTTAATGTTTATTGATTTAAGTATAACTTACAAACATAGATTTTACATATTCATTTCAAACAACTAAAAATGACTTGGACCCTTGATTATAAGGTGTTTTCATTTTTGATCTACTCACTCTTGCCTTCTCATAATTTTCCTAAATCAAAGAAAAATATAGCTTATCCATTAAATCATCTAACAAAATTAATGTAAGCAAACGTAAAGGTAAAGAAAACAAACGCAAACTTTTAGGTCAAACTGATAGTCACACAAACTATTTCAATTTTGTTCAGACATTCATTTAGGAATGTGGCTTCCTGCCTCCACATTAAAAGGAAAAATACTTATAATACTTATGCAACTTAAAATGACAGTCTCTTGTCCTTTATTTTGATAATAAAGTAATACAATTTGACACATTTGGGTTCAATATATCTACAATATTCAATTTCGACTGTGAACAATAAGTAAAAATGTAATTACTATCAAAATCATTTAGACAATATTATATAAATTTAAACATATTGTATAATTACTGTAACTTTTTCTAATGCATTTTCAAGCAAGTTGTCTTCCTTTAAGTCCTTAATATGTTTCAGACAAGGTAATTCTCTTTTTGCAATAATACCAAAATCACTTAACAATTTTGTAGATTGAACCTTGTCTATAGGATGACCTTGCTGGGCATCAATCTGTATTGATAACTTGCAATTCATTGCATCATTCGTTTGTTGCAATTCACAACATCTAATTTTACCTCTACCTCTTTTTCTAGTACTAGCATTAGAAGTTGACAATAAATGGATAATGATAAGAAAATATTTAAAGTATATAAATATGTATTTGAACGTAATTCTAGTTGAAAGCAATAAAAATTAATAAACCTAGACTAGTAGCTTCATTTTTGTTTAAGGCAGAATGAAGTTCTTGTGTATCACTTGAAGGTGAAATATTGTTGTTGCTTTGTTATGGCAATGTACTAGAAGAGGCTCTATTTCCTATGACAGAAAAAAGAATATGATAAGAAAACACACACACACACACACACACACACACACACATTCACTTGAAGGTATAAGGGAATTTCAAACTTGCATGACTAGTTTCATTGTTGTTTGAGGTAAAATGTTATTTTTAGAAAGGAATTGAATTTCTAGCATCAACTGATTTATCTGGTTGAAGTTGTACAGTCCTCTGTTCTACAATTTTTATAGTAGCTATCTTCTTCCCTTTGTTTTTACTAGGTGTTGTTATATTTATAAAAAAATAAGTAAATGTTACTAACATACAATAAGACAATAGAAAGAGCACTTTCATGATACATTCAATCATCATAATCTAGATACAGTCAATCATCATAATCAAGATCTTCAAAATCATCATCATTAATCGCTTTAGTAAGATAAATGTTACCAACATTATAATACGATAATATAAAGATCACTTTCATAATACATTCAATCATTATAATCAAGATACATTCAATTATCATAATCAAGATCTTCAAAATCATTAACATTAATCACATTAGTAAGATAAATGTTACCAACATTACAGTAAGACAATCAAAAGAGCACTTTCACGCATCACAATAAAATATAATCACGGTACATTCAATCATCATTAATTGCATTATTATGATAAATATGGCCAATATTACAATAAGAAAATAGAATAATAATTTCATGACACATTTAATCATCATAATCAATATTCATTCAGTCATTATAATTAAGATCTTCAAAATCATCATCATTAATTGTATATGATTCGACTTTTTATTGCTACTGTATTAAGCTAAAGTATCATCATTATCATATAATTCATCCTCAATATAGTCCTCATCCCTTCCTATAATAAGATTGTCTTGTACTTTGGTTGATTCTAGTATATTGGGATCAACAACTCTCTTATAGAATGATGATATATCCTCATCTTCAAGTTTGAGAGCTACATTATTCTATTGCAATTCAATATGTTGATATACTTCATCACCATCTTCATTCATTTGACCATTTTCCCTTTCATAAAAGTTAAAAAGATTTTGGTTTTTAAACTTCTACACAACTTTCCAATTGTTTCCCAATATAATGTCATTGAGATAGAATACTTGTTTTATTTGACTTACAAGTACAAATGGTTCATTTTCATAACTAGTGTTACTAACATTAATATTAGTAATATTTCCATTCATTTTTATGTTAATCCTTTTGTCTCCAAGATTAAATCATTTGTACTTAAAAAGAAAAACCTTTTTTTTAATCTTTTATGTAATGTAACTCATTATTTTAAAGACAACACCATAAAAGTTAATAAAATCATCCTTATGTTGTTCCTCAACAATAAACCCACAATTTTAGCTTTTAAGGAATTGTCACACACTTTTATGTGAAATCTAAATCTATTGGTTGCACATTTTTCCCATGCATATGAGATCCACATAGCAAAGCATATAATGTTGTTGTTTTTAGAAAATTATGGTTATTTAACTATATCATCTATAGAAAAAAGAAAAATAACTAAAATTTAATACTGTCATATTAATGACTATAGTCATTTTTCATACTTTTATATGGATAACTCACTCGGGTCCTAAACTATGATAGGAAGTTTATCTTATGCCTTTCTTCAACATTAACCTCACATTTGCTTCTAATCTCACCTTTATGCTCTCTATTTAAAAGGTATATTGATGTAAGAAAATAGAGGATGAATGCTAAATTTTAATATGAAATAATGAATGAGAAGTAATATACATACTCCATATATAGGTTAATTCCCTCACAATCGATCCAAATGTACTAATGGCTAATTTTAACTTCGTTTTTAGGAAACCCCATATATTAACCTTTTCCTAGTGGACTTACTTTTTGGGAGAAAACTGGCAAGCCACCTTCTTGATCAAAATCAAATTCATGTTACTCTATGAAATTGTGTCTCAACATCAAGAAATACTTAAAATAAAACGTTAAGCATTTATTTAATACATAAGCCTCTACAATAGAGCCTTCGAGTCGAGTTCTACTGTGTACGCAATGCTTAAAAGAGCGTAAAAACCTAAAATAGTACAAAAGATTAGCATTTGATACTAAATAATTTCAAAAGACAAAAAATGTAGAATGCAATACAAATTACCTTCGGGAACATCAATTAAAATTGAATCGATCCATAAAATTTTGTCTTATATGATAGGTGAATGCCAAATGAACCATAACTTCAAAGAATGATGGCGAAAAAACTAGTTCAAGCTTACAAAGAATCAAACATATGTCCTTTTTCATTTTCAAGTTCTTCTAGTTTTTTTTTGTCTTACAATATAATTGCTTAAAAAAACCCAATTGTGTTAAATTTAAGGACACATCCTTTGATGAACACCCACATATTCTAATAAGAAGTAATCATTATAGAAGCACATGACAATCATAGCTCTTGAAACTTTCCCCTCATTAGCATTGACACAGTGGGCTATATTAGAAGTATACCCATAAGAAACTTAACTGAATTAAGAAATTGACAAAAAATTGTTTCTCCTTTTTCGATGTAACATGTGGGTGGAATCATGTATGACCTATCTTCTCTCATTTTTAAATTTAAATCGTTTCTTATATTCATGTCTTTCATGTTTTAATTTTTCCTTTTGATTTGCCACCAATGCCTACCAAAGTACCTAAAATATTCTCTAAAATTATTTTTTAATATGCATGACATCGTGATTATACCTCTATAGTAAATCCTTCTAATATGGCAAATTGAAAAATAAGTTTTTTTAATTCCAATTAAGATCAAAAGAAGTTATCTTTTTCTTTCTATTATTAGGGTATTTGCTAGGTACAAACTATTGCAAATGTAATAATTGATCAAGCACATCATCACCTGACAAGTGTAAAGGAGCTTCACTATGTTCTACTTTGTCATTAAACAATTTACCTCTTTGCCATCTATGCCCATGTTCTAAGTAATAACGATATCCTATGTAACACAGTTTACTTTATAGCCTCATCAAATGAGTTTGATGGTTACAAATAGCATATGCCATATGCCTTTTAGTACTCTATTAAGACAAATGGTCATAGGCTAAAAAATTATTTACAGTTTACAAAATAATCACATGCATTTTAAAATTTTCACCTTCTAAAGCATAATAAATTTCTAATCTAACATCCAAGAAATGTTTTAAATAATCAATTAGTAGTTGTATGCATACATCATTATCCTTATTAAGAGGAATAGGCCCTGGAATAAGTAAAAATAATAAGAAAAGGGCTCCTTAATACAGTTCCATAGGGGAAATACTCATATCACTAAATAGATTAATCCATTAGAGGCTAACCCAAGTCGAACATTACGACAATCCTCTACAAACTATGAAAACTTCCCATCAATATCTTTTTATGCCTTTGAGTCTGCTAGATGACGCATAATTCTATCATCATTGCGTTTCTTTTTATGCCACGTCATATATATGACTGTTTTTATTGACATAAAAAGCCTTTATAGTCATGGTTTAATAGGAAAGTATCTCAAGATTTTATGGGGTATCTTTTTCCCTTTTCCATTATCCATTTTCCAATTTGATGTACCATAAATTAGACATTCTTGAAGATCTTTAAACTCCTCCAAAAAGATAGTACAATCATACTTACAAGCATGTATTGATACACATCCTAATCCTAAGTCCCTTAACAAATTTTTTTGCTTCAAAGTAATATTTAGACAATTTGTGGGCATTCAATAATGCATCATTAAGCAATTTAATCAATATGTCAAAAGATTTATTACTCCACCTATTATATACATTCAAGTGGTACAACTTTACAACACATGATAATTGTGAGAAATTAGAACATCCTGAATATAATTCTTCTTGAGTTACTTTCAATAACTTCTCAAAATTGTCTTGTGTAATTCTACCAAATGTATTAGGAAAAGTATTATCATCCATATTCTCCATATAATTCCCCACATCCTCTAACATTTCTCCAATTCAATCATCTATGTCGTCATTATTATCACTATCATCTACCTCATTATTTTTATCATCATCATCATTACCTATATCAAGACTTTTAGCATTACTTGCTTTAAAACATTTGTCATGATAAATCCATTGAGTATATAATTTATCTATTTCTCATGTTAACAAGTGATTTATACCACATCTTGACTTTGATTGTTGAAATTTAAGCAACCTATGTATAGACAACGAATTTTACATTGTAAACCCTTTTGACCTTTTTATAAATTTCATGAAAGTCTTTCCTACTTTAAATATTGACTAGACCATTTTCGATGATTCATCCAACTTTTTTCCATGTAGCTATACAATTATAAAAAAGTTATTAAATTAGGGAATGCAATTTAAGTTGTAAATAAAATAATGGTAAATCAAAATTGGCACACCAAGGTTATATTCTATTAAAGAATGCAATTGGTTGGAAAATTGTGACAAACCCCTGTAATAAGGTATATGACAACATAATATTATATGATAAGCATATGGTGAGAAACTGTTTTTATTGAAAAACAAATTGAGGATGGTGTTCTTTAATTTGTTAGCCATGGAGATAACTCATTTTGGATACTTTTTAAGGCTTAAAAAGCGACTAAATAAGGCCAAATTCAAAAGAATTCAAACCCTAATTTATTAAGAGTAACCTTGTCTTAGGCCTCAACTCAACCTTAGATAATATATAACATTTATAATAGGATTTATAAATGCTAAATCCTATTTAATCCTTTACATTAGTATTTTGGAAGAAACATACGACATAATCACTAATCCTAGATAAATTAGTATTTAACAGCAAATTTCATATTAATATGTGTTCTAAAATGATTTTCAAGCCTTCGAAATGCACGTTTAAGTTGATGAGAGTGGAGAACTTATAAGAGAAACAACAAGGAAATGTGCATATTGTTTGGAATAAGCTCCTAATATAATTTGAAGAAGAAATTGCTACTATACTTTTCTTACAAGAAATTGCTACTATATTTTCCTTTTAGAAATTAGCTCCTTTTTGAATGTATGTATGCTTTCAGTTTAATTCTATATTTAAAACATACAACAATTTGCTATTAATTGTTACGTGTTTTTCTTGGCATGGAAATCTAGTGAAAGCTTTAAAGATTACAATAAAACTATGCAAGTAGCTATTGAATTGCCAAAGGTGGATGCATTTCTTGTCACCTAATGATGATAAAGAGCATTTGAGAAAATAAGGAAAGTGGGAAAAAAAGGTTAAAATATGATTCCAGTACAAAGAAACACAAAAAACAAATGGGGAATTCCTACTCTCCAGATCGATATTTGCAAAGTGAACAAAATTCAACATCATTAATTGCTTTGTTAAACAAAACTCTTTAGACACACACAAAAAAAAAAAAAAAAAAGCCCCAAATTTCAGCCATACAAGACCACCCCATCCCTAAGACTCCACAGAATTAGTTACAGCTTCTGGCCCCAACTTAAAGGTGTTCTTTAACAAAATCTATCCTCTACACAAACAACTCCAAGCTTTTCTCAAACTCCTCCGCCTTTCCACCAAGCCCCTCACCTTACTCGTCTTAATCTCTCTCAACCTCTTCGCCATAACCCATTTCACTCCATCTGACACATTTCCCATCTTCAGTTACTGATCCAAAGTTCCAATGGCACAATCTCGTATACGTTTGATCTAATATTAACTATACATTTGTACATAAGATACATATCTTTCCAATTTGAATTGATAACTCTAATCCACACTCAACAACCTAACATGTAGAAACTGATGCAATTTGCTTTTTACAAAAAATGACTTGAGTTGCGGAAATAATTATATACTTCTATAGAACCAAAAAAAGAAAAATAGCAATTAAATAGTCAATGGCCATATCGACGTGTTTGCTTTTTACTGGGTTTTGTTTTTTGATGTTTTCGATACGATGAAGATAAATGCCATGGATCCATGTATTTATATTCAAGTTTAGATATTTATTGATAAGAGCAACAAATAATAAAGTATGATTCTATGCAATAATTGGATTATATTTTTTTATTAATTTTTGTTCCCACATTAAGATTAGATTTTATAAACTATGTATATATGAGGTTATTCAAACAAAAGTTTGTTTTCTTATTAAAAATAAGTCAGATTCTAGCATTTATTAATTCTCTATTGTTTATTGTTCAACTGTACAATAAATAAATATTTTAACATCATTAATTGCTTTACACTCTCTAAAATACAAAAAATACCCCAACTTCAGCTACATAAGACACACCTCATCCCTAAGTTGTTCTCTAACAAAATCCGTCCTCTGCACAAACAACTCCAACTTAGCTTTTCTTAAACTCCTCCACCTTTCCACCAAGCCCCTCACCTTACTCTTCTCAATCTCTCTCAACCTCTTCCTCATAACCCATTTCACTACCTTTGGCACATTTCTCATCCAAAACACATACTAAAAAAAATACTTAGGAAGAAGGAATTATAGAACTCATATTAGCCAACATAGTAACTCTTGTCTTCATGTTTAAAAAAGTGTAATGACCTGATATTGACAGAAACAGGAGTCCACAATTGTGTAAAAAGCATATCACTCCTAGAGGTAGCAAAAAACGGAAACTCCCTCACTGAAGAAGGCTCGTTGTCTTGCTAAACTCTCCAAGATGAAGGAGCTCCTTTTGTCTTTCAGAATGTAGGAAAACGATGAGAGAAGAAAAATATAAAGAGAAGAAACTAAAAGAAAACACTGGAGGTATGAAAGAAGAGAAATGATGACAAAAGGTATTACTTGAGAACCATAATGATGAGAAGAAGAACAATTATAGTCGGAACTGACGAGGGGAATAGAGGAGGGTATTCGTAGCCAAACACAAAGAAAGAAGAAGAATTTGAGGATATAGGAGGAAACCTTTAGGTTATTAGTCTCAACAAAACGAAGTCGTTTAAGTGGACAAAATAGCGTCGTTTAAATGATTTTTGGAGTCTTTTTTTTTTTTACCACCAAAAATTTTTTGTATCCAAAAGGTTTTGCTTACAAAATGTATTTTGTAGTTAAAAATGCAACTGACAGCTATAAATGTGCAAAAGATTTGCATTTTATTTACGAATAATTTTTTAATTAATTTTTTTGCTATAAAACTTTGTTCCCGGTTTAAAAACATCGCCAAATGTTATTAGTTGCTAATATCAAATGTAGCCTATTTAGAAA
The DNA here is from genome assembly GCA_025504915.1 of Erythroxylum reticulatum. NCBI lineage: Eukaryota > Viridiplantae > Streptophyta > Magnoliopsida > Malpighiales > Erythroxylaceae > Erythroxylum > Erythroxylum reticulatum. The sequence continues at coordinate 10,408,741 of JANSVA010000217.1, forward strand.
TAAGCTTTTGCTGTAAAAATAAATTTGTAATGAAATTAAATATATATAATAGTCTTAAAAAATCTCAAGATTATGAAGGTACCACTTCAATAGGCACAATTTAGAGTTTTCATAGCCAAATTATAACTATTATGTAAAAATTTCAAATTGTGTAAAAAGAAAAACATAGTTAATTGTAATATTTGTTATAGTGAAAGATAAGTTGGTGGCCTATATATTAAAAGGGGAAGCATCAATATGGTGGGATTAGTTGAAGAAGACTTAGAGAAGAGAGGGTAGAAATCTTGTTTCTTTACAGAGGAGGAAATAATTATTGAAGAGGAGATTTCTATAGCTAGATTATGAACAATATATCTTTAATGCTTACCAATACCACCACCAAGGAAATAAGAATGTTTACAAAAAAAATTTAAAGTTTAGAGCTTACAGTCAATTGTTTAAAACCTAACAAGTTTCAATATACTTGAGAGGATTAAAGCAAAGTATAAGGGATAACATTAATAGCTATATGGTGTTAACATGTCAAGATGCTAGGAATTTGGCTATGAAGGCATAATTGATACTGAATGAGAATCCAATAGAATTTAAGAGGTATGGGAATAAAAAAGATTCCATTGAGAAAGGAAAAGAGGTGGTGAATGCATCTTTTAGATATGGTAATGGTGGGAAAAGTAATATTAACAGTGAAATTGTAGTTAAGGCAGCTTTAATTACCTCGAAATCCATAAATCGATGCAATAAACCACATTATAAATCTAATGACTATCCAGAGAGGAAAGTGGTAAATATAGTGTAGCAATATGAAGATGTTGATGAGGCGGAGGAAATATATGTACCCAAAGAAGATTATTGAGAGTAATAAGAGGAAGAGGATGAGGATGCTTTTTTGGGAGTGATTAGAAGGTTGATGATATCCTACAAGGAGCAAGATGATTTGAAAATGCATAAACTTTTGCATATACAATGTTTATGGTACAAAAGGAGCTTATGTAAGTTGATTATTGATAAAGGTAGCCATGAAAATATTATAAGTAAGGAAAAGGTGAATTGAAGTTAAATACTGAGTCACATTCTATGTAACATCCCATTACCCAAGTTAAGGCCTGAATAACGTATATATGATATACTGAGTCACATTCTATGTAACATCCCATTACCCAAGTTAAGGCCTGAATAACGTATATATGATTTTAGTGAGAAGTTAGAAAGTGCAATTAATGTTCATGCATAATTTGGCATACACCTACACAATATTGAATTTTTACACATTAAAATGATTGTACATGCATTCATTGACATTTTCTGGGTATAATTGATTTTATAAATGTGATTATATTGAGAATTGTAGTTTTTATATGCTAAAAATTGATTTGGAGGGTATATGTATTGATTTGAAATTTTTGGTGTAATTTAGGAAATTTCTGAAATTTTTGGTATTTTTAGACTAAGAAAAATGCAAAATGGCAAGATAATTAATAAATGGCAGTAGAAATAAATGTCAAATGACAGTAGAAATTATTTATAAGTGACGTTAAGATTTATTGACAATGACATTGAAAATTTAAAATCAATTGGAGTAAAATTTAGAATTGATTGGACTAGATAAATAAGAGAACTAGTTTAAATCCATAAAACTTGGACATATGGTAAGTGTTAAGTGTCACTTGCTAAGCCAAGCCTTTAAACTCACGATTCTTTAACTTGAAAGACTAAGTTATTGTTTTATTCTTGCCTTCTTCTTCTTCCTTTTCGTGACTATCTTTACCTTCTTCATGAATTTTCTCACCAACCTCCATCAACGTTAAACTAACTTTCTTATCCTTCACTTGCTACTCTTATCTTGTTGTTCCTTTCATTTGACCCAACAAAACCTAACCTAATCCACGTTTAAAATGATGTACGTGGGTTGCATGAGAAGTTAGGTCTTCTTGATATTTTGAAGAATTTTGAGTTTTAGCAAGTAATTATTATGCTAATCCTTGTGAGTTGTTGGTATATGAGATAAATATGGTGATTAATTGACATTACATGATCATAAGAAAAATGGTCAATTTTCATGTACACCGTGGATATAGGGTCTAAATATTATTGTCTTGTTTGTGTGTTTTGATGATTAATATGTCATAAGATAGTGTTGAAATAATTTTTGAGTTTGAAATATCAAATAAATATGAACGAAAAGAGTGTATAAAAATGAAGAAGTGTAGAAAATGTGATGAAGCTGCGTGAATGATAGGTTCTGTTTTTAATGTTTGTGAGCAATCATAGAGTGTGATTTGTTGTGAATAAGTTGAGCTAAAATGGAAGTAGTAATGAAGACTAAATAGTGAGGATGTAAATTAGAGATGGTAGATTAAGCAAAAGAGAGGAATAAAAGAAGAAAAAATTGCAGTTTAGGAATCTGGAGAAGAAACTAGGTTGTGCATGATTGTGATCGAGAGAAGAAATTAGACAGTGCACGATCGTGCACAAGCATAATTGTGACATTGGTGAGGTGTTTCATAGTGATCGAGCACGATTGTGACATTGCACGATCGTGCTTATGCACGATCATGACAATGAAGGCTTACTGAAAAGTTGACAGTTTTGAACATCCTTTATTCTTTTGGTTATAACTTCTTCTCCTGACCTCCAAATGACCTGAAATTTGAACCAAAAAAATCCTCACACATTTTTATTCATCTCCACCAAAATTTATGGCTGTCTAAATTCATTTGGAGAAGATTGATTGATGAATTTAGGATGAAAATGATGAAGTGTGCTGGAATATGATAAATGGAGTGTTTTCACTGAACATGCTTCGATATTTTGGCCATATCTTGATTTGTAGACCTCAAAATGGAATGAATTCTGATTTAGATTAAACTAGAAACATATGGTTACAAATTTACAGAGGAATTGAGTTTAATTTATGTCTTTAATAATTACAAAATCTGGCTTGAATTTAAGTATGGAGTATTGTGACAGCTTAAGAATAGTACGAGGTGTTTTGAGTATAACTTTCATAATAATGAACCAAATTGTATAATCTTATTGTCATTAGAAACTTAAGACATATTAGAACAATTTTATAAAGGAAGTGTGGCCAAATTACTCCATTTTCCTTGTCACAATGATCATGCAAAGTGGACCCAAAAGTCTATTTTTAGAAAAATTTTTAATGATCAAATGGGTTATGAAATTAGATTGAAATTGTTTTATGGAGGTGCAAACCCTAAGTATGAATTATACTTATGTGAGTGTTACTATATGAATGATTATGTGACCAGAATAATGGAAAGGTACCCAAGATTGTCATTAAACATGCATTGTGCATAATCCATATGTATACATACGTGTATAAATGAGTGTGCATATAATTGTGCAAATGTGTGATATGTGTAAATGTATATTTTTCATGATATAGAGGAGCATTTGGAACGTCAACATTCAGATGTGGACGGGACTTCAAGGCAATAGCTTCTAGAGCGACTAGTGAGTAACCTAGATGATCTCACTTATTTATTTATTTGTCATAAATTATGTTTTGAGTTATCTTTGAATGTGGACTTGCTTGTGCTGATTCCGGACACTAAAGGTCTGAGGCTTCTAATATAGGAATGTGATATTTGAAGTTCTTCTTATATATGAATATAAAGAAATAAGTGTTACTCAATATGATTGTTGAATGCCGGACCAAGGTCTGATGATAAATGTGAATGAGACTGTGAATGTGATTGATTGAAACAATGATTGATTGAATATGTGTGATGCATTTCATTACATGAATGCATGATCAGATAATGAGAATTGTGACTTGAGTAGCCATAAAAAATGAGCTTAAAACTTGGAATGTGATTAAGAGCTGAAGGCTCGCTATGTATAATGAGCCTTGTATCTCCAAAAAATAAGGGACAATATCAATAAGCCTGGTATCCACAATGGATAAGTGATAGTTTAGGCACTTAGTCACAACAACATACTAATCGAAAGTGAGTCTAACGAGCATTGCATATACATTTAATACGTGTGTTTAACTGATTGAAATATATTGTAAACATGTATTTGAAGGAGAGTGGATATGTGAAGTAAATGATAAGTGATGCTATAAGCTAAGTGAAAAGATGTGAAATATGTGCTTCCATCTGTTGATGTCTTGTATGAATTGAGTGAACCATTGAGAATGGTTACCTCATTGAGTTCGCAAAACTCACCAAAATTGCAACGTTGATTTTTTAGGACCGAAAGAGGACATTAGCGACAGAGAGACTCTACAAGAAGCATAATTCTTGTACTTTGGGGAATAAGAAATGGCTCAAAGGTCGATTAGCTGAGACTGATGGATTATATAGAAATTTTTGTATAGTTCCTTTTTCATGTAGTGTGTTTTGTATTAGGTTTTAGGATGATGTCTATATTTGGATGGTTTATAAAGCTACAATATACATATTTAGTTTTTATGAAATGAAAGGAGGAATTCAGTTGGTTTTTAAATATTATGTCTTTTCTTTATGATACCTTATAAGAGATTATAAATGATGATGCCATGACTAAGTGATTGTAGGGACTGCTCTAACATCCCCTTATTATAAGGTATGTACTGGAATGTCCTCAGTGTGTTCTGGTATGTACTCTATGGTAGTGAGGTGTTACATTAGTTAGTATTAGAGCATGGTTGGCATCCATAGGGACATATAGGAATATTAGACATTAAAAATTATGAGAAATGCATATAATAATTGAAGTTATTGTCTATTATAGGTCATTTTTCATAGGTGATCAAGTGAGGTAGTCAGCTGGCTTAGAATCAATATAAGCCAGTAGAGAGTTCTCTGTGCCTCGACTTGAGGTAATGCCTCCCAGAATTCCCGAGAGAAGGGAGAGGAGGTATGATAGGCTACGAAAGCAGGGGGATGTCGACTTCTATGGAAGTACAGACCCTGCAGGTGCCGAGGGATGGCTAAAGAGGGCAGAGAGAGTTTTCGATTAGATGGACTGGGAGTCGGACGAGAAGTTTGATTATGCGGTATGTTTACTGCAAGGCCCAGCATATTAATAGTGGAAGACTGTTCCAGAAAGTATCACCAGGCCTTGCAATCTAAAGTGAGAAGAATTCATAAGGGTCTTCGAGGAAAGTACATGTCCAAGATCTACCTGAACAAAAAGATAAAAGAGTTTCTAGATCTGAAGCAGGGCAGATTATCGGTAGCAGAGTATGAGATTAAGTTTAATAAGTTGATGAGGTATACTATTACCTTGATTCATACTAAAGAAGATAAGTGTAGAAGATTTGAAGATGGGCTGAAAATGAAGATCAAGAGAAGGCTAGCGATTACCAATCTGAGCAGTTTTACTAAGTTAAGGGCTGCCTCGATCAGAATTGAGCAATTATTAAAAGAGGGACAAGCAGAGTATGGGTAAGGGTCTAGAATGAAAAGGCCCAGTGAATTTTAGAGTGGTTATGGCAGGAGGTTTAATAAGTGCCAAAATAGATCCTTTTAACCACGGGCTAGATCAAAATAGTCGGGATTCAGATAGAGGGGTGGCTTCTTACAGTCTGGTAGTGGAAGAGGTACAGTGTCGGTCAATTATGAAATTGTGAGCACCACGGAAAGAAGCACGGTGGTGAGTGTTGGAGATTGTTTGGAGCTTGCCTCAAATGCGACCCTTTTGATCATCAAATTAGAGATTATCCTGCTACTATTGGAGCCCAGTCTGGTATGAGAGGAGGATAAGTGAGTGAAGCTACTGTCCGGTAGAGTCAAGCTAGTGGGTCTAGACAGAGAGGTTGTGGTAGAGGTAGAGTGAGTTAGGCAAAGTCCTACTGTCAGGACTAAAGTACAGAGCAACCGACCCTAGTCCCAAGCCAGAGTATATGCTATGACTAGACATGAGGCTCAAGATTCTCCAAATGTCATTACAGGTGCACTACTTATTTTCAATTATGAAGAATTTGCATTGTTAGATCCTAGATCTACTTATTCTTTTTTTGCACCGCATATGGCATCTAAGTTGTATTGTGATAGAGAGCTATTACAACATAAATTAAAGGTGAGTACATCGATAGCTAGTATCACAGTTATAGGAGCATTCTGCAAGAGATGCTTGATTCAAATTGATCTAGTAAAATTGGAGGCAGACTTGATCATATTACAGTTGAGGGAGATAGATATTATCTTAGGTATGGATTGGCTCACTACCCATAGAGTTATCATGAACTGCTATACTAAGGAAGTGGTAGTAGAATCTCCTAATTAGTCAAGAGCAGTTTTCAAAGGTATTATTCAAGCAATGCTAGCTAGGTTAATCTCATTTATGAGTGATTTGAGGTTGATGCAAGGGGAATGTGAGGCTTATCTGACTCACGTCATAGATAATCGAGCTAAGCAGAATGTATAGGATATTCCTGTTGTTAGGGAATTCTAGATCGAGAAACAGAGTTTATGATCGACTTAGTTCCGGGTACTGCTCCTATATCTATTCCTCCATATACGAGTTGTTGGAAAAGAATTTTATTAGATCCAGTGTATCACCATGGGGAGCTCCAGTCTTATTTGTGAAGAAAAAAGATGAAACTTTGAGACTGTGCATCGATTATAGGCAACTGAATCAGGTGACAGTGAAGAATAAGTACTCGTTGCCTAGAATTGATAATTTTCTTGGTCATTTGTAAGGAGCTCAGGTGTTCTCTTAGTTGGATTTGAGATCTGATTACTATCAATTAAAGATAGAAAAAGCTGATGTACCAAAAAGTGTGTTCAGGAGCAGGTATGGATATTTCGAGTTCTTAGTAATGCCGTTAGGGTTAACTAATGCCCCAACTACATTTATGACTTCGATGAATAAGGTGTTTTTAGTCCTATTTAGATTGATTTATGATTGTGTTTATTGATGACATCCTAGTATATTCAAAGAGAAGAGAAGAATATGTTGACTATCCGAGAGTGATCTTATAAATTATGAGGGAGAAACAGCTGCATGCCAAGTTTAGTAAATGTGAATTTTGGCTAGATCAAGTAGTATTTCTGGGTCATATAGTGACTGGACAAGGCATAGGAGTGGATCTAAAGAAGATAGAGGAAGTAATGAATTGGCAAGCTCTGATGAATGTATCAGAAATCTAAAGTTTCCCAAGATTGGTTGGATATTATTGGAGGTTTGTTGAGGGGTTCTTGTTAATCTCAGCCCCTTTGAAAAAAATTCTAAGGAAGAATATAGTTTTCAGATGGAATGATGAATGTCAAACGAGTTTGGAGGAGTTAAAGAATCGGTAGACTACGACACCAGTGTTAACTATTCCATCGAAAACTAGAGGATATATAGTATACAGTGATGCTTCGCATCAAGGATTGGGATGTGTATTGATGCAGTATGGTAAAGTGATAGCCTATGCATTGAGACAACTAAGGTCTCACGAGATTAATTATCCGGTACATGATTTAGAGCTTGCTACAGTAGTTTTTTGCTATAAAGATATGGAGATATTATTTGTATGGAAAGACATTCTAGATATATACCGATCACAAGAGCTTGAGGTATCTGTTGAGTCAGAAGGAATTAAACATGAGACAGAGGAGATGGGTAGAGTTATTGAAAGACTATGACTGTACAATTGAGTATCATCCAGGAAAAGTTAATATGGTGGCTGATGCTTTGAGTAGAAAGTCTAATAGCAATGTATCTCAGATTCAAGTATCGAGGTTATCGAGCTTAATTAAGTTGAGAGCTCTAAATGTAGAGTTGAATCTAGAGCAGTATAAGGCATTAATTACTACATTGAAGCTAAGACCGATGTTGCTTGGTAGAATCAGAAAGGTACAAAGAAAAGATGTCGATATGGTGAAGCTCATTGAGAAATTGAAGATAAATATGGATTCTGAGTTTGAACTGAGGGATGAGACACTGTGGCTAAAGCAAAGGCTATATGGGCCTAATGTGGATGAGTTGGGGAAGAAAATTTTAGAGAAGCTCTTGTGGCCACTTATGCCATACATCCTGGTACCACCAAGATGTATAACACTCTGAAACAACATTTCTAGTGGCCTGGAATGAAGAAGCAAGTAGCGGAATATGTTTTTAGGTGTATAACGTGCCAACAGGTTAAAGCTGATCATCATGCTCCAGTTGAAAATTTACATTTGTTGCCTATTCCAGAGTAGAAACGAGAACGAATCACTATAGATTTCATTATGGGATTGCCAAGGACTCCGAGGAAGAATGATGCTATATAGGTTGTAGTGGACCGATTAACTAAGTTGGCCCATTTCTTCCCAGTGAGAGAGAATAACTCACTAGACCAGTTAGCCTGGAGGTATATGAATAAGGTGGTTAGATTGCATAGGGTTTCGTATCCATTGTATTGGACATGGATCCTAAATTTACTTCGAGATTTTGAAAAAGCTTGCAATCAGCTATGGGTATAAAGTTAAACTTTAGTACTACATTTCATCCTAAAACAGATGGACAGAGTAAGAGGACAATCAAGACTCTTGAGGATATGCTCAGGGCATGTGTATTGGAGTTCCAAGGAGCATAGGATTAGTATATAACATTAATTGAATTTGCTTACAACAACCATTATCACACTAGTATCATAATGGCACTGTATGAGACATTGCATGGAAGAAAATGTCGGTCACCTTTATATTAGGATGAAGAGGGCTTAAGAATGGTAGAAGGCCTGGAATTAATACAAGATATTATGGATAAGGTGAAACTGATCCGAAGCCAAATCGAAGCGGCTCAAGATAGACAGAAGAGTTATGTAGATCAGCATCGAAGAGATATGAAATACAGTGTAGGGGATAGAGTGTTTTTGAGAGTGTCACCTTGGCGAGGAGTGCTGAGGTTTGGTAAAAAGGGAAAGCTGAGCCCTAGGTATATTGGTCTTTATGAGATTATTGAAAGGACAGGACCATTGGCATACCAGTTAGCTTTATCGAATGAGATGTCTCAGTTACATAATGTATTTTATGTGAGCATGCTCAGAAGATACCGATTAGATCAGACACATGTCAAAATTGCTCAAGAGATTAAAGTTTCTAGTAATCTAAGTTATATTGAGGAGCCGATCAAGATAATGGAATCTCAAATTAAGCAGTTGAGGAATCGAGTAATTCCATTGGTGAAAGTCCTTTGGAGGAATCAACCGACTGAGGAAGCAACCTGGGAAACGAAGGCTCATATGAGGAGACAATATCCCCACGTATTTGAACAATCAGGTAAGAATTTCGATGATGAAATTTCTTTTAAGAGGGGAGAAATGTAGCATCCTGTTACCCATATTGAGGCCTGAATAGTGTATATATGAGTTTAGTGAGAAGTTAGAAAGTGCAATTCATGTTCATGCATAATTTGGCATACACCTACACTTAAATATTGAGTTTTTGCATATTAAAATGATTGTACATGCATTCATTGACATTTTATGGCTATAATTGATTTTATAAATGCAGTTATATTGAGAACTGTGGTTTTTATGTGTTGAAAATTGATTTGGAGAGTATATGTATTGATTTAGAATTTTTGGTAAAATTTAGAAAATTTCTAAAATTTTGAGCATTTTTGGACTATGAAAAATGTCAAGTTGCAAGATAATTGATAAATGGAAGTAGAAATAAATGTCAAATGACAGTAGAAATTATTGATAAGTGACATTAAGATTTATTGACAATGTCATTGAAAATTTGGAGACAATTGGAGTAAAATTTAGAATTGAATGGACTAGATAAATAAGAGAACTAGTTTAAATCCATAAAAATTAGACATGTGGCAAGTGACAAGTGTCACTTGCCAAGCCAAGCCTTTAAACTCACGATTCTTTTAACTTGAAAGACTAAGTTACTTTTTTGTTTTTGCTTTCTTCTTCTTCTTTTTTGTGACTATCTTTACCTTCTTCATGAATTTTCTCACTAACCTCCATCAATTTTAAACCTAGCTTTTTTATTTTTCACTTGCTACTCTCATCTTGTTGTTTCTTTCATTTTCCCCAAGAAATCTTAACCTAATCCGCCTTTAAGATGATGTACGTGGGCTGCATGAGGAGTTAGTCCTTCTTGATATTTTGAAGAATTTGGATTTTAATCAAGTAAGCATCATGTTAATCCTTATAAGTTATTGGTATATGAGATAAATATGGTGATGAATTGACATTACATGATCATGAAAAAATTGGTCAATTTTCATTTACACTATGGATATAGGATGTGAATATTAATGTTTTTCTTGTGTGTTTTGATGATTAATATGCCATAAGATAGTGTTGAAATGATTTTTGAGTTTGAAAGATCAAAGAAAACATGAACGATAAGAGTGCAGAAAAATAAAGAAGTGCAAAAAAATTGATGAAGATGCATGAATGATAGGTTCTGTTTTTAATGTTTGTGAACAATCATAGAGTGTGATTTGTTATGAATAAGTTGAGCTGAAATGGAAGTAGGAATAAAGAGTGAGGATATAAGTTAGAGATGGTAGATTAAGCAAAAGAGAGGAAGAAAAGAAGAAAAATATGCAGTTTAGGAATCTAGAGAAGAACCTAGCCTGTGCATGATTGTGATCGAGGGAAGAAATTAGATAGTGCACGATAGTGCATAAGTACAATTGTGACATTGGTGAGGCATTTCACAGTGAATGATTAGCACGATTGTGACAATGAAGACTTTCCAAAAAGTTGACAGTTTCGCACATCCTTCATTCTTTTGGTTATAACTTCTTCTCCCGACCTCCAAATGTCCTGAAATTTAAACCAAAAAACTCCTCACACATTTCTCTCCTCTCCACCATAATTTATGGCCATCTAAATTCATTCGGAAAGATTGATTGATGAATTTAGGATGAAAATGATGAAGTGTGCTGGAATATGATAAATGGAGTGTTCTCACTGAACATGATTTGGTATTTTGGCCAAATATTGATGTGTAGACCTCAAAATGGAATAAATTTTAATTTAGATTAAACTAAAGGCATATGGTTACAGATTTTAAGAAGGAATTGAGTTTTAATTCAGTCTCTAAGAATTAAAAATTCTGGCTTAAAATTGAGTATAGAATATTGTTATAGTTTAAGAACAGTACGAAGTGTTTTGAGTATAATTTTCATAATACTAAATCAAATTGTATGATCTCAGTGTCATTAGAAACTTAAGACATAGGATAACAATTATATAGAAGGAACTGTGGCCAAATTACTCCATTTTCTTTTTTATAATGATCATGAAAAGTGGACCCGAAAGTCTATTTTTAGAAAAATCTGGAATGATCAAATGAGTTATGAAATTAGATTAAAATTGTTTTATAGTGGTGCAAACCCTAAGTATGAATTATTCTTATGTGAGTGTTGATATATAAATGTTTATGTGATGAGAATAATGTAAAGATAGCCTAGATTGTTATTAAACATGCATTGTCCATATGTATACATATGTGCATAAATGAGTATGTGTATAATTGTGCAAATGTGTGATATGTGTAAATGTATATTTTGCATGATATAGAGAAGCATTTGGAAAGTCAACATCCACAAGTTGCTAAGACTTTGAGGCAATAGTTTCTAGAGTGTCCTGTGAGTAACCTAGATGGTCTCACTTAATTATTTGTTTGTTATAAATTATGTTCTGTGTTATCTTTGAATGTAGACTTGATTGTGCTAATTCTGAACATTAAAGGTCTGAGGCTTCAGATTCATGAATGTGATATTTGAAGTGATCCTTGTATATGAATATGAAGAAATAAGTGTTACTTAACGTGATTGTTGAATGCCGGACTAAGGTCTGATGATAAATGTGAATGAGACTATCAATGTGATTGATTGAATATATGTGATGCATTTCATTATATGAATGCATTATCAGATAACAAGAATTGTGACTTGAGTAGCCACTGAAAATGAGTTTAAAGTTCGAAATGTGATTAAGAGCCAAAAGCTTATTATGTATAATGAGCCCTATATCCCCAACGGATAAGGGAAAATATCAATAAGCCTGGTATCCACAATGGATACGGGATATTTTAAGCACTTAGTCACAACAATATAATAATCAAAAGTGAGTCTCACGGGCACTGCATATACATTTAATACGTGTGTTTGACTGACTGAAATATATTGTGAACATGTATTTGAATGAGAGTGGATATGTGAAGTAAATGATATGTGATGCTATATGCTAAATGAAAAGATGTGAAATATGTGTTTACATGTGTTGATGTCTTGTATAAATTGAGTAAACCATCGAGGATGGTTACCTTACCGAGTTCACAAAATTTACTAAAATTACAACGTTAATTTTTCAGGAATGAGAGAGGACATTACCGATAGAGATACTCTACAAGAAACATAATTCTTGTACTTTTGGGAAGAAGAAATTATTCAAAGGTCGGTCAGCTGAGACTGAGGGATTAGATAGAAATTTTTGTATAGTTCCTCTTTCATGTAGTGTGTTTTGTATTAGGTTTTGGGATGATATGTATATTTGGATGGTTTGTAAAGCTACAATATACATATTCAGTTTGTATGAAATGAAAGGAGGAATTTAGTTGGTTTTTAAATGTTGTGTCTTTTCTTTATGATACCTTATAAGAGATTATAAATGATGATGCCATGAGTAAATGATTGTAGCAACTACGCTAACATCTTATTATTGTAAAGTATGTACTGGAATGTCCTCAGGGTGTTCCGGTATGCACTCTATAGTAGTAGGGTGTTACATTCTAAACCTTATAGCTTTAGATAGAATAAGGAAGTTGGATAAATCTTTATTAATGACTATTATAAGGTACCATCCTCAGTTGGTAAATACTCCGATGAGCATTATTGTGATGTTGTTGATTTGGATGCATGTCATCTACTTTTGGAAAGATTATGATACTATGATGATAATGCAATGCAATTTAGGACTTATAAGTAAGAAAGTATGTCAAACCCAATCAGAAATGTAAAAAGATTTATTGTAAGTGATAAATGATTTTTAAAAATTATGATTGAGAAAAAAGAAACAAGGAAAGTGCATTTATTGATTGTAAAAGAAGAAGAGGTGAGATTAAATAAGAAATAAGAAATTCTTTTAGAAATCTAACCTATTTTACAGGAGTTTTGGGATGTAGTTCATGATGATTTAATCAATGAATTAGCTCTTATATGTGATATCCAACACTATGTTAACCTTACTCCTAGTGTAGTTTACTTACTCTACCTTACTAATATATGAGTCTAAAAGAAAATAAGATATTAAAAGAGAAGGTAGAAGAATTAATTAAGAAAGGGAGAGCATGAGTCCATCTACTATTTCTATTTTGATTACGACAAAGAAACATGATAGTTAAAGGATGTGTATTAGTAGGGAAATAAAAAATACTATTAGGTTCAAGTTTCATATCCCAAGGTTAGATGATATATTGGATCCATTGAGTATAGTAGTTTTTTTTCCTTCCGAAATTGACCCACAAAATTTTTTACCACTAAATAAGGATAAGGTTTGGAGATGAATGAAAAATTGCATTCAAGATAAGCAATGAATTATATAAATGGTTAGTTATGTCATTTGGGTTGACCAATGCACTTAGTACCTTTAAACGACTTATGAACTAAATGTTACGACCTTTTATAGGTCAATTTATTATGATTTATTTTGATGTTATCATTATCTATAACAAATATTTTGATGGGCATATTGAGCATCTTAAAAGGGTGTTTGAAGTTTTAAGGATAATAAATTATAAGTTAATTTTAAGAAGTCCATATTATGACTAGAAAATTGTTATTTCTTGAGTACATATAGGAAAAGATGGTGCTAGGGTTAATGAAGATAAAGCAAAAGCCATATGGAATGGTTTACACCTAAGAATAGTGAGGATGTGAGAAATTTTCATAGGACAAAGATAAAGTACCTCCTATAACTGATTGCTTGAAAAAAGTATAAATTTAAATAGGATGAAGAACATGAACAATGTATTGTCTTTATTAAATAAAAATTGATTACCACTTTTAGTTTAGCCTTACCTAATTTTGACAAATTGTTTGAGGTAGAGTATGAGGCTAGTTGATTTGGAACCGATACTACTTTGTCCCCTAAAAAATATTCAATAACTTACTTTAGTAAAAAAGTTGAATGATGTTAAACAAAGATAGGCTAATTATGATAAAGAATTATATATTTTTGTGAGGATTTTGAAAATACAAGAGTATTATTTGATTAAGAAGGAATTTGTTCTCTACCTGATCATCAAACCTTGAAATATTTGGAAGCTAAAAGGAGTTAATAACTAAAATGCATAATAGATGGTTAGTCTTTGTTGATAAATTTTCCTATAAACTTATTTACAATATGGGAAAAAGTAATATGGTAAAAGATGTATTGAGTAGAAGGGTGGCTATGATTAAAACCTTAAGTATAAACATTGATAAGTTTAATCATTTAAAATAATTATACATAGATGATGCTAATTTTAAGGATATATGACAAACACGTTTGATTAAGAAATCATAGTAAAATTATTAAGATCATGATGAGTTCCTTGTGAAATGTAATTAGCTTTATCTTCTACGTACTTCACTAAGGAAGAAGACGATTAGAGATTTACATGGTAGGGATTAGTCCATCATTTTAGTAGGAATAAAACTTATAATAAGGTTCGTAGGAGATATTTTTAGCCTAAATTGATGAGTCAAATCTATTGTTGTAGGGTGTCAAACTTATAGAGGAAATATTTCTAATACTTATTTATATATTTCATTACCTTTTCCTAATAAATTTTTGGAGGATCTTTTTATAAAGTTTGTGTTGGGATTGCCAAGAACACAAAAAGAACTATATTTTTTTATTATGGTTGACAGGTTTTCAAAGATGGCATGTTTTCTACCTTGCAAGAATATGGCAAATGTTACTTCAATTACAAAACTATCTTCAAAGAGGTGGTGAGATTCTATGTCATTCCAAATCTATTATATTTGATCGCGATACCTAGTTCTTGAGTCACTTATGGAGAATTTTGTGTGATGTGTTTACTTCTTTTCTTAAATATAATAACATCATTCATCCACAAACTAATGGGCAAACAAAAGTGGTGAATAGAATATTGGGTGAGTTGATGAGATGAGTATGTCATGACAAGCCAAATAATCGAGATTTTCTTATTTCTCAAGCCAAATTTTTCTATAACAATATTGTCTATCATTCTATTGTTCATTCTTTATTTCTTAAAGTTTATACTAAGTAGCTAACTAGACTTTTGAGTTTGCTAAATTGCCTAAGGTACTAATTTGAACATGAGTGCTGAACAGTTATCCAAAGAGACACAAGAAGTTCAAATGAAGGTGAAACAGAAACTTAAAAGGGCTAATGCAAATTATAATTGTAATGTTGACTAATATAAAAGAGCTAAAGTGTTTTACGTTGGAGACGACGTATTTTGTTCTGTAGCAAGAATCTAATAGCTAAAGGACATCATAAATTGAAGGTAAAGAAATATGGAATGTTCAAGATCACAAAAAAAAAGATTAACGATAATGCTTATGTCTTTCAATAACCATTGTAGATGGGTAACATCAATCCTACATTCCATGTGGTTAATATTGCACTTTATTTGTTTGATTTTAAGTCTAGATACTTTGATCATAATTCGAGGTCAAGTTCTTTGTAAGTGGAGGTAACTGACGAGGTACCAAATGTACAAATCCATGTTGAAACAGTCAAGAATTTAGACTCAGAGCTATCATAGTTCTATTTCAAAAGAATTTAATATTTTTAGCATTCTATCATAAATAAACTTCATATTTTAGAGTTCTATTTTGAATAAAATTCATATTTTAGAGTTCTATTTTGAGTAAATTTTATGTTAAAGTGTTAATTTTCATTACAAACAGTTGTAAGATGGCATAAATTATTAACTTTCATTATTTTTCATTATTTTATTAATCAATTTAATCTCATTTCAAGTTTTCTTGAAATCTTAAATTAAATTTGATGTGTTTTCTACTCTTAGATTAAATTAAGCTACTTATGTGTTATGTTATCAAATTTCAAAAAAATTATGAGTCCATTCATACTTGACAAAATATTTTATGTTTTTCACTCCTAAATATTGGAGAGTTTTACTTTCACCACACTTATGTTAAAGACACTTATAATTATCACATATTAAAAATTAGAATTCAAATAAAAGAAAAATTTTGACTTATTATTGAATAAATAAGAAAAAATAATTACTTATAGTTAGGTGATTTCTATAAGTAAGTAACCTTGTGTTAGTAAGTTTTGAAACATGTCACAACAAGAAAATAACATATTACTGGCGGAAACAATTATGTAGTAAATTAGCGAGGGAAATTGATTTCCTGTCAGTAATTTTTTTAAAATTGTTTTTTGCGACTGCCAAAAATTTCGTCAGTAAACATGGAGAGAAATTATTCCTGAGACTTTCCTAACAGAATATAGCAAGAGAATAGTAAATTTTGTTATAAAAATAGGCGACAATGGGTGGTGGAAAAATCGTGCATCTAAATTATCGATGGAACAAAAGTTTTGATGATAAATGTCGGTTTCTCCAAAAATTAAAACAACATCGTTTGGTTAGGAACAAGGGGGTACCAAACAACTTCGTTTTAATTTTTGGAGAAATCGACATTACCAAATGACATCATTTTGAATAGCCTCATAAATGACTGAAACCTAATTCTTCCTCCCTTTTTCATTTTCTCTCTTTTTCCGTACTTCATAGTCGCCAATCCCTCTTCCTCCCAAGCATTCAACGTCAATTTTTGCTTTTTTAGTCCATCTTGTGTCGTTTTTAGGTAAGTTTGCTCTTGGGTTTCCCGATGTCTCCAAAAAATTCGTTGTTAGTGTTAAACATGGGTGGGTTTTCATGGATTGTGGGTATATAAATGTGGTTGGGTGGGTTTTCATGGAATGTGGGTATTATGTGTTTTGACCTAATGTTGTTGATTTATTTGTTGTTTGAAAGTGTTTTGGTTGGTAAATAATGAAAAAATGTAGTGATTTTGTTATTAGTTAGAGATGAATTTGGGTTGCTTATGAAATGTTTGATGGAATGTCTCTTATGGATGTTGGTGAGACTTGGTTAATACCTTGGAATCTAAAGAAAATGCCTAGAGTAGTTAAATAAGACTTGAAATGGAAAATTAACAATTATATGGAAGGATTTCATATAATAAAATGAAA
The DNA here is from genome assembly GCA_025504915.1 of Erythroxylum reticulatum. NCBI lineage: Eukaryota > Viridiplantae > Streptophyta > Magnoliopsida > Malpighiales > Erythroxylaceae > Erythroxylum > Erythroxylum reticulatum. The sequence goes on from JANSVA010000217.1 coordinate 10,425,890, forward strand.
TTGGACAATTATATCGAAGGTGAAATTTGTGAAACAATTAATGAGCATTTTTATGAATTAATATGGTAGAAGTTGAATATACTTCAATATTCGATTATGTAGATAATTGCATGAGATTTCTTAGTTATCCCAATGCTTACAATTACTTTTAAGTCTGTTTTTCATACTACTTGTTGAATAATGAATTCTTATCACAATTGATTTCATCCAACAACTTAAGAATTATTGATGTATGTGAAGGGCGTTGGTGTATGTCAAGAGTTGGTATATACTGAACTACTTTTATGACTTCGATAATTATCTCCATATGATTGTATATTTTGTTTGTTATATTATCATATACATAGATAATGTAGACATAGATATGGTTATTCATCATTTGAAAAGTTTGCTTGAAGAAATATTTGATGAATAAAGGTATATCTATTTGTTAATAATTATGTATTTATTTAATTATTTTTTTGTATAATTGTCTATGATTTCTATTACGAGATCTTTTTAAATATAAAGGAAGTGATGTGAAGTGATGTCACATTGTATCACAATCTTCTTTTAGCTTCTTGTTAAAGTATGTTATTGGTTTTTATGTGTATCTCTAAAAGCTAAATTGATATATTTGATCACTCCCTCTAAATAATAGTCTCTAAAAGTTGTCTAAAAATTAGGATATTTGACATTTATATATGTTTTCATACCCTTCAACACATGTCTTATGTCATAGATCTATCTATTTCTTTTATGGAAGAGATAAAGTCTTTGGTATGCCTATGTCCCTAGGCCATGAATCTTCTTATTTCTTTTGAAATTAATGCATGATTTCTACCGCAATCGTGTCCTTATATTATGGATCAATTTCACAACAATCTCTCTTCAGCCCTTATTCTAGGTTGTGTCTCTTATTTTACTTAATCCACATAAGACATGAGATGGCACATGGGTATAGATAGGAACACATAGGTCAATCCATGTTCCTTCAAGAATTATAATTTTCTTCATATTTTTGCTTAAAGTAACCTTTAATTCTTAAATAATTTCATCCTATAGTTAATTTATTTATAATTATATGAAAATAAATCTAATTTAAGTAAAATAAGGTAATTTGACATGAAAATGAAACAAAATACTTTAAAAATATGTCCATTTTCATGCACATAAAATATTCACATGCTTATGCTTTTACTTGTTCTCAAGTAAATCAATTTCAATCACTCATACAATTTTAAGGAAACGAAACAAATTTATTAGAGAAATCAAGGTTATCCATTATCTACTCAATTGCATTATTCATTAACTAGAAAGGCATTCAAATATTTGCATTCAATTCTTAATCAATTTAATTTAATCTAACAAACCTTTCAAATAATAACTTAATCCATATAAGTCTCTAACTTAGAAAAGCCACCTTGTTTGAAAATGTATCCTTTCATTTGTCTATTTAAAAGGTTAGAGTTACTATTATTCTTCCCTCTAAAAGTTACTTTGTTATTTTAAATTGATGTTCTTAGGTTTTGATAATTGAATTTGTTTCTATAGGAAAATTTTAAGGTGACGGAATAAGCTTCCTAAGATTAAAAACATCAGTTTTCTTTGGCAAATAAGATTGCTGGCTTCTCCTCTTTCTATTAGTCATAATTATTTCCTTTTTAGATTATAATGCATATTTTAGTTTGCTAGTATTTATGTATTTGTTAATATTTCATAATATATTTTAATTTTTTGTTTTTTTGAATGATTCAAGGTTCAATACACTTTATTCCTTTGTGTTTCCTTGTATTGATCTTTTAATAACATGTACCACAAGTTTGTAATAGAACTAATAGACTAATGCTACTGTCCTAGCCATTAAATGGATAGTTTTTGTTTCTAACAAATGTTTTAGGTTGTTTTAGGTATAAATAGATTACATATGAATTATGGGAGTGCTTGTATATTTACCGTCACTAAGTATTCTGACGGATTTTCAGTACTTTACCGACAGACTTAAAAATTTCGTTGCTATATTTAGCGATAGAAAAAATTATTTGTAGGTAAATTACTGATGAAATATTTCTATTTCATTGCTAAAGATTACCGACGGCCGTTTCTCCGATGACTCATATGGTCAATAATTTTGTTGGTAGTTTATGTAGCTAAATACTAATTTTCTTGTAGTGAATGTCCTCTTTCATTAGTTTTTTATCAAAATAATTATCAATGAGTATTAATATAATGTCGTTTTAATATAATGTCGTTTCATTATAAAGTTATTGTATGTGAACTAATTCTAATATAAAGTCATATTAATTTATTAAACAATGTTGTTTATAATAAAGGGAAAAAGGTCGAAATAGAAGCATATCATCACAATTACCATAGAAAGATAAAATAAAATGACATAATTACTTGTATGAGTTATATGTCATATCAGTTGACTATATATTGTAACAACTTGGTATAAGCACTCAATTTTACTAATTTTTATCAAAGGCAATGTTGGAATTATGCCCATGATCCAATCGTTATGTACTAGATTGAATATTTTTGTTTTGTAATTATTAATTTTATTTAAAAACATGGAAAATGATTATATTATCATATTATGTTTATTGTATTTTATTCTTATATGATAAGTCCTTAATTAAATTTATACACTTGCCATTATAATGGAGATTATGATAATGAGAGTCAAGTCTTTAGGGTTTAATCTAAAAGTGTTCTTGATTATAGGATCATCAAATAAGGACTTTAATGATCTGTTTAGATTAATATGTATGTAATAGTATCTATTAGATGGATATTAGTATATCTCATTTACTAAGTTATATATATAGATGATGCATATAGAGATATGATCATTGAACTGACCAAACTGAGAATTCCTAATAGTTAACATTACCTATGAACTATCAAGTGGAATATTCTCATAAGGATTTAAATGTATATTTTTCCTTTAACGTGAGATCATCATAGGTCAATAGGTCACTTATTATGTTTTGATGTCGAAAGCCTAGTATGTAAAAATGCTGGATGAATGATCATTGGATATAATTAAGTACCTATCTAATTAGTGGTGAGTCAACACGAGATCCATCAAGTCTAGGTAATGAGTTTGAGCTCTATGTTGTCATTGACCTTAATGGTTGTTTTAAGAACTTGGCTAGGGCGATTAAATGAGTGAGGAAGAAGAGTTTCTTAAGTCATTCACCAATATTAATGATTGCATAGTTGGTTATCTAATAGGAGTTAAACCATACCTTAGGATAATCCGGAGTTGTAATAATGGAAGGTAATAATACATTATCCTTAACCAGGTTTCGTCTTTGTAATATTATTAATTCACACTATTTGGTCGTTGAGGAGTGTTGTTAAACGCCAACCTTGACTTAGTGATGAATTTATGTGGTCACAAACTTACGAGTGTAATATTTCCTATTTATAATTATTTAGTTTATTATGAGATATTTATTAAATAATCTATATGACATATTATTATTTTTTGCTACCACAAAAATATAATTAACATTAAAAATTCTTTATACAAAATAAATGAATAAAATAAAATAGTTTTATTTTATTTCATTTTATAAATATAATAATTATTTTTAAAAAGCAAAATGGCAAAGAAGGAATCAGATGGTGACCTTGCCATTGGTAGCTTTGTTTTTTTTTGGTTATATATTTAAACCAAAAACGAAACGATAGGTTGTGTGCAGTTTTTTAAGTTTTGAAAAAGAAACGTTATAATAAGACTTACGAAGAAAAGAGTAAGCTTTTGATACTCTTTCAGTTTTTGTACTTTGATAAAAAAAAACAAAGAGAAGAGAAAAACGAGAAAAATAGTTTTCCCTATTCTTGAAGAAAGAGTTCTTCAAATTTAACCATAGTCATATCAAGTGTTGAAAGCGGGAAGTATTTCTCGGTATGAAGTGCATAGAGACTTTGTATTTTCGAAGTTCATTACTGATTAATCCTCACAAATTTACTATTAGTGTGTTTGTTAAACGAAATAGATGAATGTAGGATTAAAATTTTTATTTTCGTTGCGTATGCGATCCTTCAATTGGTATCAGAGCCAATATTGCGTTCACATCATACTTGAAAAACGAACAATGAGTTGTGTATTTTGTTGTGTTCTTTGTTTTAACGCGTGAAAGTTGTTCATATAATATGTATGAGAACATCTTGGCTTCACTTTGAAATTGATTTCACAGAAACGGAAAAATTTCATTTCATGTTCTTTAAGCATATAAACATTACGAAGAGAAGTGGAGTAGTTTTTGCTTTCTCTCATTGTCGTATGATGAAATCAATTTTTTTTGGTTACAAGGGAAAGAAAACAAAAGCGACTATCTCGCAAACTATATCCCCTTACGAACGTAGGGTTCTACAGGATGAAATCAAATTTTAATTTAAAGGGTGCGCCGAGCCCTTACTATAGTGCAACATATGGGGGACGCCTGAAGACCCCGATAGCAAGCTACCGTTGCTGGTCTTCCCTTTACAAAAAAGTAATTTAATATCATGTGAGCCAATGGCTCATGTATCAGATATTTAATGTTTTATTCATGGAAGTTGTTTAAAAGCTTTTGGTTAAAAGCTTTTGACATTCACTATGAAATTGGTTTCACAGAATATGAATACTCATTAAAGCTATTGACAGATGTTTTTTAATGGAAAAATCATTAAAGGCTTTTAATATATGTTGTACACATGGTTTAATGCAAAGGTTTTTAAAAGCTTTTGGTTAAAAGCTTTTGTACAAATGTTATCGTACAACATGGTTTAATATAGAATTTTTTATTTTTATTTAAAGAAAACGTGATACGATCACTGATATTATTAAAATTGTTTTAATAACATGAAATCTTGACCCTTTAAAATTATTGAGTTTATTTTATTATAATATATGATATTTTATCAAAAAGAATGTTCCACTTAAAAAGATAATAATATTTATTTTTGTTTACAAGAAATGACCTGATAACCAGGTGACTTGTAGTTCAGGGATAAATAATATTTTCTATTACATATGATGCATGTGTGAGGAAAAATTATTTAATTTTATACTTTTGGCCTAGACTACCTAGGGAATATAATATTAATTAATTCTCCATCACTTGGGTGGATAAACTAAACGATACTAATACCAATGACCTACCAACCAGGGGACTATATAGTATCGAACCTACTATAAATTTTATATGATAAAATAGGAAATTTATTGCTTTTTAATTATGCATGAGTAACAACTTGACAACTAAGGGGCTCATTCATATTTTAAAGATTTTATATCATTTAGATAAAAGTCCATGTCTTAATGATATATGATTGTGTTCTTATTTTTGTGCTTTTCTTTTTTTATTAGATTTCTCAAAATGTCTACTATATCACTGCAAAGTATTCTTGATGCTAACAAGCTAGTGGATAATAATTTTGATGATTGGTACCGCAATTTGAGAATTGTTCTTATGCATGAAAAACTTCGATGTGATCGATAAACCCATGAAGGAAGCACCTCCTGAGGGAATTAATGACGCTAATGCATTGGATGCATATTTTAAGTAAAATGAACAAAGTACTAATGCCAAGTGTATTATTCTAGCATCAATGAGTTATGAACTCCTAAGGTAGCATGAAGGTATGAATCCTCCACAGATTATTGAGCATCTTAAGAAAATGTATGTGTCACAAAGTAGGATTGCTAGATACCAGTTATCTAACCCCCTATTTAAGTCTAAATTGAAGGCCAAATCTCCTGTGGGACCTTATGTTCTTAAGATGATTGATCTTGTAGAACAACTTGAGAAATCAGGGTGTTCACTAGGGAAAGAGTTGTCACAAGATTTGATCTTACAATCTTTTACTGATATTTTTTCACCGTTTATTGTTAACTTTAACATGAACAAGATGGACTATGATTTTCATGAAATGCTTAACTTGTTGATCGATTATGAAAATCAAGTAGGATTTGACCAAAAGGATGTTGAATGTTTTTTCTGTACAAAGAAGGGACATTGGAAGAGGAATTGCCAGAGTATTTGACTACTTTCAAAGGCAAGAAACATGGTGGGACATTTATGAAATTTTTTTCATGATTTCTTTAACTACTATTGATTCTACTAAATGGGTATTAGATACTGGTAATAGCTTTAACATATGCAATATGTTGCAGGATCTAAGGATCAGTAGGAGATTGAAGAAGGGAGAAGTTAAGCTACAAGTTGGGAATGAAGCAAGTGTTGCTAGCCTAGCTTTAGGGATTATTTCTCTTGTTATGCCTACTGGAAATAATTTATTATTAGAAGATTGTTATTATGTTCCTAAATTTGTTTCGAATATTGTTTCCATTTCTTCATTAGACAAGCGTGGATTTCATACAATCTTTAAGAATAACCAATGTAATATATTTCATGGTGATGAATTATATGTAAGTGGTTATTTACAATATGATCTTTATGTCTTACCTGAAATAGTTGTTTATTAAACTATGAATGTTTCTGGTCAAAAAAGGAAGAGAGATAATAAAGAAAATTAAACTTACCTTTGGGATTATGGACTTGGTCATATTGGTGAGAAAAGAGTAAACAAGTTACACAGGAAGGATACCTTGGTCTATATGATTATAAATCATATGAAACTTGTGAATCTTGTCTCAAAAGAAAAATGACCAAATCTCCTTTTACTGGAATTGGAGAGAGAGGTAGTGAACTTTTAAGATGCATACATACTGTTGTATGTGGGCCTATGAAAGTTTAAGCTAAAGGTGGATATTCTTATTTTATCACCTTCACTGATGATGTGTTAAGATATGAATTTGTGTATCTTATGAAACACATGTCTAAATCATATTAAATATTTAAAAGATTTCGTGGTAAAGTTCAAAAACAAACTGGTAAGAGGATTAAGGCACTAACATCTGACTGTGGCGGTGAGTATTTTAGTGATAATTTTATTGACTATCTAAAGTAAGATGAAATTTTATATCAGTGGACTTCTCCTGGAACACCACAACAAAATAATGTTTCAGAAAGAAGAAATCAAACTTTATTAGATATGGTGAGATCCGTGATGGGGTTCACTAATCTTCCTATCTTCATATGGGGATATGCTTTAGAAGAAGCAGTCACTAAAACTTCATATAAGATGTGGAAAGGACATAAGCCTAACCTAAAACATTTGAAAGTTTGGGGTTGTCCAGCTTATGTCAAGAGATTGCTACCAGATAAGCTTGAAATGAGGTCTGATAAGGGTAGATTTGTTGACTATCCCAAGGAAACTGTAGGATCCTATTCTATCACCCTTCTGAACAAAAAGTGTTTATGGCCAAAAATCTAACACTTTTAGAAAGGGAGTTCCTTAATGGAGGAAGTGATGGTGTAGAAATAGATCTTAACAAAATTTAAGATTATGACGAATTAACACAAGCTTAAGAGCATTAGATGCATGTTGAGCAGAATTTACTTGATGTCTTGAAATTAACATATAGGATACCAGCCTTAACAATTGAGGAGCATGGACTGGTTAATGAACTTGTCCAATAACCAGTGCAACAACAAGATCAAGTAGAGGAAGAACCTATTGAACTTGAGCCTCTTAGAAGGTCTACTAGGGATTGTCATGCACCAAATATATTAAACTTAATGGTGCAAGGTGACGAAGATAATCATATTGATGATATCCCACATATTGATGACGAAGATAATCATATTGATGATATCCCACATATTGATGATGACCCTAAGATGTACAAAGAGGCTATGACAAATCCAGATTATGAGAAGTGGTTTAAGGTGATAGAATCTGAGTTAGACTCCATGAGAATTAACAAAGTATGAATTTTGGTTAATCCCTCAAAGGATATAAAACCCATAGGATGTAAATGGGTAGTTTTTAAAAACTTGGAGCAGACAGGAAGATTGACACCTATAAAGTCCGTCTTGTTGCCAAGGGATATAATTAAAAGGAAGTTATTGATTATGATGAAACTTCTTCTCCTGTGGCAATGCTCAAATCTATTTGGATTTTACTTGCTATAGCTGCATATTATGATTATGAGATATGACAAATGGATGTGAAAATAACATTTTTTAACGGAGAGCTCAAGGAAGATGTCTATATGACTCAACCTGAAGGTTTCACATTGCCATCTGCTCCTAATAAAATATGTAAGCTACAAAGATCCATTTATGGATTGAAGCAAGCTTCACGAAGTTGGGATATTCGCTTCAATATAACAATTACAAAGTTCGATTTGTTAGATACGAAGGAGAACCATGTGTGTACAAGAAGGTTAGTAGGAGCATAGTTATTTTCCTAGTGTTGTATGTAGATGACATATTGCTAATAGGAAATGATCTACTAGCCATGCAAAAGACAAAGATTTGGCTATCTGAACAATTCTCCATGAAGGATTTGGGAGAAGTAGCTTATATTCTTGGAATCAAGATCTATAAAGATAGATCAAGGAAGTTGCTAGGGTTTTCCCAATCCATGTACATTGATACTATCTTAAAAAGGTATCACATGGAAAATTCCAGAAAAGGTTATTTACCAATAGGCACTAGAATTTCTCTTAGTTGGGAGGATTGTCCTAAAATCCTAGAAGAAAGAGAGCACATGAGTAGGGTCCTATATGTCAACACAGTGGGAGTTATCACGTATACCATGACATGTACAAGACCTTACATAGCCTATGTGCTAGGAATAGCGAGCAAGTATCAAGGTAACCTAGGTGAGGAACATTAGAAAGTGATTAAAACCATGTTTAAATACTTGAGAAGAACTAAAGACCAATTCTTTATATACAGAGATTATGAATTAAAGCTAATAGGCTACACTGGTGCTAAATTTTCATCTGATAAGGATGATAGCAAATCTACCTCTAGTTATATTTTCACCTTGAATGGAGGAGTAGTGAGTTAGAAAAGTTCCAAGCAAGCTATTATCGCTGATTCAGTTACTGAAGCAAAATACATAGCTGTATGCGATGCAACTAAGGAAGCTGTTTAGATGAAAAAGTTCTTAACTGAACATGATTTAGTTCCTTCAATAAAGGAAGATGTTCCTTTATTGTGTGACAATACCGATGTTATTGCACAAGCTAAGGAACCAAGGACACACCAAAGATCCAAACATGTTTTGTGAAAGTTTCATTTGATTAGAGAAATTATTGAACATGAAGAAGTTCAAATTCAAAAGGTTAAAGGAAAGGAGAATGATGCAGATCCCTTCACTAAGGTGCTTGGATCAAAGGAGTTTAATAAGCACAAGTGGAAGATATAATTGAAGTTCATGACTGATTAGGTCTAGGTCAAGTGGAAGATTGTTGAAATTATGCCCATGAACCAATCATTATGTAATAGATTAAACATTTTTATTTTGTAATTATTAACTTTGTTTAATAACATAGCAAATGATTATATTATCATATTGTGTTTATTGTTTTTTATTCTAATATGATAAGTCCTTGATTAAATTTATCCACTTGCCATCATAATAGAGATTATGATAATAAGAGTAAAGTCTTTAGGGTTTAATCTAAAAGTGTTCTTAATCATGGGATCAAAAAATAAGAACTTTAATGTTCCAGTTAGATCAATATGTATGTATAGTATCTATTGGATGGATATTAGTAGATCTTATTTACTAAGTTACATATATAGATGATGCATATAGAGATATGATCATTGAACTGATCAACCTGAGAATTCCCAATGGTTAATATTATCTATGAATTGTCAAGTGGGATATTATCATAAGGATTTAAATTTATATTTTTCCTTTGACCTGAGATCATCATAGTAATCAATAGGTCACTATTATATTTTGAAGTCGGCCACTTAGTATGTAAAAATACTAGTTGAATGATCATTGGATATAATTAAGTACTTATTTGATTAATGGTAAGCCAAGATGAGATCCATCAACTATAGATAATAAGTTTTAGGTCTATGTTGTCATTGATATTAATGGTTGTTTTAAGACCTTAGCCAGGGCGATTGAATGAGTGAGGAAAAGGAGTTCCTTAAGTCGTTCACCAATCATTAATGATCGACATGTAACATAGTTGGTTATCTAATAAGGTTTGACAATTAAACCATACCTTAGGA
>JANSVA010000217.1:10440917-10458567 GCA_025504915.1 Erythroxylum reticulatum
CACATTAAGTATGTGGCGATGTTTGCGCTCTACGACTCCATTTTGTTGTGGAGTGTAGACGCAAGTTTGCTGCAATTTTAATCCGAGATGTTGAAGTTGTGATTGTAGGGATGAAAATTCTTTACCGTTGTCCACCCGCATAATTTTTACAGCAGTGTGGAGCTGTGTTTGAATGAAAGTGAAGAATTTTAGCAAAAGGGCTTGTGTCTCAGATTTATTTTTCATAAGGAACAACCATGTGCAACGAGTGTGATCATCAACGATAGTTAAGAAAAAACGAGCCCCTGAATAAGTTGGAGTTTTATGTGGTCCCCAAATGTCACAGTGAATAAGTTCAAATGGAAATTTTGTAGAAATAGAACTATGAGGGAAAGGAAGTCTTGTTTGCTTTGCTAATGGGCAAATGGTACAAGTACGATTTGAACCATCATTATTGTTGACATTTATTAAAGGAGAAAGTAATTTGAGTCTAGGAATGGAAAGATGCCCGAGTCGAGCATGCCAAGACTTGGTGAGAGGAAGGAGGCGTAACTTGTGAGAGCATGTGATATAAACCGCCTTGCTGCCTACCCGATCCAATCGTCCTCCCCGTAGCCAAGTCCTGCAAAACACACACGAATCTGGAAAGAAAGTAATGGAACAGTTAAGGTCACGGGTAAGTTTACTGACAGACATTAAACTGAGGTTAAATGAAGGAACACATAATAAATTTTTAAGGTGAAAATCATGATTAAAGACTGCAATGCCCGTGTGTGTTATGTTTGCTGTGGCATTATTCGGCAGATTGACAACTGAAGTTTGGGGTGTGCTCGTGTGCAATAGGAGGGAAAGGTGTGGTGTGATGTGGTCTGTCGCGCCACTATCTAAGATCCAGGAATTAATGAAGGTTGAATTTACAAAGGCAGTAGGCGTTGTAAACAAACCTGCGGCGTTAGCATAAACATCACTATTACCGGATTGGTGATTTTGGATGAGTGAATTGAGAGCTTGAGCCAATTGTTGGAGGTATTCTGTGGAAAAACCATGCAATGTATTGGCGGAGTTGTCGTTTGCTTCAAGCGAAGTATCTGCCAGATTAGCTGCTGGTGCGTTATTACTCCTTGCCCCACGCGATTGTTGCGCAGGACGGGAACCCCCATTTTTCACTCTACATCTGTCCTCCTTATGGCCCCTCTTATCACAGAATTTGTAGTAAAATTTAAGTGTCTGACATTCATCAATGAGATGCCCAAATTTATGACAGTGGTCACAGACTTTCTCTTTGGATGTTTTTGAGGGGTTCGCCTTTTCCCTGCACAGTCGCAGCAATTGAAAAAGATTCAGATGTGTCCGACGTTACCTGTCGCTGTATCTCTTCCTGGATGATTAATGAATATGCTTGACGAACGTTGGGGAGTGGATTCATCATGAGAATGTTCGACCTGATGGCTTTGAATGTCTCATTTAGGCCCATAAGGAACTGCATGAGCCTATCTTCTTCCTTTTGGTTGTTGTGCAATTTTTCTTGGTTGCATGTGACAAGTTTGCGATATGTGTCTAACTCTGCCCATTGCGCCTTGATCTTTGTGTAGTAGGCTACCACGGTCATTGATCCTTGAGATATAGTAGCGATTGATTTTTGAACTTGAAATATTGCTGGAGCATTTTTTTGTGAAAACTGGTCGCGTAGGTCTTACCAGACCTCTCGCGCTGTTTTAGCATGTACAAAGCCTTCTGCAATGTCGGCCTCGACAGAATGGGTAAGCCACGACAAGATCATGCTGTTGCATTGTTTCCAAAGGGTGAACTCTGCTGTGTCACCATCCGGAGAGGGTGGATCAATTGTGCCATCGATGAAGCCAATTTTAGATTTGGCAGTCAAGGCATGAACCGTGGATTGGCTCCATGATTGGTAATTTGTGCCGTTTAATCTAGTAGGAATGAGGAAATGCCCAGGTTGATCGGAATGGTGTACATAGTATGGATGTGATGGATCCACACTATTTTTAAAGGTGTTTTTGGCGGCGGAAGATTCTTCGTTGACAGAGGACATGATTTATGTAAAGAGGAAGAATGGGTGATGAAATTTCAAGAGCTTTAGGAGTGCTCTGATACCATCTCAAATTGATAAAAAGAAGACATATATACGATGACGATAGAATAGAATGGCCAGAATGAAATCTTCCATTAACGTTAGTGTCTAATTTATACACATACAAAAACAACTAACTACACTATCTATGGCAAAATTCTAGCTAATTACATGGAAAAGGAATAATCTAAAATAGGCAAAGATAATTACAATACATCAATGTAAATCCTTTCCTAATATGAAATCATATAGTCTGTAGCTCCACTGTCAATAACCCATAATTTTGAAAACTTTGTGAGAAAAGCAAGAGATGTACCTGCTAAATTTGTTGCAGTTTGTGAACTACCTAAAGGGATGAGAATGAGCAGCTTGTTGATTTGCTCTTGAGTGAGTTTTGGAGTTATAAAAGTCTCATTAGAAGGACCAACATTACCATCAGTTTTCTTCCTTTGTGTGCCTGAAGCATTGGCTGCGTAGTAAGAAACATGAGATCGTCCCTATAGAGAAGATGTGGAAGTAGAATCACCTTGTTTCTTTTGCTTATATTTTAATTTGTTGCGCTCTTCAATAGTGTGATTATCTTTCTTGCAATAATAACAAAATTTCTAAGTTTGAGTGTTGGAATGGGTGCCATATTATATATTTTTTGAAACAGCCAAAGCTGTTGTTTCTATAAAAGGTTTGGGGATTGAAAGAAGATTTCGTTGTCATTCTTCTTGCAGAAGTAGGCTATAAGCTTTGTTGATAGATGACAGAGGATCCATAAGGAAAATCTGACTGCGGAGCGCACCAAAAGACTCATTCAAATCCATTAGGAATTGCAATAAGCATTGTTGAGCTTCAAAATGAGATATGGATTTGGATGTACCACATGTGCAGGATTAACCTTGGACAATTTAGATAATTCATCCCAAAATGTTTTAAGTTTACCATAATAAATAATAATGGAAGATGTTCCTTGTTGATTTGTGGCAATAGCACAAGTGAGTTCAAAGATTAAGAGGAGCATTGCTTTGTGAGAAGTGCTCTTCTAAGTCTTTCCATATCTCAAAAGCAGATGAGCCACATATGACACTATCTACAATGTTTGGTGAGATCACGTTCAGTATCTATGATACCACCATGTCATTTGCACGATCCCATAGTGGGTAATCTCGGGATGTAGAGGAGGGCCGTGACAAGGTCATATTTATAAGACCAAATTTGTTCTTGGCATTTAAAGCCATTTTCATGGCACGAGCAGTTGTAATAATTGTCCCCAGTCAATTGTTTGGACACAAGGATGATACCTGGATTATCTGATGGATGGATGGTGTAAGGAGAGAGCAAGTTTTGATTAACAGAAACATTTTCTTGACTGTGTGAAGCACTTGACGTTTCTGAACCAAGGGAAGAATTGGTATTTGTTATGAGAAGGGAAGCTGGAGATGTTTGAATAGAATGAAATTGTAGAGAGAGAGTTAATACTCTAATACCATGTTAAGATTTAAGAAAGAGCCAAAAGACTTATTCTCATTCCTTTCAATAGTTGAATATATAAACGATTGAATATGCCTGATTACTATTCATGACAACAATAATGTTTAAAAAATAGAAGTAACAGTTACCTTTGCAACTATTCCCACGAGAAGCAAACAAAAGGGCGTTAACCCCACGTCAAAGACTTTGAAGGTCCTAAATTTAGATATAATCACACTTTTAGATGATTTTCCAACTTCCTTCTTTGTGTCCTTGGATCTCTCTGTATGTCCTAGCATTCACCGAATCTAGAAACAATTTAGCTGACCTCATTAGGAAGATTTTCCCACAAGGCTTACTTTGACCCCTGCTACTGCTGGAAGTCTTTTAAGAAATACTTATTTCTCTAAGCCATTGCTTGTAAGTTATTCTCCTCCCTCACTATCTCCAAACTATCCAAGCACGAAAGGGATGTATATTTTCTGTGCTTCAACGGCAGTATGCTCCAGGACAGACCACAAGTCCATGGTCCGCAAGGCCACTAGACCCGTTGACCTCCCTACCTCAATACGTTGTACTCCTTGTTCTTCTCACGAATTGCCCATTGATCCCAGGATCCTTTATGAAAAGATCAGAAAGAGTAGTTCTGCTAAGCAGAGTAGCTATTTGCACAGGAAAAGCTTTGCAACCGGTACTAGTGATGGCAATAATTTAACTAAACAAAGTGAGTTACGTAGAAAAAGTGATGCGCATGGTCCTTCAAGGTATCTTCTTAGAGATAAGGATGCTCCATATATAGATTGGATTTCTGATTCTGATCAGGTTTCAGCATTGGTTCCTAGTCATCATGCAAAGCCCAGTCACAGTAGTCCAAGTTACTGTCAATCTCTATCTTCCTCATCAGCGCGCTCTCGTGATTTGAGTTATGGGTCTGGTTATGTTTCTGCACTGATTCCTGATAAAGGATCAAAGTTCAAGCATGGAATCTCAAATAAGTCTCCTGCTTTCGCATCATCTCCCTCGGCTCGCTCACATGAGCAGGTTAATTTCTTCCTAATCTCATCCAAGAATGTAGACGAATTTTCTCATTATGATTGGTATATATTCTTTACGACAAAATTTGCAGGTTGTAGTTTTGAAGGTGTCAATCCACTGCAAGGGTTGTGAAGGAAAAGTGAGAAAACATATCTCAAAAATGGAAGGTAAGCTTCCAGTCTCCAGTTTTAGTGTCCAGAACTGTTTGTTTAACGGCAGAAGCGCATCGCTATGTTAATCAATTTATGTCAAGTTTCCATTATTAGTTGATTAAGCCTCCAGAAAATAGCTGAACTCATGACATTCTTTGTTTTCATTAAGGAACATCAGTAGGAGATGATGATAGTGATTTCCATTTTAATGCAGGAGTGACATCATTTAGTGTAGATTTGGATACAAAGAAAGTTATAGTCATCGGGGACGTGACACCTTTAGGCGTGCTGCAAAGTGTGTCCAAGGCTAAGAGTGCTCAACTTTGGCCTTCTTCACCAACATGACCATCATCTCTCACGTCTCCATCTCCTTACTGTATACTACTAGTCTACTGTTAGAGCATGAATATTTAACAGTACAACTATTTTTCTTTGTTTTCTTGCTGTTGTCCTTTACGTTATATACTTAATCCCTGAGAGTGTTGTCTCACTAATATTTATTTCAATCATCATGTCTACCATGTAATGTGCATGTGGAAGTCTCAGACATTTTAGATTCTGGTGGTTTTTAATTGGATTAGTATCTGTCTCACCAAATTTACGTAATGTCTGTTGTACAATGAAGATCTTATAAGACAGCAAAGATTTCGAGTTACCGTTTAATGTCTTTCAAATCCTTATAAGATATCACATTCTTCGTCTGTCCTAATAATGATGCAATATAAGCACAGAGGACAACTTTACAGAAGTTGTCTGATAAAATGATTATAAAGTTGTGGCCACATAATAGCATGATCGCGAAACAACCACAGCATGCATCATGATAGCCTGTAAACGCATGAGAATTTAGGCTCGAGGTCCAGGCGGGTCAGGTTTCTTGTTCAGGACATGGTGAGGATACTCCACGTAGCCCTTTCGGTTTTCTTCTTAACTTTTTCTATTTTGCAGTGTTTTCGAAGTCAATATGACTTTTAAATGTACAAGTTAAAGTATAACTTACACAAATTATTAAGGTGGTTCGATTAAAAAAATACTTAAAATTATATATGCAAGACACCAGACCTAGAAATTATAGCTTAATAACATAATTAAACATCAGTGGCAGAATTGGGGTCTAGGAATTAAACTAGAGGCTTATTATCTGAACGCAGATGGTCCTTATCTATTCAACATGAATTATCAATAACACTTTCATCAAAAGAAAATCAAAGCACTATATCATCAAGTTCTGTTCTTCTCTTTTTATTTATACGTCGAAAAGACGAAACATCAATTACGTACTCTTCTTTTTACTTGCATTATCTCTAAAGCTAAACCATCAAACTTGCAATCTACTTAAAATTTTAAATTGATATTCGTGTCTTTCATTTTCTTTTAGCTTATGTAATATTATGGAAATTTAAGGTTACATGTTAGTTTTTTTAATTTATTATCTATTGAATAAAAATTAGAATTATGTATTAGATTTTTTATTAATTTATTGACATAAAAAATTTACCACTTGATACCTACCTGACAATAATCCTATTTATGTGTGGTCCACCATAATAATTATAAGATTAATTTTTTTAATAAAGTTAAAGTTCGAACATGTTATTGTTTTTTTTATAATTTTAATTAATATTATAAAATTACGTAAAATTTAAAATTTAAAATATAATTTTGTTTTTTCAATTTAACAATGTCACTTAAGTTAATAATATATTGGCTTTAGAAAAATCTTAGTATAAACATATTAACTCTAAAATATGAAGATATACCATTAAAAAATTTGTCCTAATGCACTACAAGAAAATGGAGTTTAGTGACCGACGGAATGTGAAGATTTTCTGTCGATTAGCGAATTTGCCGACAGAAATTACTGACTACATGAGTCGTCAGAGAAACGACCATCGGTAATCTTTAGCAACGGAATAGAAATATTTCATCAGTAATTTACCAACGAATATTTTTATTCCCGTTGCCACATATGGCGATAGAATTTTTAAGTTTTTCGGTAAATATTAATGACGGACAAAGTTTTTGAAAATTCGTCGGAACATTTAGTGACAGTAAGTTGTTTCCCGTCGGTAAATTTAGCAGCGGATTTTGTAAGTGGGTCAGTAAATTTAGTGACGGTTAGTTTTCTTATTTTGTCGGTAAATTTAATACTAAATTTACCGACAGATATTATAATTTTGTCGATAAATGCACCAATATTGTTTTTTATTTTTTAAACATTTAAGTTGTAAATTTAATTTTGATTGATAGTCTTATGATTGATATTTAATTTCTATAGTTATTTGGTGATAATATATTGATTTTTTTACATTTAATTTATCTAAACAGTAGGTTGAATGACAATGTATAGTAAAAATTATCTTAATTGATAAGAAAAATTATTATCTATAATATAAATATGTAATTCATACAAAATGACTTGAGAATAGCAAAACTAAGCTATGTAGTTGGTGAAGGCGAATGGTCTGATTGTTGCGATGAGATGTTATCTCTCCCTTTTAACTTATCCACCTAATTATGGAGTTGGGTCATGTACTCTAACGATTATTACAACTGAGTTTCCAGCATCTGTATT
The DNA here is from genome assembly GCA_025504915.1 of Erythroxylum reticulatum. Classification (NCBI taxonomy): domain Eukaryota; kingdom Viridiplantae; phylum Streptophyta; class Magnoliopsida; order Malpighiales; family Erythroxylaceae; genus Erythroxylum; species Erythroxylum reticulatum. The sequence goes on from JANSVA010000217.1 coordinate 10,448,209, forward strand.
ACGCTCTCAAGCTGAACAACTCTCTTATTGGATACAGACTGCTTACTAGATGCAGTTATACTAGACATGGAGGATCAAGAATAACATGTGTTTGCAAATGAACTTAAGTTGAAGATTCTTCCACAACAGTCCTTACCACCCACTGTATCAAGATATGCCTAACTCTCATCAATAGTTTCAAAGTGTTGAGATTGTCGTTGAATGTTTTCTTGTATTTGATCATATTAGGAGGCAATGCTTATGTTAATAAGTGATAATTATTAAGAATTGATATTAAAGAATAAACTTCATATACTTTAAGTTCTCTACATCGAGTGTTGACGAAGGTCATATCATCATGCTTCTTAATGCCTGTTTGGATGGACTTATACTAGTAGAGCTTTTCTAAGAAGCCAATTGACTGTTTGGATGGACTTATACCAGTAGAGCTTTTGTTAGTAGAGCTATTTTGAGAAGAGCCTTTCTAAGAAGCCAATTGACTGTTTGGCTGTCAATTAAAAAAAGAGCCTTTTTGAAAGAGTTTCATGCAGTAGACTGTCTGATATCATAAAAATAAAAAGTATTTTTAATTTTAACTATATTTTATTTTGTAATAAAAATTAGTTATGCATATAAATATTATTTAAAGTATATTAAACAATATGCAAAGCATAATATATTAATTATTATATAATTTTAAATCATATGAAACATAAATGAAAATATATCTAACCAAATCTTTTATATGGATTATAACATAAGTAAAGCTAATATCAAAAATAAATATTAAAACATATAAAAACCAAATAATATTATATAACTCCCAAAATAAACGTGAAAATGAATTTGTAGATATTGTAGGAATTGTACGTAAAACATAAGGATAAAAAAAACTAAAAAATAGGCTCATTAATTGATTTGAAAAATCTACCTGAAAAAGTACTTTTTTGAGAAGTTCCAAATTTGAGCTTCTTAAAAAGCTATATTTTGACTGCCAAAAAACCATATTTATTAAAGAAGTATTTTTTATTTTACAGTCAAACACTCATTTTTTTTAAATGGCCTTTATGATGGAGAAAAGTGCTTATTGACCTCTCAAAAGCCTATCCAAACAGGCACTTAGTGTGGGTATGCAAAAAGAACTGATAGGATGTAGGCTTCCTACCTATAGACTTTTCCTACATTAGAATAAAATATTATAAGTGAACTACAATTTTCAAAAATTTTGGCAAAGTTTTATCTATTTTTGTGATATTTACCCATGTTGAACAAAGAAAGTAACTCAACAATACAATCATATATGATATCAGACATTTATAACATTATCATTCTTCATAATACATATAAATTTTTATTCCAAAATTCACAAATCAAATTAAATTGAAATACATCAAAGTAAAAAAATCAGAATATAAATATAAAATGTAGATACTTTCTTTACATGCTCCTGGTGGGTAATAGATCCTCTAATGTTTACGGGAAGACTTTCTCCCCCCGGTCCTCCATATCTGTTTACAGAATTGCGATATAAAATGGACATTACTTTGGATGATTTCCATTACTGCTACTAACAACTCCATATTTTTTAGATATACAAGGAGGTCGTACACCAGTTTTGTGTATTGCACCAAGAAAGTCTCTATAATGTATACGAGCTCACTTCTCCCATACTTTATAAATTACTGCATCAAATTTAGAATATAAAAAAAATCTTTATGAAAAAAGCATACTATAAGTACTTATAACCTATAATATTTATCTAATTAATGTATAAAATTAATTGGATAAAAATACAAAAGAATATATTTTTTGTACCTCAAACTCCTAATAATAAAAATCCCTTATCGCTTGAGAGATACTCTTCCATATATAACCCTCAAGATCAATCTTATCCTTGAACTTGATGTCATGTTTTTTGAGCACGTTCTAGACGGGACCAACCTAATATATAAGCAATTTTATATCATTTTCAAATTAAAACCTATAACTTCAGTATAAACCTATGGTGTTATCGTGTATGTATTTTCACTCACAAATTGTTCACAATTTTGATGTAGGTTCTTCCATCTACCCCCTTAGCTCCAAGCTGGAGCTTGCCTCCTTCATCTGCAACGTTTACCTCTGATATCTCTATCGGTATAGGGATGATAGATGGTGAAGGGTTGCTGGATGGCGTAGTAGGGCTGCTAGATGGTGTAGTAACAGGTACAGAAGATGATGTCTCATTTGGATGTGTAGTAGCTAAAAGTACAACACCTGATTCTGTAGCAGCTATAGAATATGATGCTTCACCTGGAAAGTAACTAGCTCCAATTCATGGTAACTTTAACCTTGGCTGCATTATATCTTATTTTCTCTTTGGTGATATAATTTTAACCTGAAATTCACATTTTATTGAATATTCCAGTAATAGAACAATATAAATTGAATATATAACAATATATTATTAACGCAATAATAGATTTATTTATATAATATTCTATTACAAACATAAATTAATTGCTATCATGATCACTTAATTGTAAATCAAAATCATCATCTTTTTTTTTTTGAAGAATTAGAATCAAATTCAGACTTCTCTTCAAATCTCTTGCCCTCCTCATCCCCTCCAGTAAAAATTTCAACATATTTATTGTTTTGATCGTTCAAAGGTTCATTCTCATAAGATGTAACATATGCATTTATTTCATAAACATCTTCCTGAAACGCTTTCTTATTTTCTCCTTTTCCATGTAATTCAAAAACATCTTTAAGTTTTACTTTTCAAACGGCCAACTAATCAGATTATCCTAAAGTAAGTTGGGAAAAAGGATATAATATACCTAGATCGCTTGCATCGCCAATACGAAAGGTTCAAATTGTTTAAATCTACTTTGTTGGTTGATTTCAACCAAATTGTATAGGATGTGCATTTTTATACCAACATTAGGAGTTGGATCAAATCAGTCACACTTAAATATCACACTTCGCTTTATTGACAATGCAAGGTACTCAATTTCAAGTATCTTAATAATTTTACTATATTAATCCATCAATTCTCCCTATATACAATCCCCATTATTTACTATTGTCATACTATGACCATGATATTTTATATGAAATTTGTATCCATCAACGAAATACACCAGATAGGATTTAACAGTTCTCAAAGGTCCTTTTGCAAGAATACATTTGAACTAGTTCTCGATTGGATTTTCTAAGGCCCAAAAAATAATATTAAATAGTATAATGTCATTTGGACACTTTGATCTAATAATTCAACCATTTCAATAATTGTAAGTAAAAACTTACATATTTCTTGAATCATTAAGGAAAGTACCTTTCAACTTCTTTATTGATAACATCCTATGTTTTTTAGGGCATTAGCTCACATAATCATTCCTCATATAATATAAAGGCATTATTATGTATCTTAGTTGTGAACAACACTAACTTTAAAATCCCAAATAATCAATTTGAAAATCAACTTTGACTTGCTGCACGAAAGGTTGAACCTTTTAACAGTTCAACAAAATGTAACCATGGGTAGCCTCTATTTCTTCCTATATTAATATTCTTCTTATTGACCATCTATATGTTCGTCCAAGATGTGTGAAAATGGATAAGTCACCATCAACATCACTCATTCCTCCCCCATCATCATTATGAGGAACTTTTCTTTCTCTTATGTGCACATGTGGCTCAAAATAATGTGAAAAAAATGTTATTGTTTCCTCCACTAAATAGGCATTACAAAAAAGTAATTTCTATAGTTAGTATCCTTCATGTTACATGGTACTTGGCATTATAAATTAAGAAAACAAGTTCTCACTGTGACTCCTAGGCTTGGGGAATTTTTCACCGATAAGCCTCATGGGAGTTGCATCAGGAGTTTCCAATCGAAATACCGTCCTAGCAGTTTATTATGTATTGGATCATCCATAAGATCTCAAACTCATTTCACATACAGTAAATACTTATTAATTCATACATCTGCTCATCAATGATTCAAACAAAATCCAAACATAAATACTTAGACTATTAAAAAAGAATATAAAAACCCATCAATGATTATAAGAATATTCTAAATAACAAAAGAAAATCAATACCTCCTTTGCATTCATACAAAACCTAAACATAAATACTCGTATTGTTAAAGCAACATGTATGGTAGATAGTAGTTGGATGACTTAACTAGATGGATAGGCAACCACAGACTACAAAGAAGAAGGATGAGCGACACTCTTCGACACAAAATAAGGTGTGTGAAATAGAAATTTTCTTATTTAATATAATACACTTGTTCAATAGTTTTGTATTTATATCAGTTGCATACTACGCTAAATTTCACTATAAGCATTAACACTTCAAACTCTTATGGTTCTATACAAAAATATCATCATGATTCCATATAAAAAATATCATCACTTTTTACAAATAAAACCACATGCATTCACTAAAAGTTTGTTGTTTTATGTTCTGATAACATTTTGTTGTACAATAGGGATTTTGATGAACATATGTGTCATTTATTAAAATTCTAAAGATCAAAGAGCCAAACTAAAATAATAAAATAAATTAAAAGGCAATTGGTCTAGCTTTCCGAATCTTATCATAAGTCTTAATACCAAACTTATAAAAATTCGTAATATGCCATACAAAAGCCAAATATGGTCAAATTTAACATAAATATCATAATGAAAATATGCAAATGAGTAAACCTTAATATAAAATATAATAAAAATATAAAAATTACATAAAGAACAGTGAATAAAAACTTGACAGAAATAATATGAAAAACCTACAATATTAATTTCTAAAGTTTTACATTTTTTATGATTATGAAAGACTAAAAATAAGGAACTATTGGATGACCCATAAAAATCAAGTATCAAAAACTAAATACTTGATAACAGGATGCACTAAAGATAGATAAAAATAAAGCTTAAAAGATCAATACGAGGAAACACAAAGGAATAAAGTGTATTGAACCTTGAATCATTCAAAAACTTTACAAAATTTAAAAATGCTATGAAATAGTAACAAAGACATAAATGCTAGTAAACTAAATATGTATTATAATCTAAAAAGGAAATAATTATGACTAATAGAAAGAGGAGAAGCTAACAATTTTACTTGCTAAATAAAACTAATGTTCTTAATCTTAAGAAGCTCATTTCTTCACCTTAAAATTTTCCTATAAAAACAAATTCAATTATGAAAAACCAAGAACATGAATTTAAAATAACAAAATAACTTGTAGGGGGAAGAATAATAGTAACTCTAACCTTTTAGATAGACAAATGAAATGATACATTTTCAAATAGGGTGACTTTTCTAGGTTAGAGACTAAATGTAAGTCTTTAGGTTTAAGTGAGGATTTTCATGAAGTCAACATGATATTTTTCCTAGTATTGATGGATTCTTATGAATTTCTACTAAGTGTATACAAATGGATTCAAATTTTGTATTTCTAGGTTTATATGTGATACATTTTTTCTTTCTTTTATGCTTAATATGTGAAATTTTAATGTATTGCCAAAATGAGGAAAAGAAAAGAAGCGAGAGATCATAATTTTAAAAAAAAAGAAATAGTCTTAATAAATAATGGTAAATGAATAAAATAAAAGCCTAATTCATCTAGGTAAAATTCAATCTCAAGCCTAAATTTAATTTCAAATTATCCAAGTTAGATATTCAACCAAATTCAAAATACAAAATCAGTAAAAACCTTAGGTACCAAATCACTAAACCTTAAGTGTTCCCCATTTTTAAATTGAAATCTAAAATTTCTTCAAGCTTTAAAAACCAACATAAAATATGCACAAACACGAGGTTAGATTGAAATTTTGAGCTTTTAAATTTAAATCAACATATAAGATTGTCATTAAAATTGAAAATTTTTAATTTTAAACTTATCTCTAAATATAAATCCTTTGGTTATTTAGTGCAGGCCTAAATACCAGGTTAAAAGTATAATTGAGTTTAAAACAATCAAAAGGCTGCCACTAAACAAAAACATTTTCTTCCATACACCACTACTAAAAATTGTTTAATTTTGCAAACACTCAATTCACCCCCTCTTGAGTTCTACTAGGGAATATCATAAATTAACAATTCAAATAAGTAAAGTTTAATCTTATTTTTATGATTATTAGGATAACAAGCAAATAAGTACAATGAATTGTGTATAGAGACAAGGTATAGTAACCTAAAAAAGTGATGTTTGATTGTATACCTCAAGATTTTACAACATCATAAGACTCATTGAAGCCATTCACAAAATTCCATAATGACAGAAACAAAAAAAAAAATCCATAACATTATCAAAGAAGACAAAGTTCCCAAATATTGAATCTCAGGTTGACAAATCCAAATTAAGTCCTCAAAAATTTCAACTTAATTTTCCATTACAAAACAACACTGAGCTACTTAATAATTTATACTTTATACTATTAACACAAAGTAGAAGCAAAATTACTGAATCAGTCGGCAATGAGAAAAGATAACAAATGAGCAACGTGCAACGGAGGAGCAAACAAAGTAGTTGGCAACGTGCGACTGTTAAAAGGAGCTGACACGCGGAATCAAGCAGTGTGTTGTACAGACTTATTTTGTAGTGATAAGGTCAAAATTTGTTTCAGATTTATTTTGTAATTAAGAGGTTATGTAAAAACTAGAAAAAGGGAGGAGGAAACCCACCTTAACTGATGACGATAAGGACAAAGACGAGGATGGCAACACGGAGAAGGTAGGAGGACGATGACAAAAACCAGGATGGTGACGACAGTGAGGAAGAAACCGGTGGCAACAGAGAGGAGAAAATGATAAAAAGCAAATGACAATGGAGGAGGGAGGGAGGAACACAAAACAACGTCATTTTCGTTTAACCTACAAATTACCAAAGCCCCCTAACCAAATGATTTTGTTTTCATTTTATTAAAAACTTTGAAGCCGGAGCAAACGAAAACATTTAACTTTCAATTTTACCAACACATTAAAGATTTTGTCGATACACCCTGACGTTATGTATGCCGCTAAGTATTCCCGCCTATTTTACCGATGAATATCTCCTTTTCATCATTATATTCTGTCGAAAAAAATTGACGGGATAATTTCCGTCCACCTTTATTGACTGATATTTTGTCCGTCGTAAAATGCAATTTTTTTCAATAATGTTACCAAAGGAAATTCATTTTTTGTTGATAATTTACAACAATTTTTCCGTCGGTAATATTCTATCTCCAATTTGTAATTTTCTTATAGTGACGGTAGGGTTAGAATTTCCCCATTTATCTACTAGAGTCATGAAGAGTTGTTTGTAAGTACTTAAAATGTTGTTAACAAAGTCTTTACATATATTCCTCTATGTTATTTATAAGTATAATGCTCATTTACTATGTCAATATGTATAAGCAATGAGGAATAGTATCAATTTGCATATTCAGTTAAAAAAGTTATTTTTTTGATGATATGATATGTCTATTAAATAATATCTAAATGTTTATCTATTAACTACATCGTCAAAATTTAACGTTTTAAACTAAATTATTAAGGTTTTTAAAAATCGATCACTCAATTAAAATTTTAAAAGTTTGAATATTAAATTAAAAATTCAAAAAGTTGAGCATTTTAGAGTTAATTATCCTTCTTTGTTTTCATTGGAGACGTTACTACTTACATATATGCATTAGCACTAAAATTTTTAGATGAAGAATTAATATAGTCATCATTAAATAATTGTTATTAAATAAAAATTTATTTTATAAAAAATATTTTCATTATTTGTAATATTAAAAATCTAATTTAACGAGTTATATTATTATAAATAAAAATATTAATAACTACCATATCCACAATTACAAAATTATTTCAAAGTTTAAATATCCTGCATTTATAGTTTTAGACGGAATAGATTTTGGAAGGGATATGGAGTCATATATGTACCAGAAACAGAGAAAGTATCTATTTTTTTCTTCTATTCCCTAACGCATATAGATGTATTTATACAAGGATACTCACACTATTCTAGCCTAAGATTACGTATGTACATCTGGAAAATAAGAAACAGCTAGAGTTAACGGTATTTAAATATACAAATCAATCTAATCTAATTTTATTTCCTAACACCCCTCCTCAAGTTGATGCATGTATATCTGTCATGCCTAACTTGCTCACAGATTCTTTAAATACTCGTCTAAACACTCCTTTTGTTAAGACATCTGCAAGCTGTTGATCAGACCTTACGAATGGCAATTCAATAACCTTACCTTCCAACTGTTCTTTTATAAAGAATCGTTCAATCACTATGTGTTTGGTCCGATCATGTTGAACCGGGTTGAATGCAATCTCAATTGTTGATTTGTTATCACAGAAAAGCTTCATAGGAGTTTGCAACTCAAATCCGATGTCTTTCAATAACTTCTTGATCCAAAGTAATTCACATATACCCAAAGTCATACCTCTAAACTCAGCTTCAGCACTGGACCTTGAGACTACTGATTGCTTCTTACTACGCCAAGTTACCAAATTCTCGCCAACAAACATAAAATAACCTGATGTGGACCTCCTGTCATCTACACATCCTGCCCAGTCTGCATCAGTGTGGCCTTCGACTCAGAGGTGACCATTATTTCTATATAAGACACCTCTTCCTGGACACCCTTTTAAATAACGAAGAATTCTCCTCACAGCAACCAAATGAGACTCACGCGGATCATGCATATATTGGCTTACAATATTTACAGCAAATGCTATATCAGGTCTAGTATGCGCCAAATAAATTAACTTACCAACAAGTCTTTGATACTGCTCTTTGTCAACTTTTGTATCACCATCAGTACCTAAACATAATTTCAAATTTTGCTCGTCTGGTGTATCAGCTGGATAGTAGTCAATCATTCCACTCTCAGCTAGTAGGTCCAACACATACTTCCTTTGTGACAAAAACATCCCATCCTTGGACCTTGCCACTTTAATTCCCAGAAAGTACTTCAAATTTCCTAAATGCGTCATCTCAAATTCATTTGCCAAGTACTTTTGTACTAGATCAATTTCTACTTCGTCATTTCTTGTCAAGATCATATCATCCACATATATTATAAAAGCAGTAACAGAATTACCATTCCTTTTCAGAAACAATGTATGATTAGCATTACTTTGACAATAGCCAAAATTCAGCATTGCCTTCGTGAATCTCCCAAACCATGCTCGAGGAGACTGCTTAAGGCCATAAAGAGCTTTATTTAGCTTGCAAACTTTATTACTTCCTTCATACTTCGTCACACCTGGAGGCAATTCCATATAAACATCTTCTTCCAACTCACCATGTAGGAAAGCATTTTTTACATCAAATTATAACAAGGGCCAATTCATGGTAGCAGCTAAGGACAAAAGGACTCTTACAGTATTCAATTTTGCAAATGGGGCAAACGTCTCCTAGTAGTCAATTCCATAGGATTGAGTATAGCCCTTGGCGACTAATCTTGCCTTAAACCGCTCCACAAAGCCTGCTGCATTGTATTTCACAACATATACCCATTTGCAACCTACGAGTTTTTTCCCTTATGGTAAATCACATAAGCTCCAGGTGCCATTCTTTTCTAATGCCTCCATCTCCTCCTCCATGGCTTTGGTCCATCTAGAGTCTTCCAATGCCTCCTGCACATTCTTAGGAATAGAGACAGAGGAAAGTGTTAACACAAACAATGCATAAGACGTTGACAACCTATAAGTAGAGATGTAGTTTGCAATCAGGTATTTAGATTTGGAAGAAATTTCAGGTTCATATTGTATGGGTGGCTTGCCTCTATTAACACAAGGGGGTAAAGAATAACCAATATTAGACTCGGGTTTAGGTTCAATTATTTCAATAGTTTCAATTTGAGAAGCAATAGGTTCAGAAATATTAGGAACAGAGTCAAAAACCTGATCTGGCGACAATGGTTGTGTTTGAGCATCAGGAGAGAGTATACTATCACGAGACTCAGCATCCGAACCCTCCTGATCAGTTAATTCATTTTACAGCACTGATTGATTTATGAATTCAGTATTAGTATCTTTAACCACCCCTGCATTTCCACCTATTGAATTAACTAAACCTCGTCCCTCAGTAATATTGATTCCAGGTTCATCACTAGATTCAGGTCGAACAGAAACAGGGATCATAGGTTCAGGCATACCATTACAGCAATTAGAATTAGAAATAGAATCAAACAACATAACATCAACCTTTTCTTTTGATGCATCAACTTCACCAGACTCAGTCCCCTCCTGAAGTGGAGGCATAGTAGGCACATAAAACATAAGTTGTTCGTTAAAAACACAATCCATTGAAATAAACATTTTCTTAGTCTCAGGATGGTATGCCTTATAACCTTTAGTCTGCACACCATAACCTAA
>JANSVA010000217.1:10485630-10501785 GCA_025504915.1 Erythroxylum reticulatum
ATAGCAACATATGAAACAGGTAAAAAAACATTGGAATTCAGCTTGTATAATCATTGGGAATGCTTAGCAACCCCAATCATCTTCCATGGCTGAATGTTCTGGATTATACAATGAGAGGATGAGACAATTATGCTTCAAGAAAGATCATGAGCTAATTTACTAATAGATATAAGATTAAAGGTAAATTCTGGCTCATATAAAACATCTAGGAGTTTTAGAGATTTGTTTAAATGAACAGTGCCAATGTGAGTAACTTGAACCCTACATTTTTTAGGGAGATTCACATAAACATTGTGAACTAATTTATAAGAATGGAAAAATGTTAAAGAACAAGCTATATAGTCTGTAGCACCAGAATCAACAATCCAATCATTGCAATGAAAATGATTGTTAGTATAAATATTTAAAGAATTATGTGGATCAATCTCACGGTTTGATGAGGTTGACTTTGAATGTATATGATTCGGCAAAGTCACTACATTAACATGATGACAAGTAGACGGAAGTCCTTATAGCAGCTGTATCAACTGATCATACCATTCCTTAGTAAACTAAAATGTAGAAGCTTGATCCTTTGAAGCCTCAAAGTGATGATGAACAACAGGTTAAGAACTAGTATCATCAGTGTCCACAGCATTAGCATAAACTCGATTTGAAGACTTCTTAGAATTCTTCATATTGGTAGGATACTCATGCTTCTTATAGCACCTGTCAATGGTATGGCCCTTCTTTCCACAGTGTATGCATATAGGTGGTGTTGAATTGTTAAAGAACTTTTTTTGTGCAAAAACATTGGTACCTTTAACAGCTAAGGCATTGATGTCAGAGGCCAAAGGCCTTTCTTGTTGAATAACCAAAAAGAATGCCTTATTCAAGGAAGGTAAAGGATCCATCAACAAAATTTGTGATTTCACAGTCGAATAGGTTTCATTCAATCCCTTAATAAAAACCATGACCTTATCATTTTCATGAAATTCCCTAATGTTGTTAGAAAGACCATATGAACATTGAGGAGCACAATAACAAGATAGGATAGGATGTAAGATTTATAATTCATCCCACAAGATTTTCTGCTTAGTGAAGTACTCATGCACAAAAAGAATTCCTTGTTGACAAGTATAGATTTCAAGTTAAAGATCACATATACAAAAAGAGTTACTTTGAGCAAATCTAGCTTTGAGATCATTCTAGATCTTACTGGCAGAGTCCAATCAAATTATAGACTGCGCAATAGAAGGTGAGACAGAATGAATGAGCCAAGAAATTACCAAATTGTTGCATCTTTCTCAAGGAACAAACAAAGGATCTGTGCGAGTTGGATGCGGAATTGATCCATCTACAAAGCTGAGTTTGTTCTTGGATAGAAGGGACATTTTCATGGCTCTTTTCCATTGATGATAATTTGGTCTAGTTAGAACTGAAGAAACAAGAACAAAAGTTGGATTCTCGTTCGCATAAAGATAATAAGGATTGGAACGATTTTCTTCTGGCTTTTGAGTTGAACCAGAAGTATTATTAGATATCCAGGCATTGAGATTAGCTATAGAATCAAACCTTAATTAGAGAAAAAAGAAAAGAATAGGCAAAGAACAGGGATAAGAAACTACAACGTTCTGTTTGTTTGCAAAGAAAAAGCAAAAAAAACCTACAAATCTTAAAAAGAATCCAAAAAAACTAAAGAAGTGTAAATATTTTCTCTGATACCATGATAGAAAGCTAAATTGAAGAAAGGTAAAAGTATATTTCATGTAACAGAATAAGAGTATTTATACAAATTTTCTTCAAAATGAAAAATAACGAATGTAACTAACTATAACTAACTTATGATTAACTATAACTAACTGTCGACTTTGACTTTATATAATTCTAACAAAGAGGGAGGAGCAAGAACAAAGTAGTAAGGTAGGACGAGGCTGAAAAAGAACACAAAAGACGACGAAAAATAGGGAAGTGTAACTTAGTTATTTCCTTAGTATAATCCTTATTTTAATACTTAGAGTGTTAGGATATATGTTATATATCTAAGTAATTAGTTTTGACATTATTTATTAATTGGACATGTAAGATATTAATTGGATAATGAATTGGATTCAAAAACCATATGAATAATCTTCTAGTTGAAAAAGAATCCTATCTCAGATTGGAGTCTATTATTATGTTGATATCGGTATTGTTTTACCTCTGGATTGCGTAGATTTTGTGGATTGAAGAAAATAAAGGGATGAGGTTGTTGGGTGTTTAAATTTGGACGTGTTTTTTGCATGGTTAAAAAGAGATTCTTCTTAATTGAGTGCATATGAACATCTCTATCTAGAGCTGAAGCAAATCTGATGTAGGTGTGGAATTATGACGGTGAATTGTGGTTTAATTGATTTTGGGGATATAATATAAAATGAGTGTGTATTGTGCAGGTCTTGATCTATAGCTAAAGAAGAGCTTGTTTTGTGAGAGAGCTAAATAACACACATGAAGTGAGTGAGCTAGTGTGCAGTGCAGATAAGCTACGTGAAGTGAGTGAGTTAGTGCGCAAAAACCAAGTTGGAGTACATGTACAGCAACAAAGTTGAAGTGCACAGTGGTGTATGTGTCTTATAAGATAGCTAAACAATGTTTGGTGTGTGATAAATGCCACAATGAAGAGAGCCACGGTGCAGTGGGTTAGTGATAGCTACGGTGAAGTAGGTTAGTCTATTGTTTTATTCAAGACGTCTTCATTTGGGTTGTGCGAAGTTTTTGTGAGAACAACACCATGGGTCTTCATCTATTGCCTATACTTATATATGGTTTAATTGAAGCTGTTGAAGCTGGGATGAATTAGTTCAACTGATGAACAATTTCTAGATCTATTACGAAGGAGCTGAACTGATTGAGAAGTTGTCTTCTTTTCTATCTGAAGTGTATTATGTTTTTACTCTTAGTTGATTCATCACTTAAGTTATTCTTATTTATTATTCTTTCATTAAAATATTGATTGAGAAAGTCATCTGTTGAAGTTAGTACGAGGCGGTCGTACTATTAGGTGTGAAATTCTTTCACGGGAAGTGAGGTGAGAGATAATGTTAAGGGTTGAGTGATGTTGGTTCAGTAAAGTCATGCGTAAATTTATTGTACTTTGGTGAAAGTATTAAGCTGGGTGGGGGCCCCGCAAATGTAGGCAAGGTGTGTCGAATTGCATTACCAAATTTTCGATATTGATTTATTTTTGTTTTCTTAATTTTTCTGATTTTTTGTTTGCTAGAAATGAATCGGAAAGTTTGCAAAAATACTACCCCTACAATTTTTCAATTAGTATCAGAGCGGGTCACCAAGTCAGAACTTGGTAGTAAGTTGGTGCAAATCCAAGTTTCGCAATTATAGCTATAAGAGAAGGAGCATCAATTATCAGGCCATCGTTGTTAGACGGTTCCTACTATCCTGCATGGAAATCACAAATGAAAGTCTTCATCCAAGCTTAGGACATGAAAGCTTGGCATTCGGTAGTACATGGGTGGACAAATACGATGATCACTGATGATAAAGGAGAGGCAGTTCAAAAAGATCCATCTAAATGGACAACAACCAAAGAAGAAAGTGCACTTGGAAATTCACAAACAATACATGCGATATTCAATGCTATTAATGAGGGAGGCTTCTCAATGAAATCAGCCTGTGAATCGGCTAAAGAAGCATGAGATGCTTTGCAAACTATTCATGAAGGATCAAAATTTGTGATAACGTTGAAACTACTGATGTTAGTTATGAGGTTTCAAGAACTGACGATGGATAAAATGAGACTATTGGGGATTTTCATGAAAGATTGCGTGATATAGTGAATCAGGCACATTAACTCGAGAAGAAATATTCTAATATGAAATTAGTCAAGAAGATGTTGAGATCATTACCTCCGAGATTTATTCCAAAAATTGCAACAATAGAGGAAGCCCATGACATTAATGATCTATCATTGGAGAAGATAATTGGAATTCTTACAAATTTCAAAATGAGTTTATTGAGGGACAATCGAGAGAAGAAGAAAGGATTAGCATTGCAAGTCGAGATTGGTAAAGTCATGAATAACTTAGAAGATGAATCTGACGAGAATAAGGATATAGAGCTATTAACATGAGAGTTCAATAAGTGCCTGAAGAGAGTTAAAAAGAACAGATCCAAGTTTAGGCAAAAAGCGGGAGCTCATCGAACAACAACTTCAAACAAGCCAAACTCAAAAGGGAGAAAGAAAGGTAAAGAGAATTCAATGTCATGAGTGTCAAGGATTCGGACATGTTCAAGCGGAGTGTGCTAACCTTTTGAAGAAGAGAAAAGGGAAATCCTATGCGAGAATTTAGGGTAATAACGAATCCGGAAGTGAAGAAAAGGCTATAAATAGTGATGTGTTAGTTACTTTGTACAGCAAAAGTCCAGTTACTTGTTTAACAGTAACCGAGAAGGAAGTAACTGAAGATGAAAAAGTGAGTAAATCGAGATATTTCAGGAAAAACGCAGACAATTCAGCTGAAAACTCAATCTCATATTATGACAGTGATGACAATACTTCAGATGATAAAAAGGAAGGTATTTATGATGCCTATGGATTAATGTACGAAAAATGGGTAAAAATATGTAAGAAAGAATGAAAGGTTGAAGGAAGAGAATCTCTTCATGAAAAACACCATCCAAAAGTTAGAAAAAAAAATTGATGTTGATCTCAGATGAGCTTGATGAAGCTAGAATGAAATTGGTAAGTACTGAAAAGGAATTGAGAATATTAAATGGAGGCACAGAAAAACTAGAAAAGTTAATGAAAATTGGTAAGGTTAAAGAGGATCTTCAAAGCATTGGCTATAAGGGTGACTGCTCTAAAGTGAATGAGGAGAAAAATAATATATCCAAATCTGTCTGAGAAGAAGAAACATCGAGAAAGAATCGAAGATTTGTACCAATGTGTCATTTTTGAAAAGTTATTAGGCACATAAGGCTGAGATGTTACAAATAATGTTTAAAATGGGTCAAAACTGAAAATCCAGACACTCTCTATTAAAATTTCAGCAATAACCATGGTACCGAAGCACTCTTGGATTAAAAAGAGTCAATTACAAGAACAAAAATGTAGTGAAGGAAAAACAAGAAATTGTACAAATTCACAGTTAGTTACTGCTTTTAAAGAAACTGTTTAGGCAAAGCATAAGTCAGTTACTTCAGAAGAAGAAACCGATGACCAAGATAATATGACAAGAAATAAGCCAGGTTTGAAATTCTTAGAAGGGCACAGGAACTGTGTACATTACATTTTTGAAGTATTTTTTGTGTTATTTAAAAAAACAAAAACATGAAACAAAAAAAAAGATTTGCCTTTTTTAGTTTTTTAGTTTTTTTATATTGTCATTGTCGTCCCATTTTTTCAGTAGTTCATATTGAGACCACTATTTGGCTCCACCGAAGACTCTTTAACTCTCTCATCAGTATAGATCTCTCTCAGGTATCTTTCTCTCTTTCGGGCATATCTCTCAATGTTTTGAATGGTGGTAATTTGTC
This sequence comes from Erythroxylum reticulatum, assembly GCA_025504915.1. NCBI lineage: Eukaryota > Viridiplantae > Streptophyta > Magnoliopsida > Malpighiales > Erythroxylaceae > Erythroxylum > Erythroxylum reticulatum. The sequence continues at coordinate 10,491,142 of JANSVA010000217.1, forward strand.
TTCTTGGCATGATTCTTATAATTATGTGATTTGATACTGTTTTGTCCCAAGGAGGAGACATCAAATTATTTTTGGTGATTGTTCCATTTAGGGGGAGATTTCAAGGTATATATGTGATTATTCGTCTTACTTTTTGGCATCTTTTTGTCTCAAAGGGAGAAATTTGGATGATTGGATAAACTTGACGTTCTTTGGAACTTGATGTTTGATTAAGGGGGAGATTTGTTATGTGAATTATGAATTTGATGGTTATATATCCACTTATGTTATTTAGGGAGAGTTTCATATTTGTGACAAACAATACCAAAAAGGGAGAGATTGTTAGGATATATGTTATATATGTAAGGAATTAGTTTTGACATTATTTATTAATTGGACATATAAGATATTAATTGGATAATGACCTAGATTCAAAAGTCATATGGATAATCTTCTTGTTGAAAAAGAATCCTATCTTGGATTGGAGTCTATTATTATGTTGATACTGGAATTGTTTTACTGTTGAATTGTATGGATTTTATGGATTGAAGAAACTAAAGGGATGAGGTTGTTGCATGTTTAAATTTGGACGTGGTTGTTGCGTGGTTGAAGAGAGTTTCTTCTTAATTAAGTGCATGTGCACATCTCTATCTAGAGCTTAAGCAAATCTGATGTAAGCGTGGAATTACGATGGTGAATTGTAGTTTAATTGATTTTCGGGATATAAGATAAAGTGGGTGTATATTGTGCAGGTCTTGATCTATAGCTGAAGAAGAGCTTGTGTTGGTGTGAGAGAGCTAAATAACACACATGAAGTGAGTGAGCTAGTGTGCAGTGGGGACAAGCTACGTGAAGTGAATGAGTTAGTGTGCAAAAACCAAGTTGGAGTGTGTGTGCGGCAACAAAGTTGAAGTGCATGTGTGGGATAGAGTTTATGTGAATTAGTTGTTCAATGAAACAGCGACTGCGGTGGTGTGTGTGTCTTAGACGATAGCTTAACAATGTTTAGTGTGTGATAGATGCCACAGTGAAGAGAGCCATGGTGCAGTGGGTTAGTGATAGCTACGGTGAAGCGAGTTAGCCTATTGTTTTATTCAAGACGTCTTTATCTGGGTTGTGCGATGTTTTTGTGAGAACAACAATGTGGGTCTTCATCTATTGTCTATACTTTCATATGGTTTAATTGAAGTTGTTGAAGGTGGGGTGAATCAGCTCAACTGATGAACATTTTCTAAATCTATTTCAGATGAGCTAAATCGATTGGGAAGTTGTCTTCTTTTCTGTCTCAAGTGTATTATATTTTTATTCTTAGTTGATTCATCACTTGTTCTTTCATTAAAATATTGATTGATAAAATCCTCTATTGAGGTTAGTATGAGGTGATCATACTATTGGGTGTGAAATTCTTTCAAGAAAAATAAGGTTAAAAGATAGTGTCAAGGGTTGAGTGATGTCGACTCAGTAAAGTCTTGGGTAAATCTATTGTACTTCAGTGCAAGTATTAAGTTGGGTGAAAGCCCCATCGACATAGACAAGATGTACCGAACTACTTTACCCAAATTTCGGTGTTGATTTATTTTTTTATTCTCTGAATTTTTCTAATTTTTTGTTTGCTAGAAACGAATCGAAAAGTTTGCGAAACTACTACCTCTACAATTTTTCATAGAGAGTCATAGATCTTTAATTAAGTTATTTATTATATGATAAAATTGTAACATTTTAAGTACTTTATTTATCCTTAATTTTATGTTTGTATGATGATTAAATGATTTTGTTTTATTGATTACATGTAAAGTATGTGAAAAGTAATATTAATACAAATAAATAGACTATTGTTATTTCAAATTTTTATTGTCATAATTTTTAGAGATATGATTAATATAAAATCATAAATTATATAATATAGTATAATATATTGAGGGACAATTTTATAATTTTTAAAATTGTTAAAGATTATTTTATAATTTTAAAAAAATATTTCATTATTTACAATATTAATACAGTATTTTTATCAAAACTAAATCTAACGCTGAAGTTAGTATGGTATTAGTAATATTGATTTTTGTCGGTTGATAACCCCAGGGGTCGCTCATAGCAGCTACCACCCTGACCTGACAGTTCTTTCGCGCGACCCAAATTTAAGGTATATTAACAATGCAAGTGTATGGGTTTGGTGAATATAATAATATGATAAACAAGGCTCCAAATGCAATTGCCACCTAAATATTTATGTACATTTTGAAGAAAAGAACCAAGAAACTTGTGATTCTGGTAATGTTCTAATTTACAAGTGGCCTTCTGTGTTCGTAATCCTTCTAAATTACAGGACCTACGGTCAAGTACGGTAAAAAGTGTCTGACGTGCTCGTAATCCTTTCCATACCTGAAGTTTTTGTACCAACAAAGTCGATCATTTCCAGGAACTGATAATGACTGGAAACGTTAAAGCAAGATTATTCAAACAGCTCCTCAATTAATTCACCTACAACTAATTTCTCTAAATCATTCACTGCCAGCTCAGATTCCATGGCAGAAAATTCATTCCTCCAACCTAAATCCCACACTCCACCCACCACTTCTTTGCACCATAAATCTCTATACAATATTGCAAACAGATCATCACTATGAAGGTTGCTGCGCCCAGGCTCACAGTAGCTTTCAAGAGTCTTAACTCCATCACAAACTTTATCCAGCAACCAATCTAATGTGAAAGGGATTCTGATACCTCCAACATAAGATGGAAGCAGAGGATGTCTTACTTGTGAATCTTTGAGGCTTCTGCGTCCAATGAATTCATTTGCATAATCTAAATACAGTCTCATCTGTGTTTCTCCGGATTTGGTGGTAGTAGTTGTTACAACATCACAGCGACCCAAATTTAGATGAAAAAGCTCATCTGCTTGAGTTAGAAAAGAAGAATTGCTCATAAGCAAATCTTTCAGACGGGATTCCTTTTTGAAGCTTGTTCTGTTTCCAATATGATTTACTTGACCATCAGCTTCTTCTGAATACGTGGATATAGCATAATTATCATTATCACAGTTCAGCATAGAAAAGTTGCAGAGAGAACTCCGATTGTCACTGCAATGCTCTATAAGGATGTGAAAAGACAGTAGGTTATACTGGGCCTTGAGACTAACCATATAGAAATTACAAAATCATGTATTTAGAAGAACTGCAAATAATATGTTATGCCTAGTCCAAGCTAAAAATGAATGAACGAGGGATGCAATCCTGACAAATGCACGCGTGTAAGGTGAAATTTTACATCAAATTTAGTTTTATCACTAGTAGAACAGCTATTAATGTATCCTGAAAGGAATTACCTTCTATCTGAATTGTCAAGACATTAGCTTCCGTCTGTTTCGGTAAGTTATCTGCGGGCGTGTCATTGCTTATTTCCAGAAAGGAGTCATTACAGAATGTGGGATCAGTGGTCTTAGCAGTTCCTTTGCACACTGAATCAGCAGTCTGCATGAAGTTATAGACAAGGTAAGTTTGTATTCAGTACTTGGTTTGATTTTTAGAGCAAGTCAAATGTGGATATACAAAAGCAAGCCTCTTGTACATCAAGACATATCCAGAAACGAATTACACTATAATTCTCAGAAAGAAGTAGAAGACTCACATCCTGTTTAGCTGGTTTAACTTCACTAAGTGACTTGTCCTTGATCTTGTGATAATTGCAATCGTGAATTCCAGCTCTCATTATGTGTCTTGGGATAGCATTTGGGGTCTTTCTGTGCAGCTGTGGAGTTTCTGTTTTGGTAATGACTGATCCAATTTCGGGCTCTCTGCGTTTTATAGAAGTCGGCTTAGCTTGACCTCGAAATCTTGGAGTACTTCGGCGCTTAACAATTTCCGTTTGCTCTACAATCTTCTTGTTGCTGATATCCTTCTGAATCTTGTCAACTTTCGTATGTGTTTTCTCTGCTCCATCCTGTTGGTGAGTAGGGGGAATCAAAACTTTCATTTTCTTGGAGGCCTTTAATTTTGTCCCAGCTACTTTCTCTTTTGCCCTGGCAACTGCTTTTGGATCCTTAGGGCCTTCGTCGTGGACAAACCTCACATCTGATTCCAATTTTTTGCCATTGCTGTTGGCTGATACAGTCCTTACTTTCTTGTTAACCAATTTTACACGTTTCTCGTTTGGTTTTGCGACAAGCCACGAATGTTCTTCAGCTAATTCTTCCTGGATGTGCCTTCTGGTTGAAGTCTCTTCAGTTTCGGTCTTGCGGTCGTTCTTGCTAAAATTTAAAGATCCTTTATCGGATTGCGTTGATGTCGGAGCAAGCCTTCTTTGCACCTTGGTCGTTGCAGGCAATATCCTTGTGTTCAAGACTATATCTTCCCAAGGCATAGAAGAGAGTTCCTCTTCCGATTCCAAGCATTCAACAGGCAGAGCCTTTATTAGTACGATAGGCGGAATATCATTAGCCGAGCTATATTGAGAATGGAAATCAATGGAATGATAAGAAAGGGAAGTAAGTTCTTTGATAAGACGTCTTTTTAGTAGTCCCTTATGTTGAATGGATTCAAGCACTTCCTTCAATGACCCAACCTTTGCAATCGTCTTCCTTTTCTTCTGCATTTCAATATCAGAAACTGTCCTCTCCCTCCTCAGGTTTTTTTCACTTTCCAAATGGGTTTGAGGCATGTGATCAAGACCCATCAACTTGGCAATTAAATTTGGACCTTTTACCTCCTGAGCTGTCTGCAATCTGAAAGAAAAATGGGATTCAGTGCTGTTGGGTCGAAATACCGACGATTGGCTTGAACTTGTTGAAGCTGCCCTCTTTTTTCTTTCTTCAAGATAAGGCTTCCCCGCAGAAGTTGCATTTGAAGAACGATTTTCCCCAGCAAGATTGTCTCTAATTGCTTTTCTAACCTCGTTAATGAAGTCCCTCGAAGACACATCAGACGAAGTATGTGGACTTTGAAGTCTTGTCGAGTAGTTTTGATCTGTAGATCGAAATGTATGTCTCCCTGCACTCCCCATTTCGTGAATTCTTTGTTTTTGTGACTTCCCATTCTGTTTTGTCTTCAACTGAGCCATGTACTTGGGGGCTTTTTGCAACTTTCCGAGCATGATCAAAGACTCCTGTAGATCAAAAGTTCCTTGTACCAACTCTTTTTCGACATCTTTAAATTGGCCATTATATGTCAGCCCCCTAGACCAGGAATCAATCACGTGATCCAGGGTCTGATTTTCTTTGAAGACGTCCAAGAGCTGAAATGAACTTGGACTATGCCTGTGACACTCTTCTCTATCCACTTTAGAGAGCATCATCATCTTCTCTTTCTCTGATTTGCATGGCAAAGATCGATTAGGAAACCTTTGTTTTTCAAGAGTTTCAATTTTAGGCTCCATTTTCTTCGATCCACCCTTGGATTTTATAATCGCCGCACATTCTACAACTCCTTTCGAATCATCACAAGTGAAAAGTGACCTATACATGATCTGTGACATAGTCGTACTACGCCAAGTCAAGATGGTTACAAAATCATTTCGAGAGAAAACTCCTATTGCAAATAGACATAATTCGAAGACTTCCTAATCAAAAGTCATAAACAATTGCCTGAAACCTCAGACGGCCTTGTCTCAAGTTGATATTAACTTCAAATGATCAGTTGCCGCCATTGTAACGACAACAATAACAGAAAATAAAAAGGAAATCTCTTTACGATAATTTCAAACAGAATTGGTTGGAAAATCCAAAAGATTGAGTCCATATTTTCTGGCATGACATAAGAAGCTGCTGTCAAAGCTTGACAGTTTCAGTTTTCAAGTTTAGAACACGTTGCTGAGAGAGGCAAAAGCAACCACCATTTCGAGTTTTACGCATTTAACTCAAAAATAAATGGGAGAGAAAGATCTTACGAGTACCGAAGTTCTAAGGTCAGTCCTCGTCAGGCGTCAGTTTTCATCAACCCAACTCTCGATACTTCACCACCCACTGAGAAACCAAGCCAAAGCTACCAAGGAAGGAAAAACGCACCACTACCCACATGAGGAAATGCAACGATAACTATCTCCATGAATGTTCCAAGGAAGTTGTGGCCTGCAAACGAGCTACCAAAGAAGCAGATCCACGAGGACAGTCGGTGCATTGACTTTGTGGGGCGTAGTAAGTGTTATGCGTGTACTCGCTTAGATTCTTTTTACAAAGTTAAGCGAAAGAGTCCAACAAGATCTGCTCGTTTTCCTTGATCTTTCTTTTTTAGGTTTGTTTAATGGGGTTTCAGGTACAACAAAATCATGCAGGGATTGTTAATATTTTCCACTTGGATAATTTGTCGTACGCGAAATTGTTGCTGAGAATCTAACTGAGGCAGGTTATGACTCTGGACTTATGGAGATCATGGGGGAAAACTACCGGTAATCATTGTACTTATGATAGTTCTTTCAACTTTGGTCCATTAGTTCTTAATCTGTTTATCACCTTATTCACTATGTAGTTACGTGCAGACTTGTTTATTAATCCTATTTGTGGCTAAGTTTTAGAGAAGACCAAAAGACAAATTGAATCCTGTCGGTAGCATAGCAACTAAGAGAGCGAGGGGACTGACATTAAAGACGGTTGCTTGATGCTAAATCCTATAAAAGGGCGATTAAATGTAAGATCAAAAGGGTTTTATTTGCTTTAATTTGTCTTCTACTGTAGGTCCGTTAGTGTTTGTCAAATATTGGAAAGTTGGGAACAGATGCTGCTACCATATGGTAGACCATACTTCACAATCTACATTAGTTGGTAGGCCAAATACTAATTCCACAAAACCTTGCTTCTGATCTTCATTTGATTCTCATGTTTGCACCTGAATTATATTACTCGGACCACTCTTCACTGTGTTCCTTCTACGAAACTTCCCAGAACACGTCTTTCCTTCAAAACTTACTTATCAACTTGCGGAAAGGCAAAGATTCTCGTCTTTTTGGATGTTTACTGAACATCAGAAGTGCGTGCATTGGCCTCCACCAAAACTCCAAATCAATAAAAATCTTAATGAAAAGGAGAATATGGCTACAAGCACAGAACGGAAAACGAAACTAACGATGAGATATGGATTGCAGGCCATAATTTTCACTGTCGAATTCACGGTGGACTACAATCTACCCTGAAGCCAAGTTTCTATAACTTTGGCGTAGTGAACTTAATTGGAAATAGGAGTTGCCCATATAAATAAATGAGAAAAAAAAGCCTATTTCATAATCATAACATTCGTAATCAATACCTTTCAAATAAGGACCAATCACATTATCAAATATAAGTTACAACTCTACAAAGAAAGTTTGACTAGACATATATGTCTTGTGGTCACAGTTGATAAAAACTGCTTGGTCCAATTTTAAGTCAACAAGTCATAATTAGAATTTCGAAATAGATAAGGTTCAAGCCCCACAAAATAGCCTAAAGTCTGACGAAGAAGAACATCCTTATAGTACCCAATATTTAGTTAAACATAAGGATTTTAATGAATTGGATTCGTTCGTAATAAAATATAATATAAATGGAGATAATATTAAAATTTTATTATTTGAAAGGGATGAAAGGGTTTGTAATATAATATAATAGAATATTATTTGAAAAAACGCATTATAATATGATATAGTAAAATGCTGTTTATCATTTTAAATTTCATCTTAAACCCTTTAAATAAAACTCTTTTTTTACTTATTTTTACTGTTTACGATGAAATGAGATGTAATGTAAAATCCTCCCCTTCTACTTTATTCTATTTCAAATAATAAAGTAAAACTATATATATCAAAATAGAATAATTATTCTATTGTTATCCGCAACTAAAAAAGTGCCAATTTAAGATTTCACTATTGTTTAAAGATCAAATTATAAAAAGTAACATTTTAATTAATATTCAATATTAAATCATATTTTAAAAAATAACGTTATAACATTTTAATATTTTTTATTAAAAATTATTGTTTGACTCTTATGATGATATTGACGTGATATATCATGTCAATAAATTTATTTTGTGACCATAAGTTAAATAAAAATTAAAAATTTATAACCAAAATCTCTAAAACATATACTTCCAATATTTCATACGTTCTTTTGCTATTGATTATGATATAAAGATGTTAATGGGTCGAATTAAGCTTACACTGTTTCTGCTATGCCCAACCCTGCCCAGTATAGTCTATGGCTTGGTTGGCTGGAATAGATTGACTAGAGGTGCCGATCAGTTCACGACTGGGTCAAGCTAACCCGATCTATTATATTTTTTTAAAAAGTCAAAAATAATGTTATTTTTAACAAAATGATGTCATTTTTTAAGTAACAGTCGAGCCACAGGCTAGGTTAGATTGACACATTGCCCGCCCCACCTCGACCCGTCACCTATAATCGACTCAACCTAGCTTGTGGCATGACGGGCTGGAATAGATTGGCTAGTGGGCCAGTCAAATCACAAGCTGGTCAAGCCAATCCGGTCTACTATATATATATTTTTTAAAAAAGTCAAAAGTGATGTTGTTTTTAACAAATCGATGTTGTTTTTGAAGTAACAATCGAGCCCAGGCTGGGCTAGACCGACCCATTGCCTGCCCCACCTCAACCCGTGACTTATAATCGGCCCAACCTCTACCTGTGATTAGGTCAACTCGAGCTAAAATTAAGTCAAGTCGAGCCGCTTTTGGCATTCCTATTATAATCTCATGTTTTGCGAGTTGTTGATACTCAAAAACCACCCTCACTATCAAGGCTTGCCAAATATTAAATCGTTTGGTATGATAGTAGCAAAGATCCCACCCTAGTTGAAACAACTCCATTTTCTTTGAGCACTTCAATGTCTCATATAATCAACTAGAAAGTCCATCATAACGCGGTCAGGTTGACACCATTTGAAATTTAAGAACATTTCGTAAATGAGAAATTCAGGTGTCAAAAGATGAAAAGATTCCAAGACTGAATCTCCAACAACTAAGGAAGAAAAAATAAGGTCTTGCTTTTATTGGTTGCCAGTGGAATAATGATTCTAATAGGATATGTAAATGGTTTTGTAGTTGGAAGAACTGTGATTGGAAACAAATTCACCCTATGAAAGTATCATTAGTTTCACAATAATTCTTAGCAGAGTAAAAAAACGGAGCTAGAGATCGTAACTTTTTACGGTGATAATAACTTAACGTGGGCAGATAAAGTAGTAGTACCATTAAGAAAAAGGATAACTGATTTGCTAGCTCAAATTGGGTTTGTATTTTCATATTTTACGACTTTCAATTTAATTTGAAAATTATTTTTATTTTGTTAACTTGCTAGAATATTGGGAACATGTTTTAAGGGATTTTAGGTTTTTTTTATTTTTATCTAATATGACTTAAATGTTTATTAAAACCAAGGTTTTAAAAACGAGACTAGACCGACTAGTCCAACTAGTAGCTATCTGAACTGGTTAGTTGTCCGGTTCGGTTTCATCTAATAACTTTCTGTTAGATGTAGAGAGCTTTACTACGTCTCCTGGATCTACGTAAAAGGATTAAAAACGAAGGTAATGCGGAATACCTAGATTTCGGTTCAATCTTCGATTCCAATGTCGATTCCAAGCTCCAAACGTTTCCGAATCTCCCGGGGCCTTTAGTGGAAAGTATTCACTGACTCACGGGCTAGGCCTTTCTACAGTTTACTTAAAACACGAGCTTCCCTAACGAGTCAAGAATCCATTTCCTCGTGAATGATTTCTTGAGTAATTGCAGGAGACCTTAACCTTTATATACTTTCCATATCGGACTTTCCCAGCACAAGGCCGATATGGACCCGGTTCACACTAATCAGGACCCATTTTTTACTCGAACTTCAACCCATTAATCTAGATCATTTATTGTACCACTTTATTATCTTTATCTGGATCAAATGATGCAACTTAATTGATAATTTATTTAAAAAACAAAATTGCAATTAATGTTAGTCCAACTTTACGAGACATGGACAAAATTGTCCCTAAGGATAAAAACTTTACACAAACATTAATTGCAGTAGACTCTAGTTTAAAAACAATTTAAAACTCAGTTAAGCCACGTTGCTATATTAGTTGAATAGGTTTTAAAAACAAATCATTTGATCCAAAGATAACGAAAGTCCATCATTCTGTCCCGTAAGGTTTTCGATATCGAAAAGCATCAGATGCATGTGTCCTGTGTGACACAGATCCAATACAATCACAAATACCTAATATCCTACTAACATGAATGGGAAAATGGAGTGCGGCAAACTACGATGATACCTTTATGATCTAAATTGTATCATCTTCATTTGTAGGTCTCAATTTCTCCAACTTTATGCTAAACCGCAAGTGCTAAACTGTATTAGAGAAATCCTGTTTTCTCTCACTGAATGTTGTTTTCTCTCACCGAATACTAAACAACATTAGAGAAAACCTTTATATTCTCCAACTAAATGCTAAACTGCATTAGAGAACCTTTATGGGATTAAAAACTTATATCCTCTTATGTCATGTCAAACTTTATAGATATGTATGTTAAACTGTATGTGTCTAAATGACATAGGCACAAGGTCAATATGTATATATGCCTAATGACCTTCAAATGCTTAAGATTGACACAAATCTCTAGACTTTCATACTTATTATGACAATGTATGATGACACGTAATACTGAGGATAAACGATGATCATCTTTATCAATAAC
>JANSVA010000217.1:10511839-10559683 GCA_025504915.1 Erythroxylum reticulatum
TATGTTCTGAATATGAAGGATCAAGTAAATTGAGTTTTTGAGTTTAGGATGAATTTCAAAAAAGAGGAAATTTTTTTTGTTTCGCTTTGTATAAGACTAAATAAAGATGAATTTTATGGAAAAAAAATTATACCGATTTTGATTGGAATAGTCTAAGGTTTCCAATGCGGTGTTTTTCTAACATATTCGTCACCGGATGTCGGATTAAGTTTTTATTCCGCTTTTGATTTGTCCACCTTTCGTTTCACTTTGTTATCCTTTCTTTCGCTTTTTGATTTGATTTCTGTTGTTTCCGCCATTTTGGTTTTCGATTTCTGTTTTCCATATAAGAGTTGGGCTCAGGAAACGGTGCTCAACAAAAGGGAACAAAAACGGGATTTGTTTATAGTTTTATAGATTTGGAGAAGGACTATGACAGGGTCCCTAAAGAACTCCTATGGTGGTGTTTGGAGGCAAAGGGCATTCCTAGGACATAAATCAGAGTGATTAGGGATATATATGAAGGAGCATTGACTAGTGTAAGGACAATAGGAGGCAACACGAAAGCATTCTTTATTGGTGTTAGACTACACCAAGGCTCAGCTTTAAGTCCTTTTTTGATCACATTAGTGTTAGATACCAAACATGTTTAAGGGGAGGTACCTTGGTGTATGTTATTTGCTAACGATATTGTCCTGGTGGATGAGACCAAGGAGGGGGTTAATGTCAATTTTGAACGTTGGAGAGAAACGTTAGAATTGAAAGGGTTTAGAATGAGCAGGTCCAAGACGGAGTATCTAGAGTGCAACTTTTCGGGTAGCTAAATAGTACAAGAGGCGGCGGTAGCTATTGAAACTTACATCATACCACAGAAGTTAAGTTTTAAATACCTCGGATCCATCATTCAAAGAGATGGTAATATCGATGAAGATATACTGCATCGTATTAGATCTGGGTGGATCAAATGGCAGAGTGCATCAGGTGTTTTATGTGATAAAAAGGTCACTGTAAAACTCAAAGGGAAGTTTTATAAGATGGTGATTCAACCAACCATGTTATATGGGGCAAAGTATTGGCCTATTAAATGTAGACATACGCGACAGTTGTTGGTAGCAGAAATGCATATATTTAGGTGGATGTGTGACATTACCATAAGAGATAGGGTACGGAATCAAGTAGTGAGATCCAGACTACAGGTGGCTAGTATTGTAGACAAGCTGAGAGAGAAGAGGCTTAAGTGGTTAGCACATGTGCGTAGGATGCCCTCTAATGCTCCGATACGACATTGTGAAATAATAAACCTTAATGGCTACAAAAGGAGAAAATGAAGGCCTTATAAGACCTGGAGGGAAGTGATCAAAAAAGATATGTCAAAGTTGGCCCTCACTGAGACAGTTGTAAGATTTAGGAAAGTATGACGTGATAGGATAAGGGTAAACGATACTCTTTAGAGTCCTCATGCCTTATACTTACCACATAGGAAGTCCAACCCAAGTGGCCTTTATGCCTTTGCGAGTAGGGCGCTCAGTGAAGAACCCTAGTGCAACTAACGATGAAAAGAGCCAATTTGTATAGGTTGTAAGGTACTAGCAGATATGGTCAAACATTAAGTATGTCCTTATCAGATCTCCCCAGACCCTGCTTCACTGTGGGACTTCAGACTGGGTGTGATGATGATGATCAGTATGTCCTTATTTATTGTTTTGTAATTTTATTTTTTTCTGTTAACATGCATCACTATTTTCCTATCACATCTACATTGTGGGTCTACCAGAAACTGTCTCTCTACTATATAGGGCTAAGGTTGCATATTATCAGACCTCCCCAGAGTTTGTTTAACTGCAGGACTTTAAACTGGATGTGATGATAATGATGACTTAATATCGATAAGCTTACTTCGACTTCCACTCTTGTTATTTTTATCCATAAAGACCACAACTGAGTTGTCACAATACAAACTTAATGGTTTAGAAATTGAATCGACAACTCTAAGCCCAAATATAAAACTCTTCAACCATACACCATGTAAAGTGGCCTCAAAATATGATACAAACTAAGCTTCCATAGTGGAAGTAGCAATCAGGGTCTGCTTAACACTTGTCCAAGACATAGCTCCACCAGCTAGCATGAAAATATAACCAGATGTTGATCTCCTTGAATGAATGTAACCAATAAAGTCTTAATCGGATTATCCAACTACTTCCAAGTTCTCAGTACGCCTGTAAATAAGCATGCAGTCTTTTATGCCCTAAAGATATCTTATAGCCTTCTTTACAACTTTCCAGTGGTCAACACTAAGGTTACTCTAATATCTACCTAACATTCTAACAGCATATGCGATATCAGGTCTTGTGCAAACTTGAGCATACATAAGGCTTCCAACAACTGAAGTATATGGAATATTCTTCATAGTTTCCTACTTAAAATCATTTTTCGGTCATTGATTCAAATTGAATCTATCACCCTCACTATAGGTGCTACACTTGGTGCACAATCTTTCATCAAAAATCTCTCTAAAACTTTATCGATATAGGTTTCTTGAGACAAACCCAAAATGCCTCAAGATCTTTCGCGGATCTTGATACTAGTGACATGAGATGCCTCACTCACATCTTCATATCAAAATTCTTTGAGAGAAATTGTTTCACCTCATACAGAAAACCCTTATCATTAGTCGCAAGTAAAATATCATCAACGTATAACACAAGAAAGTAAGTCTTACTTTCACTGAACTTTTGGTCTAAACATTGGTCCATTATATTCTCTTCAAAATCGAATGAAGTGATAATCTCATGGAATTTTAAAAACCACTGTCGAGAGGCTTGTTTTAATCTATATGTGGATTTATTAAGCTTACAAACTAAATGCTCACCATCATTAGAGGAGAACCCTTCAGGTTGTTTCATGTAAATCTCTTCCTCTAGTTCACTATTGAGGAATTTCGTTTTCACATCAATTTGATGTAACTCAAAATCAAAATGAGCTACCAACGCCATGATAACATAAAGATAATCTTTCTTAGATACAGGAGAAAATGTCTCTGTATAGTTGATTCCTTCCCTCTAAGTGAACCCTTTGGCAACAAGTCTTACCTTATGTCTCTCAATGTTACCTCATGAGTCTTTCTTTGTCTTAAGTGCCCATTTACATCTAATGGCTTTCACACCATTGGGCAACTCAACGAGATCCCAGACTTGGTTAGATGTCACAGAATCCATCTCATCTCTCATAGCATTATACCGCAGGTCCTATTCCTTAGAACTCATGGCCTGTGAAAATGTTTTAGGATCATTTTCGGCTTTAATGTTGTAATCTGACTTTTGTAGATGCATTATATAATCACTAGGAATTGCTGACCTTCTAACTCTAGTAGATCTCCTCAATGTTGTATTATCATCCTCTTGAAGAACATGTTGCTCAACCTGTTGTTCAATTGATTGCTCAACAATTTCTAGTTGTTCCTTATTTACAACTTGATTTACTGGATTGGTATTAACAGCTTATGGAACTTCAGTAACTAGTTGTCTAACACATGTTTCAATTTTAGGGGTGTGAATGACAGTTAATCTATCACTTAAACCAGAAGGTTGAGCTTCATAATGGTCTTTTTCAAAAAACTATGTCTTAAAATTGACCACTCCCATTGATCAAGTCATTCTTAAGAAATTTTGCATTTCTTGATTTCACAATTCTAGTGCCGTAAGATGGATAATAGAATCTATACTCTTTAGACCTTTCAGCATATCCAATAAAATACCCACTAATGGTCCTTGGGTCTAGGTTCTTCTCTTATGGGTTGTAAATTTTCACTTCATACGGGCATCCCCGAATGCGTATATGCCTCAAACTCCCCTTAAAAACTCAAAAGGTGTCTTTAAGACAACCTAGGATAGAACTCGATTTAATATACAAACTCGTTTTTAGAGCTTTAGTACATAGGAATTGAATAAGTTTTGTGTTACTCCTCATACTTCTCACCATATCCATTAAGGTTCAATTTCTTCTTTTCGCCACACCATTCTTATCCGGAGAACTAGGCATGGTGTACTAGGCAACAATCTTGTGTTCCTAAAGAAACTTCACAAATGAACTAGGTGCTTATCCATTCTCAATGAATCCACCATAGTACTCTTCACCTTTATCTAACCTCACGATTTTAATTAGTTTTTTACATTGATTCTCTACTTCAGCCTTAAAAATTTTAAAGGCATCCAAAGCTTCGTCCTTAAAACGGAGTAAGTAGAGATACATATATCGCAAATAATCATTTATGAAGGTGATAAAGTATTTCGGACTATTTGTGTCCATATGTGGACAATAAATATCTATATGTATGTTTTCTAACAAGTTTGTGCTCCTCTTGGCATCCCTTTTAAACTTGTTAGTTTGCTTACCCTTAATGTAATTCACGCAAGTCTCAAAATTATCAAAATCTAAAGTACAAATTACCCCTTTATTAACTAATCTTTTAATTCTCTCAATGGAGATGTGTCCTAATCTACGGTGCCATAACATAGAGGATTCTTCATTCACAACACATCGCTTCAACCTAACAGTGAAATGCATCAAATTATAGGCATTATCATTTTATAACTAAATGGAATAAAGATCATCAGATAATGTACCATAACCAATAACTTTAGATTCATTATATAAAATGAAACCAAATTTTGAAAAATTAAAGGAAAAACTAAAAAGGTACAAATCTTGATATAGAAATCAAATTTCTAAAGAAATTTGGAACATAAAAGGTCTTTTCTAAGTATAAAATAAAGTCACTGCTTAAAACAAAACTATAAGTGCCAATGACTTCCACATGTGAACTTTTCTTGCTTCCTGAATAGATGTATTGTTCAATTCCCACCTGTTTCCTTAAGTTTTGCATACCCTGCATGGTATTTGAAACATGGATTATATAATTAGAATCAATCCACTATGTGTTATAATTAACATTAACCATATTATATTCATAACAAATAAATAAAAATGGAGTATGTTTCTTTTCAAGCTAGTTCATAAATTTAGCATAGTCTTTCTTTATATGTCCCTTCTTTTTGCAGAAGAAACACTTTGATGGTTTCTTTATATCAGGCTGAGGAGAAATTTGGCTTTTCTCTTATTTTTGGCATCGTCCTGTCTTTTCTTTCCTGAAATAGTCAAATTTACCCTTTCACCCTCTTCCATCAACAACCTCTCCTCTTCTTCCACACACATGGTCAATAGTTCATTAATCGACCACTTGTCCTTATGTGTATTATAAGAGATTTTGAAAGGACCGTATTGTTGGGGCAGAGTGCACAGAATGTAATGTACTACGAAAGATTTGAATACAGTAACTGATGTGAGCAAGAGCAAGGATCACCATGGAGATGGCATGCATGATGGGGGCGAGCTTGTCATTTCAGTTGAAGCTACGTTCAAAGCTAGGGCTGAGAGACTCAATGAGACTCTCTATGCGTATGTGGGCTAATTTGTGGAGAGAATGAAGTGCACCAAGCCTATTGGAGGAGAGCTATCTGAATCACATCCCAAATTGATTCATTGATCTCAAATCCTTGGATCGGACTCACTTAGGACTTGAAGACCATTGTGTTGGGCTACACATCATGATCAAACTTGGAAGCACGTTAGACCAGGCCTAGATGTGTTTTTATTATTCTATTTTGGACTTGTTTTAAGTTATAATTATATTTTAAGCTTCCATGTATTTTAATCCCAAGTCTTTTAGCATTAAACCTAGGTATAAATACTTATGTTTTAGGGTTTTAGGAGGGATAACTTGATCATATTGTTTTCTGTGAGTCGTCGGCCATCTTGAGAGGAGAAACCCTCTTGTTCTTTTTAATTTAGGAATTGAACATCACTTATCAACTGAATCAAATTGTGGCGTGATTTTGATCCTAACAACCTTCTTAATTTGTTCTTTAACCGTTATCTAGGTTGCTTGAGACAAGTTCTTCATGAGGTCTAGTAGGTAAATTTGAAACCCTGCGTATCATATTTAATTATAGTTAATTCGAATCTGTCATCTTCTTCTTTGCTTGAATCTGAACTTTTCGATCTTTCAATTCCGTGGTGTGTGTTATTTGGTATCAGATCCTTGGTTTGGAGGAGAATTCTTATTCAACTCTATCAAAATTTAAGAAACCACTGCTCATCACCATCCAATTATCGTCGATTCATCAATTCAAGTGTGATTTAACTTTTGACCTAGGTTTTCAATCTTTTTTCTTGTTTTTATTTTAGTTAGGTTTTCAATTATTTGTTGAGACTTTAGACTTATATTTAAAAAAGTCAAAAAAATTTGAAAACAAAAAATTGGAAAAACCAAAAAATCTAAAAAAAGGAAAAATCTGGAAAAAAAAAACAAGAAAGAGTCAAAAAAATCTAAAAAAAGAAAAAGTCAAAAAAAAGAGTCAAAAATTTTCTTAAACAACTGAAAAAAAAATTCTTCTTTTGTTTTCTTTGTTTCGTCATACATGTACTTGCTAGTTGGTTCGAAATTTTCACACCCTTTTGATTCTTTTGATCAGTTGAGAATTGGTTCCAAGTGGTGAATTGAATTTCAGAGAAGATTGAGTGGTAAAAGGGAAGAGTGTGTGAGCTTATTTGAGGAAGTCATTATCGTGACTTAAACATCAGGGGGGTGACATTATTTGAGTGAAACACGTGAGAGAGTGCGTGAGGTTGTTTATTACTAACTTGTTTTGCAAGTATATCATTTTATTTACAATGTCACAGGGAGGTAGTAATGATAAAAACCAAGGGGGAGATACAAATATCGCTTTCACTTTGAGAGCCATACAGCAACAATTTGAGAGGTTCAATCTAGCCTTAAATGAGGTTAAGGACAAATGGATGAGCTCAGACAAGGGAGACGCAAGGAACCTCAGGGCAGGCGTGCAGGTGTACATCAGCAGCAACTACCACCTCGTAGACCACTACCTCTGTATGAGTTAGAGGACGATGACTTTCAGGAGGAGGAGGAGTTTGAGGTACGCAAACTTAAGAGTGCTCCAGAGAGATGAGCCATTTAACAAGAGAGATGGAGACCCCAGATCTATCAAAATACAAATCCCAGCCTTCAAAGGAAGGAATGATGCAAAGGCTTACCTAAAGTGGGAAAGGAAAGTGGACTTGGTTTTTGAGTGCCACAATTTTTCTAAAGATAAAAAGGTAAAGCTAGTCGCTGTTGAATTTACAAATTATGCACTAATATGGTGGGATCAGTTGATGACATCCAGGAGGAGAAATGGAGAGTTGTTAATTACTACTTGGGGTGATATGAAGGCATGCATGAGGAAGCAGTTTATGCCTTCTTACTATTACAGGGAGATGCACCAGAAACTTAAGAGACTCACTCAAGGTCTAAATCAATAGAGGACTACTACAAGGAGATGGAGGCGGCTATGATCCGAGCCAACATAGAGGAGGACTCAGAGGCTACAATGGCCAGATTTTTGAGTGGCCTCAATAGGGAGATAGCTAATGTTGTGGAATTGTAACACTACTTAGAGATTGAGGACATGCCACTATAAGAAAACCAACGATTAGCAACAAAAAATTTTGATGAAAAATGGTAAAGTTCCGTTGGTAATATAAATTAGCAACAGAAAATTTTGATGGACAAATCCATCACTGTTTCAACCATAGGTAAATTTACTGACGGACAATATATAAACCGTCACTAAATTTACCTACAGTTTATATAGTGTCTATCGGTAATTATATAACAATTTACCGACGGTTAACATTATCCGTTGGTAAACATAATGAAATTTTAAATATAGTTATTTTACTAACAGAAGTTAAGTTTCTGTCGGTAAATGAAAGTAAAAAGGTTTTAAAAATTTCTCTTCTATGGCCTTGTAAACTTATCAATCTCCTTATCCTTCTACTAACATAGCATCAAGTTGTTCCATTTATTGCCAAAGGCCAAAGAAAATCGTTGGAAGAATTAGACTTGATAGTAGATTCTTCTACAATTAACACTAGATTGGAAAAATGGCAGCACCTCCAAACTGACACGAACCAATTGCATGATAGAAAACTAAATTCCCTTTACAACCCAACTCACTCAAACAGGGCAAATTCATAAGTCGATAAAGTTGTCAAACGTCTTAGAAGATATTCAAATGCCAATTCCTTTGCATAGAACATAACATACCTCAAAGTAGCTGGCAGCTCAAGGAGAACGATTAATGTAAGCACTCCATTTCTTGTCCTTAAAAACAGGGTCCTTATAGCATATCTAATTGCATTCTACCAAACATGGATATCCCACAATGGTAGTAGTTGGAATGCATGATGTCTAAAAGTGAACTTTTTTGCAATTGGAAACTTAAAGCTATAATAATTATCGTAAGTCCTAGGAGTCAAAATAGGAATTTACAATTTAAATGGTGAGTCGGCAAAAATGGTAGTAAACAGATGAATACTTACAATCCTCCTATGTATCAGCGTCAGCTTCACAGCCCTTCTTGCAAAACACTCTCCTTGTGAAAACCCATACCACGCATTACACTGATCAAATCAATAGTTTTATATTAGGCAAACGAGAAATACCCAAAAACTACTCTCAAATTGTAAAAACCTGATCGAAGTAGAACAAAGCAGGGACATTTACTATAATGGAAGAAGAAACTGTGGTCTCCAATGCAATGCATGATTTATATAGTTTTTATGGCGCTCAATTCGGTAGTAATTTAATTAGCATAACTTAATCATTAGCTACTAATCATTCTTCCTAATTCTAAATGATCAAACACCTTATATGCATAAAAAATTCATCCCAACATCACAACCAAAATCACATCTTCTTCCTTCTATCACTAACATTTCTACCTTAAATTTGTTTTCCAATTACAAAATACACAAACGAACGAAAAAGAATCAAATACCCAAATATTACTATCATCTAATATACGAAAAAAACCAAACTGAAAATACCTCCATGAAAACACGACACTGGCCTGAGACTAACGAACACCAACGAGCAGAAGAATGCCAGAGACGCAGCACGGAGTTACGAAAGATGCAACCTGAAGAAGACGCCAGAGATGCACAATCGAGGAAGAAGAAAATAGAAGAAACGCGACATAGGTAAGGAGGGGAGGCTCTTTTAGGTGACTTAAAATGTTACCAAAATGAACCAAATGTCATTTTTTCAACTTAAAAGCCCGATTTATTGATAAACTTTACCGATGGAAATTTTCCGTCGCTATACAAAATTTTTCATGACAATATTTTCCGATGAAACAAAATTAACTATCGCTAACTTGCCTCAGAAAATTTAAAGATTTATTAGTGCGCCATCAATTCCTACCTTATTTACCAACGATATCTATTCCATCGCTAACATTGGTTGGTAATTACCAATGGTATGTTGTTCGTCGGTATTTTTGTCACCAATTTAGTACAATTATTGATAGCCATATTTTCCTGTCATTAACGCCTATAGTAAATTTTTCCATGATGATTTCCCTCCATATTTAGTGACGATTAGTAATATCATCGCTAAATTAACCAATTTTAGCAATGAAAATATGCTTTTCGTCGCTAATTTCTAATGGTTTATTTTCTGTCGCTAATCCACAATTTTCTTGTAGTGTGGTAAACATGGCTATGAAGGTGGAGAAATAGCTCAAAGCTAGAATGATAATAAGGAGTGGAGCAAGCTCTAGCTACGCATAAAACTCCAAATGGCCTAGAAAGGAGGAGAAGTCCAAGGACAAAAGAGTGGACTTCAAGGAAGCACCTAAGAAGTCGATTGGGGGATTTGAACAGAAAGGTACTTCCAACACCCAAGCTACTTCTAGTAAACATTCATCTATAAAATGTTTTAAATGCTTAGGTACTGGCCATATTGCATCTTAATGTCCAAATAACAAAGTCATGATTATGAGGGATAATGGGATGATTGATTCAGAGGATAGTGGTAGTGAATCTACATTTGTTGTTGATAATGATTTTGAGGATGATAGTTGTTTTGAGAAAGTTGTTACAGGGGAAGCACTAGTAGTTAGGAGGGTACTGAATGCTAGAGAAATACATGAGGTTGCAGATCAGAGAGAAAATCTTTTCCATTCGAGGTCTTTAATTGGTGGGAAAGTATGCAATATGATCATTGATGGGGATAGTTGCACTAATGCAACTAGTTGGACTATGATACAAAAATTGGGTTTGACATACAAGAAACATCCGAAGCTATACAATTTATAGTGGTTCAATGATAGTGCTAGTGTGAAAGTGACTAGGCAGGTTTTAGTGTCATTTTTAGTAGGGAGATATGAGAATGAGGTGTTGTGTGATGTGGTACCAATGGAGGCTGGTCATATGTTACTTGGGAGACCTTGGCAGTTTGACAGAAGGGTAGCACATGATGGGTATACCAATAGGTACTCCTTTAAGTTTAAGGGTAGGAGCTTCATTCTACTACCTTTGTCACCTCATGAATTATACCTGAACCAGATAAAATCAAGTAAAAGTGAGGAGGGTTCAAGTAGTGAGAATTAAAAAAAAGAAGAGAGAAAAGAGGCCCAAAAGAAAAATGAGTTTGGCCTAATGGTGAGTGACTGCACAAGTGAGGAAAAAAAAGTGGGATGTGCAGGAGAGAAGAGCTCAGGAAGAGAAAAGAAGAGAGAAAAGTGAGCTTGTTTGCTAAGGGAAAAGACTTTAGGAGAGTAACTGGAGAGAAAAGAGCACTAGTAGTGGTGAGATACAGAGAGTGTTTAGTTTTTTGACACTAAACCTCTTAATGCTTTGCCTAGTGTTTGCTTCTCTTTTGCAGGATTATTGAGATGTCTTTCCTGAGGAGATGCCCAAAGGACTGCCACCCTTGAGAGGCATCGAGCACCATATTAATTTTATACCCAGAGCTCAAATTTTAAACCGCCCAGCTTATAGGAGTAATCTTGAGGAGACAAAGGAGCTTCAAAAGTAGGTTGATGAGCTACTCGAAAAGGGACATGTGAGGGAGAGCTTGAGCCCATGTGCAGTGCCAATGTTGCTGGTGCCTAAGAAAGATGGAACCTAGAAGATGTGTGTGGACTGCAGAGTTATTAACAAAATCACTGTAAAGTATCGCAACCCTATCCCTAGGTTAGACGATAAGCTTGATAAATTGCATGGTACATGTATCTTTACAAAAATTGACTTGTAAAGTGGATACCACCAAATTAGAATAAAACCAAGAGATGAATGGAAAACTGCTTTCAAAACTAAATATGGGTTATATGAGTAGCTAGTCATGCCATTTGGTTTAACTAATGGACCCATCACTTTTATGAGGTTGATGTATCATGTCTTGCGTGCATTTCTTGGAAAATTTGAGGTTGTTTACTTGATGACATCTTGATATATAGTACTAATCTTGATGAGCATGTGAAGTATGTCTTGGATGTGTTGAGACATGAGAAATTGTAT
This sequence comes from Erythroxylum reticulatum, assembly GCA_025504915.1. Taxonomy (NCBI): domain Eukaryota; kingdom Viridiplantae; phylum Streptophyta; class Magnoliopsida; order Malpighiales; family Erythroxylaceae; genus Erythroxylum; species Erythroxylum reticulatum. Next base: position 10,523,243 of record JANSVA010000217.1, read on the forward strand.
GTGAACCTTAAGAAGTGTACTTTTTACATTGATAAGCCTGTATTCTTGGGTTTGTAGTCAGTTCTAGAGGAGTTGAGGTGGATGAAGAGAAGGTGAAGACTATCTATGAATGGTCAACACCTAAGAATGTGAGTGAGGTGAGGAGTTTTCATGGGCTAGCTAGTTTTTATAAGAGGTTTGTGAAAGATTTCTCTACCATTACTGCTCCTTTGACTAAAATAGTCAAGAAGGAGAAAGGATTTGCATGGGGTAAGGAACAAGAGCATGCATTTGCATTATTGAAGGAAAAATTATGTTCTGGTCCTATTTTGTGTTTGCCTAACTTTGATAAGGATTTTGAAGTTGAATATGATGCTTTTAGGATTTGTATAGGTTGTGCTTTTGAAAGAAAACAAACCAGTAGCATATTTCAGTGAGAAGTTGTGGTGCATAACTCAACTATCTGACCTATGACAAGGAGCTTTATGTTGTGGTGAGAGCATTGGAGGTGTGACAACATTACCTTCAACCCAGAGAGTTTGTCATTCGGACGGATCATAAGTCCCTAAAGCACTTGAACGGATAGGGCAAGCTGAGCAAGAGACATGCCACTTGGGTGAAGTTTCTAGAGACATTCCCGTATATGCTACATTACAAGCAAGGGAAGGAAAATGTGGTAGCTGATGGTTTAGTTAGGAGGTATTCCTTAATTTCTACTCTTAGTTCTAAATTATTAGGATTTTAGCAGCTTAAGGACATGTATACTTCTGATGATGATTTTGCTAATGTGTTTGCTGCTTATGAGCATGTTGCATTCCAGAAATTTTATAGGCATAATGAATATTTGTATCGTGGTAATCAGTTGTGTGTGCCTAATTGTTCTTTGCATGCTTTGTTTGTACATGAGGCCCATAGTGGTGGTTTGATGGGTCATTTTGGGGTTACTAAAACTTTGGGTATTTTGCATAAACATTTCTATTGGCCTAGTATGTGCAAGGATGTTGAGCATGTATGTGTCAAATGCATTGCATGTAGATAGGCAAAATCTACTGTTAAACCCCATGAATTGTATACCCCTTTACCTGTGCCTACTGAACCTTTGGTTAATATTTTTATGGATTTTGTTTTAGAATTGCCTAGAACAAAGAAGGGGTATGATAGTATCTTTGTTGTTATTGTTCAATTTAGTAAGATGGCGCATTTCATTGCACGTCATAAGACTGATGATGCTGTACATATTGTTGATTTATTCTTTAGGGATATTGTTAAATTGCATGGTATTCCTAGGTCTATTGTTTTAGATCGAGATGTTAAATTTTTGATCCATTTTTGGCATGTTCTGTGGGAAAAATTGGGTACTAAATTGCTTTACTCTACTACTTGTCATCCACAGACAGATGGACAGGCTGAAGTTGTTAATATAACCTTAGGTACCTTGTTGCGTGCTATAGTTGGTAAAATTTTGAAAACTTAAGGTGATTGTTTGTCATTTATTGAATTTGCATATAATAGATGTATGCATTCCACCACAAGTTATTCACCTTTTGAGCTTGCATATGGTTTTAGTCCTTTGACTATCTTGGATTTGGCTTCTTTAACCTTGCATGAGTTGTCTAGTACAGATGGCAAGAGGAAAGCCAAGATGGTTAGGAAATTGCATGCGAAGGCAAGACAGCACATTGAGCATAGAAACAGGGTGCATGCAAAGCAAGCCAACAAGGGGCGAAAGTTTGTGACTTTTAAACCTGGTGATTGGGTTTGGCTGCATCTGAGGAAATAGAGGTTTCTTACTCAGTAGAAATCCAAGCTAGATCCTAGGGGTGATGGTCCGTTCCAAATATTGGAGAAGATAAATGATAACTCCTGCAAGATTGACCTACCAGGTGAGTATTCTGTTCTGCAACTTTTAATATTACTGATTTTTCTCCTTTTGATATGGATTCAGATTCGAGTACGAATCTTCTTGAGGAGGGAGGGATTGATGTGAGCAAGAGCAAGGATCATCGTGGAGATGGCATGCGTGATGAGGGCAAGTTTGTCATTCCAGTTGGACCTATGTCCAAAGCTAAGGCCGAGAGACTCAAGGAGGCTCTCTATGCACATATGGGCTAATTTGTGGAGAGAATGGAGTGCACCAAGCCTATTGGAGGTGAGCTATCTAAATCACAACCCAAATTGATTCATTTATCTCAAATCCTTGGATCGGACTCACTTGGGACTTGAAGACCATTATGTTAGGCTGCACATCATAATCAAACTTGGGAGCGCGTTAGGCCAGGCCTAGACGTGTTTTTGTTATTCTATTTTGGACTTGTTTTAAGTTCTAATTATATTTTAGGCTTTCATGTATTTTAAGCCCAAGTATTTTAGCATTAAGCCTAAGTATAAATACTTATGTTTTAGGATTTTAGGAGGGACAACTTGATCATATTGTTTTCCGTACGTCGTCTGCCATCTTGAGAGGAGAAAACCCTCTTATTCTTTTCAACTTAGGAATTGAACATCACTTATCAACTGAATCAGATTGTGGCGTGATTTTGATCCTAACAATTTTCTTGGATTGTTCTTTACTAATTATCTAGTTAATTTGGATATGTCATCTTCTTCTTTTTTTGAATTCGAACTTTTCGATCTTTCAATTCCGTGGTGCGCGTTAATAACCTTCAAGGCTTTTAGCTGAGCCGCTATGTCCCAATACGCATGATACTATCACGTATGCCCCTTATGCCAGTGAGCTTCAAGGATGACAACTGAATAATCAAGGTGTTGGCAAGGGCCTTATCAAATGTGGCGAATTGCTCATCAATGACCTTCAATAGATCCTTGACTTTATTATGTTGTTTGACAGAACTACAAATACCAGCAAATATTTTGATCTTTATAAACATCACGGAAAGGAGATTAGATCTCTCCCATTTTTATAGAGAGCAACAGCATCTGGAGTGTTGGTTTAAGTTATACTCGGTGATTCATCTTTCCTAATAGCATAATCTAGATCCATCCAGCCCAAATAGAGTAGAATTCTCTCCTTCCACACCTTATAGTTGTCACCTCTCAATTTGGGAATATCACATTTAATATCAGGAATATTGACATTCTGAGTAACTACAAGTTTAAACATACATGCTTATTATATATAATTTGAGACCAATAATAATTCATGTTTTACTAATGTAAATCATGTTTTTAATACATGAATCTAGTGACATAAGACTTGTCTATGGGCTAAAGTTCTACTTAATTAGATTTATCTATAACTTTATGGGAAAACTATTGAATTATGTTCCTTTTTCTTAATTTCTGTTAGTAGATTAAGAAATATAATCCAATATTTCATCCTAATTAATCATACAAATATAACAAAATTCCTGTGGGTAGATGTTATCATATCACGTATGATTAATTACAATTAACGTTTTAATGTGATCTTAAAACTAAATACATAATCCTAATTAATTTGAGATGTTGTGGCTACTTCCAACTAATTAAAATCATATAGATCACTCACATTTTCTTAAGCTTAAATAAAGCCTAAATATTTACATCAAGTAATTAATAATGCAAATAAATCAAACAATAATGCACAAAATTATTTAATCTAATTTTACATGTATAATGATCATAAATTTATACACACAATTTCAATTAATCACATATAATTTGTGTAAATAGTTAAACAATTATAACTAGCATGTCAAATTTAATTCTAATATTAGACATACAAATTAAAAATTAATGTTCACAAAATATTAATACCAAAAAAAGATTTTATAATTAAAATCACAATAAAAATGCGTTAGATGCTTGATTAACCCAACAATTACTAACATTAACAGAATTAATGAATTAACAAATTAGTAATTTAAAAAAAGTGACATATCGTCATCTTCAACCTCCAGTCGGGTCGGTGTGACCCTGCTCTAACCCAATGGCAACTAGATGCACAACGGTCGCCGAAAAGCTGAGGATGGGGGTAACGGGATGACGACGACGAGCCGAGGAGCGTGAGATGCCAAAAAACAAACTATACGATATTGAATGGTTGGTTCGAAGGCCTCCATGCACCATCATTGTCGTCCCTCATCCCTTTACGATCCTATCACTAGTGGGTGCAACATTGAGTACGAAGACACAAGTCCGACGTCCATTATGTACACAAATGTCAAGAATTATGAACAACACATGCTCAACTCATACGACATAAATGAAAATAAGAAACAGAGCATAACAGAGGAATATTTTCTCAGGTAGTTCAGATGCAAGGCAGAGGCACGGTGGCTCTAATACCTAATGAAAATTCAAGCATACATCTTAAAACACAAGATCATTTACGTAAAAACAAGATACATGCATGCTATCCACAATATTCAGCAACGAAAGCATAACAAAAGAATACCTCCAGCCATCACACTGATACTGTCCAATAATGTTTTAAAACTTTTTGAATCTTCTAGCCTTTGATCTCCACAACTCGATAGTGTCCAGTGATTGTTACATGAAGTTGAGGATAGGGACCCAAAAATATATAATTCATTGCTTCATCATCTCTGCCCATCCCAGAAGATGAAAATGATGATGTATGGGCGTTTGTGCGACTAATGGGTTAAACCATTAAATGGACCAGATTATAAATAGTAGGAAGATTTCGGGAAAAATCTTACACTACACCAATGAAAGGGAGAACCAATAAAGATGGTGACAATATGACAACATCATCCCTCGTCGTCATTAGACCTCCCCTCAGTGGTTGTTGGCAACAGACACACTCAAGCAGTAACGTTAACATCATCTTCAATCTGGTCTCCCCAACCTTTATTGTTTGAGATCTCGCCAAACAAACAACATTTGCAGAAAAACAAATGCTGGATTGTTTCAAATTTATAACTTTTTTTTATTTTCCATGATCCAAAACAAATGTTAGAATGGGTAATGGTGGTGGCAGCTTAGGTGACTAACCCAAAAATAACAAAATAAGAAGATTGATCCAATGGTTACAATGGCTATGATAAATATGGCGTTTTGTATAAGTGCAATTTTCAAGTACGTAGACATTTTTTTCTGCAGATTTTCAGAAACAAGACAAACAATAAGTTGTCATATAAGGCTATGTTTAGTTAGACGTAAGATTTTTAATAAAATGGACTACAATGGAATAGAATGAAATGGAATGATTCATAATAGGATGGAATATAAATTGATGTAATATTAGAAAAAAGTTGTTTAGGAGGGATGAAAAAGTTCATAAAATAATATAGTAAAATGTTGTTTGGATGAAGAGTTTATAATGTAATATAATATAAATTTGGTTATCATTTTACATTATGATACCATCATAAAGCCTCAAAATTAGAGATTTTTCATTTTTACAGTTTATGATAGAATGAGATGTAATATAAAACTCTCCTCTTTTATCTCATTACATTCCATTATTTATAAACCATTTTTTCAAACGATGAAATAATATTATATTATATTTCATTTTATTAATAAAGCCTCAAGGAAAGATGAGGTGCTTCTCCTATATCCTAAGCAAAAATAAATGTTGGAAATAAGAAATGCCACCTCAATATAAGACCTATCAATAACCGTCCAGTGATAAATATAATATAAAGAAATATGTAGTATTTAAAGAGCTGTTTTCAGTTTTCACTAAAATATACAGTATTTTGTATTAACTCATGTATATAATTAATATAAAACACAGCTCCCCTTCCGAGTACCTTCGGATAGTTATCCAAACCATCAATAGCGAAGTTTCCACCTTATAAAGCAGCCTCCCCCTCCCACACAACAAACTCGTATAAACCCTAACCCTTCCAATTCCCCTACATAAGTTGCCCTTCTTTATTATACCAGTTCAATCGCTCCTTAATCTCTAAATCTACTCCTCGTTTCTCCTTCTTCTATTGATCTCATCCCCCATTTACTTTTATTCTCTCTTGGATTTCTCCGACTTTAAGATCTGCATCAGGTATTTTCCGATCCTATTCCTGGTAATTTCTGTTTTCCATTTGTCTATCGACTACACTATCAGATGTTCCGATGGCTGTTTAGGGTTTTGTTTTGGGGTTAGAAACGTGGATTTTTGTGTCGGTTTCGCAATTGGCGGCTTCGATTTGTGTTTTCTTCCTGATTGTTGTATTGATTATCGTTGACTTCGTTTTCTTACGGATTTATTAGTTATTTTCTTCTTTGGCATTTATCGATTTTTTTTTAATATGAGAAGGGGCTTGGTGGTTTCGGATCTGTGTTTTCTAGATGATTTAATTTCCCGCAATTTTTTTATATTGTAGAGAGATGACCTAACGGAACTAATCACATAGGTATTAGGTTGAATGAACGCCCCATAACCTGTAAACCTTTAATATGATCTTGTTGATTCGCAGTGCTGATTTTCTTTGCTCTCGACAGGTTTATCTCCTTTTTGTTCGTAAGGATTTGAACTCCGCAAATACCATGGCTACTTCTGTGGATATGGCTCTTGATGACATCATCAAGAAGAACAGAGAGAGAGGCAGAGGACGAGGAAGAGGTAGGGCCCGTCGAGGCCAGGGACCAGGTAGGTCCTTTGGTGCTGGAAGAATGTCGGGGCCAGTTCGTAAAGGTCCTCTATCAGTGAATACACGACCATCACAATATTCGATTGTCAAGGCAAGCTCAAAACTGTTGATTGAGAACCTGATGTGCTTATGACTTGAGGATCTGTAACTATGCTTAAGAAATCGAAAATACAAATAAAAACTATGGGGAAGCTTATTTGGTCTAAGCTACTAGGTCATTATTCCCAATGGCGTTAATTTGATTATAGATCCAAGGATTTACTTGTACTTTTAACTGGGCAATCTATGTGGAGCTTTGCTACTGGTTTTGGTCTCATTAATTGTAAGCTGAGGTTATGGGATGAACATTGAGTAATATGCTACCTTCCATCTATGTTATGGGGCCTAAACAGGAGGATGGGCTTGCCAAGTAACGTAGCTTAATGTCGGTTTACTCGTAACACTTAAACAGAAGGATGGCGCTCTTGAAGTAGCATAGCTTAATGTCAGTTTACGGATTAACCTACTTAACCCCTACTATGTAGTAGTATTCGATGTTCTGCTTAATTAGACGGGGAGTGTGATGGATCATCTTGCTATATCTGGATTTCTTCGGTACAAGATCTGAATCTGTCCTAGTTCATGGCCTTTTTGCAAAGGGGTTTCCATCGCTTAACTTCAGAACTGGATTTCTCATCTCTATCAAAGCACCGGTTTGACATACAGTGGGTCAAATACTTTACTCCCATCTGTCATCCAGTATCTCAATTTCCTGAACCTGGTGACATGGGTTTGCTTATCTTCAGTTTTGTTTATGCTTTGGCATTTTTGCTGACCTGAGATTGATTTGGAGTGGTGATCTTCTGTACTGGTATGAGCTGATGTGTTCTATTTGCTTTCATCAGTCTTTACGCAGAACCAGGAATTTACCTTGGCGGCATGACTTGCTTGAAGATAGCATTAGAGCTGCTGGGATAATGGGAGTAGAAGTTGGCACCAAATTATATATATCTAACTTGGATTATGGAGTTAGCAATGAAGATATAAGGGTATGCACCAAGCCATGAGTTTTCAGATTTGATGCTTCATGTAGTGGATTTCTGAAGTAATATTTATTGGCATTAGGAGCTTTTCTCGGAGGTTGGCGAAGTGAAACAATATGCTGTTCACTACAATAAAACTGGTCGGCCTAGTGTAAGTTCTATTTCTAGACTCCTTTATATTCTTCTAATGGCTTGCTGTTAGATAATGCTTAATTTCACCTTATTTTGAGATTGCAGTCATTCAATGAGCTAAATAAGCCTTGTTATTGCACTAGGAGTTTGTAGCACGTAATTAATTACAGACTTCACTAAGTTTGTTGCATTTATGATCATATGATATTGCATAATTTGCTGTATGCAATCATTGACTTTCTTCCATTTTGTACGAGGGAATTTAAATGATGTAATTGTTGGCTACTCTTAAAGTGGCTCAAGAAATTTATGCTCCTTTATGGGATCTTTGATTATTATCTTTTTGTTCTTTTTGGATGTTAGAGAATCAACTTGAATTATGTTATTTGGTTGCAGGGTTCAGCTGAAGTTGTGTATATGAGGAGAAGTGATGCAATTGCAGCTCTTAAAAAGTATAACAATGTACTGTTGGATGGAAAGCCTATGAAGATTGAAGTTTTGGGTGCGTCAGAAGCTCCTGTTTCAGCTCGAGTGAATGTAACGGGGGTGAATGGAAGGCAGAAAAGAACAGTTGTTATGATGTATGTTTTTTGTTTTCTGTTTTTTTGTTATAATGAAATTGGCAAGCCTCTGAGTGATGTTTTATATCATCCTCAACAAGCATAGTCTAGCTGTTGGGGTTTAGTGTAGGGTGTATAATAGCTTCACAAGTCCACGTTCCTAGTTGGTTATGAAGAAACTAGGAAATTGTGGTTATCCTGGTTTGATGCATTGACAGTTTATGCTTAGGTGGTGCAATCACATTGAGGCAGCAATCAAATTCCTTTTGTTGAGAGTTTGTTTTTCAATTGTTTTCAAATGCTACCTTCAAGAAATTGATTGATGCTTGGGGTTATGTAGGTCTGGAGCTGGTCGTGGTAGAGGGCTTCCTGCATCTAACCGTGGTTCAAGGTAAGGTTTTATACCTCCACATACAGTATTTGTTACATCTGGGAATGCTTTCGTTTTCTGGATCCAAGCATCATTCATGTTCCAATTACCTTTTTTTTCTTCTTTCAAATGGCTTTTTCTTTTAGATTCCTTATGTGGGCCTCATAGATGTATCATTGTTTGTTTGATTGTATAATTACAATAATGATTTCTCTACTTGTTGGCTTTTGATTTAGTCAAAGTCGTCGCGGGGGGTTAATGAATGCCAGCAGAGGCCGAGGCCGTGGTCGTGGTCGTGGTCGTGGTCGTGGCCGTGGCCGTGGCCGTGGGGGGAAACAACTTATCGACAAGTCTGCGGTTGAGCTTGACAAAGAATTAGAAACCTATCATGCTGAAGCTATGCAGACCTAATCGTATTATGTCTGAGAGGTCAACAGATTGGGTGGATTTAGTACCTTACCTTAAAGTAGCTGTAGAACATATGTTGCGGTGGTGGTAGTTAGTTTCGAGAATTGATGGTAATTTGCTTATATGCTGGTGTTTACGATAAATTTGCTGTCCTGTTTGGTAATGATTTTGAATTAGATGTGGAAGTTATATTGTAAATGAAGTTTTTGAATGTTGTGGGGAGCTGGCCTTTGTAACCTTGAAGATAGTAATTCTCCTTCCGTTGGATCGATCTTCTGTTCGCCGACATACAACAAATCCAATTGGCTAGAGGTTGTTCGCAGACGTCTTCACAGCTATGGTTATTTATTTATAGTACCCTTAGAAGATGTACTTTTGTGAAAATTCAACGTACCATTTGGCTTCACGTTTAATGCACAGTTTCTAGTTTGTGCGAAGGTATATGATGTAATAGAATGAAAATTTAGGGGAGTAGAAAAGTTGCTTGGCTTAAGTTTTGGTTTCTACGCCAATAAGACCCATAAAATGGGAGTAAAGGTTTTAATTAATTCTGAAAATTATTCTTTTATATTCTAAAACATTAAGATTTCACTTATTTTTAGTGAAAGGCTTAAAATTTAAAAGGAACATTTTACTCATAATCAGTCTTGCCCGATAAATGCCTAAATATAATCATTAATAAGATTTTGATTTTTTATTTTATGAGAGTTTAATTAGTAATTTTAATATGGGTGGATGGATATATGTATATATATATATAAAAGAATAAAATCATTCAAGTGATTGAAAATAATATGACTTAAGATCCTATGTATGTTATCTAAAGTAATTTATCAAAATTATTAAAATACAATTTGAAAATTTAAATTTAGATATAATATTTTCAAATCACAGCGTGACTATGCATTATTTAGGGAATGTTACATTTCTTATTATAAAAAAAATGTACACGGTTAAAACTAAACGAGGTGATGTTTGCCATTTATAGAATTCTGAAAGATGATAAAATTAAATCATTCCAAGGCACCAACTTAGGTGATATCTGTGTCGATATCTAACACAGATATCTATAACTATGGTTTATTCTTGAGTATCATAAGATACAATTGCGTTGTCATCGAACCCGTCTCATCCCCCCATTTTTAGCATTAATTAGAATGTGACGCAGAAGACAAGAATTTAGGAATGGCAACCTTTTGCTTTCGCTTGCACACTCTCACAAGAACCTTAACTAGCAGTTCTATTTGTTGGGATCCTTGATCCTTCATATATATGTTAATCTTAACAAGAACAGAGAAATTGGCGATGACTGTTAAACAAAACGATCTTCTTGTCGATCACAGCTAACATTAATCTAAGACCAACAATCCTACATTTGTAATGTTGTTGAAATAGTTCATATGGCTAAATTTGTTGAACTAGGATTGCGGTAAGAAAGACAAAGCCCTGAATTTAGTAAATCAGTTTGACTTCTTAGCCATTAGTTTCTTCAACAAACCTTAAACAATACCCCTAATCATATAACAGGTTTTGTTACTTTGTTATACACCGACCTCTACAGTTCTTGATCTTATCTATCTATATCAAACATGCACCCTGCGATCTTATATTGCTTCAACCATAGCTTGACAACTGATACTCAAAACCTCTCCTCTTCATTATCAACTGTTTTTCTCTGATATATTTGTAAGGGGGGGGGGGGGAAAACAAGAGTTTTCCATTCACTTCAAGTTCTAAGCCTCTCATTCTGGGGCATAAATTAAGGGTTCTTCTCTTTTTCTTAAGTGCTGTTATCTTTTACCAAGTTGAAGAGGATTGTTGGGTAGTAATATTTTGTGAACGCTCTCCTTCCTTCATAGACAAAGAAGGAAAGAAGAAGCGGGCAAAGACAAAGAGAAGGAGCTAAGTTCATGATGGTACGTGCATTAGAACGCGAAAGGAGCATTCAGGCAACAAAATCTTTCAGCTGGAGAAGAATGTGCGAGGGCCAAGGTAGACAAGCTCATAGTATGATCTTAGAGAGTGGAAACGATGCAGAAGGTGGTGAGGATAATATATTGCATTCAAGAAGTTATGTGTCAAGGGCTATTGGAGACCGCCTTAGCGATTGTCAATATTTTGGGAGTCCTTTTGATCGCGAAAAACGTCAGATTCCACGTCCTGATGTTGCTGAGACCAAAACACCGAGCAGTCGGGAAAAGACCGGTCCCTCAGGTAGGCTTCAGTCGTTACCATGTCCAGGCTCCTTGGATTGTTATGTGAATCAGTTCAGATTCTGTTGAATGATAAAGGGAAGATGCTGAATTTTTTTTTTTTTTTTTTTTTGTGGTTCAGAAATAGATATGATGAAGGAAAAGTTTGCTAAATTGCTTTTGGGAGAAGACATGTCTGGTGGTGGAAAAGGTGTTTCTTCAGCTTTGGCCTTGTCAAATGCCATTACAAATCTCGCTGGTAATGCAGCTTTCCTAAATAGTGCAGTTGATTTTTCTGTAGTGAACAAGAAATTTGTGATTGTATTGCTTAGATGAACAATGAAATTTTAGTTCCTAGAAACATTGCTTCCAAAATGTGACATGTTTCCTGTATGATCAGTAAATCAACGATAATTAGTTGGTAAGAGGTTTATATAGATACGGCTGGATGCTAATATCTGTTTCCCCTTTTGGACTGTGACATGATGCAGCATCCGTTTTTGGTGAACAAAAGAGATTGGAGCCCATGTCAGCAGAGACCAAAGCAAGGTGGGTAAGAGAGATTGAATGGCTTCTTTCGGTTACTGATCACATTGTTGAATTAGTCCCTTCACAACAATCCTCAAATGGTGTCAATATGGAGGTAAGAAGTCAATACGGAGCATGCTAATTATGCATACATTGGTATGGAAACGTATTTCACTGACATTCTTATTTTGTGCATCTGTCTTGACTATCATAGATCATGACGACACAGTTAAGAAGTGATCTGCTCACCAACATCCCTGGTTTGAGGAAGTTGGACGCCATCCTCATTGTAAGTTGAACCATATTCTTGTTCCTTGTGGTTACTGCAAAAGTGAATTCCTAGACAAGCTTAGACTCTTCCCTCGTTACCAAAATCTGCTAATCTGACAGGACCTCCTAGATAACTTTGCACACCAGAAAGAGTTCTGGTATGTGTCCAAAGACAGCAATGATTCACAGGAAGGGACTCCACCTAGAAATGATGACAAATGGTGGATTCCTACAGCTAAGGTACCCCCTGGTGGATTATCAGAGTCAACGAGAAGATGGCTGCAATTTCAGAAGGATTCTGTAAACCAAGTTCTTAAAGCAGCCATGGCTATAAATGCTCAAGTGCTGTCAGAAATGGAGATCCCTGAAAACTACATCGAGTCACTTCCCAAGGTATGGTATTGAAAGTGTCAACAACCCCCTTCTAAATCTCAAAACATCTGAGCCTTGACAACTAACATTATCTGTTTTTACTGGTAGAATGGAAGATCAAGCCTTGGAGATTCCCTATACAAGAGTATAACAGTAGAATACTTTGATCCTGAGCAGTTCCTGTCAACCCTGGACCTGTCATCAGAACACAAAGTTCTTGATCTCAAAAACAGGATTGAGGCCTCCATTGTGATTTGGAAGAGGAAGATGAATCAAAAGGATGGAAAATCATCCTGGGGTTCGGCAGTTAGTTTGGAAAAGAGAGAACTCTTTGAGGAGAGAGCAGAAACCATCCTTCTTCTCCTCAAACAAAGGTTCCCAGGACTTCCACAATCTGCCTTAGATATAAGCAAGATCCAATACAACAAGGTAACGTAAATGTTGCCATGTTAATCTTCTCTCTCCAAGCCAACCGGAACTAATAAAATGGTTTACTTTGCGCAGGATGTAGGACAAGCCATTCTAGAGAGCTATTCAAGAATAATAGAGAGCTTGGCTTACACAATATTGTCAAGGATTGAGGATGTCATCTATGCAGACTCTCAGGTTCAAAGTCCACCTTCAGGGCCAAACGACAAGGTGGAGGAAGATACAGAGAAGATGATTTCTTCAGAAACACCAACATCGAAGACACTCTTAGATTTCATGGGATGGAATGTGAACCAAAAAGAGGCAAAGAAAAGCAGCTCCATTGGCAGTGGTGAATATGACAAGCTTGCTATGAAAGCCTATTAATACTAACTACCCCCAAAGAAGTCTTCCCCCTTGGAGAAGCTTGAGATCTTGAGTGGGCTAAAGAGCCCAACAGCTCGGCATTGACAACACAAATTGTACAAGTACAAAGGAAAGGATAAAGAAGCCGAAACGCTAAAAGAAGTTGAAACTTCCTATACATACAAATGTAGTTAGGATATTGGATTTAACATTCACCAAATGTAGATAAGGAGCTTAGCAGTTGTGTTAGGAAAATCCACTATGTAACTACTGAGTTTAATTCATTTACTATTGCTTCGGCTAAACCAAGTACACTTGCAAATAAGTGTACTATCCTTTCGGTTTGGACTTTCCTGCTCTCTTTTGTTTGGCGTCAAACTTCTGCTTAGTACTCTCAGGACACATGCAAGGGACGACAGTAGCTTCTGTATATTGAAGTATATGCCAATCCCATTGATGAAAAATAGTACCTTTGGTGGGATTCGAGAGTACCAAAGATCTGATCGTTGCGGGAATGACAAACGGGAAATGTATAAATGCCAAAATTTTCGATTTTATGACGCTATAGAGACGATAACATGTATGAGTTAAGAGTTGAATCCAACTCCTGGAACATGTCCATTATCTAGTCAATTCCTCAATAAGCATGTAAAGTATGCAAGATACGATGTTCAAAAGGTTCTGACATCCTTTTCTGTAACGTTTGCCAGCAAACGGAGGATAATAATATGAAAAGGACACGCAATTAGGAATCTCTTTTATCCTAGCCAACACGAGTAACTGCAGCATGTATTGCATCTGCAAGATGAGGGACTGTTGCAGAACTAAGCCCTGCCATGCTTATCCTCCTGTACAAAAAAAAAAAAAAAAAGGAAAAAAAAGCACATTATATCATCACCATCCCACTCAAATTGAGCATCAGTAAACTGCATTTAGTGGTAAATATGATATTTTTAGAACCTGAAAATTAGCATCATTACGGTATCCAGAATCGTGAACCTTTATCTGACTCTATAATCTTATTGAAGCATTAACATTTTGAAGTATTTGAAAAATGTCGAGTTTAATTTTTGATTAATACCAGTAATTTCGTTATGGAAAAGAGCAACAAAAACGTTAATCACAAACAGAGGTCGAAGGACAAGACTCCTTCATCCTGGACAAACATCTGACCTTTCAAATATTGTAATTTCAAGTTTCGAAAAGGATGATAAAATTACCCATCGGATGTCATGTAAATGTGATACTCTTTGGTCATGAAGGCAACTTGTTCACTGTTCAAGCCAGTGAAGGTAAACATTCCAATCTGCTCCAAGATGTGACTCCAGCGACCAGGAGTGCCTAAGACGAGGAAAAGAGCATTCAAAAAAATCAACAACCTAGTACATCATGATGATGTATATAACCAAGCTAGAATTAGAATATTTGAATATTGATGTAATAAACACAGATGCATGCAATTAGGATGTTATAAAAGGAAGGAGTTGAGAAAAATGCTCAAAGATTACGCAGACAGTTTGCATCAGAAACTTGAAGGCACAGGATACCTTCCAGGTATTCACGTGATTTTTTTGACTAGATGTCAGCTCGTGCACAGGTCAATTTAATAACTTCATAATCTTGACCCTAAATGCTAATGAAAGAAAGATAATTAAACGAGGATAACAAGAGTGGATCAGAGTACCTCTAGCACATATAGCATTAAAAAGTTTCTCTCGCATACTAATAATCCGGTCGGCCATTCCTTTCAGCTCAATGGTCCATTCGTTATACATATCCCTGCAACAAATAACAAAAGTTGAAGAGCACTAGAGGTTAATCTCATTAATTCTAATTGCTTTATCAAATGGCTTAGGTCTATGGCTCATTTCATCAGATCAGATGGTAAAGGAAGAAATGACTCAAACTAATAATAACTAAATAAATGTAGCATCATTGATGGTCATTTAACTTTGAATATTCGGAATACTATGTATATTGTCAATGAATTTAAATAGCTTATTGCTTCATTGGTCAAAAGAAGCTCTAATACTATTCCATTCTTACCAAGTGCAAATATGCATTTCTATGCTTACGCCTTATGAGCTAATAAACTATCCCAATGCTGACCAGCTATATACCTGTCTTTAAGAATCGTAGCAACAATAGATGCACCATGAATGGGCGGATTAGAATACATGGGCCGGATCACAAGTTTCAGCTGGCTCTCAACCCTGCTCGCCACATCTGCCGTCTTGCAGATCTGTAAAAATTTAGCTATATGATTATATGGTTTATTTTTCAGAAGCATTTTAAAAAGAAACCCTACGGAAACTTGAGGTTTCTATGCAAACATATAATCTTCTAACAACCAATTTGATGCTCTAATATAATATCACCACCTCCAACCTAATCCCCAACTCCTTTTTCCTCCTCACTTTCCAGTACTAAACACATATCAACCTTGAATATCAACAAAGGGAATTTTCCTTGATTAAGAAAAGTTGATTTGATACCATAAACCAAAAAAAGGGCCATTTGATTCTACTTTTGTTTTTCTGTTGTAGTTTTTAATTTTCGTTTTCAGTTTTTTGTTTATGTTTTTTTCAAATAAAAACAAAAACCTGTTTAGTTGTTAATGTTGATATAGTTATATTTTTATCGCTGATAATAAATACATATTAGATAAAACTTAAAGATAGATTATTTTTAAATAAATATATTTATTTAATCTCTTATATAATATTTATTAACAAATTATTAATAAAATGATGTTATTCTAATAAAATAAATAATTTATAAATTAAAATTTTATTTATAAATTAATAATTATTAAATCAAAAATTTTTGAATATTTATATATTTTAAATTTAATTATATTCATTAATAATTATTAAATTTTAATTACATATAATTTAATTATAAAACTTAAATAAAATAAAATTATTCATAATTTTTATTGATAATTATTTTAATTTATTAAATACATAATCTTGAATTAAATTATTCATAATTTTTATTAATAATTAAATAATATATATTTAAATGATAGTAAATCAGATTATGAAAAAAAACAGAAACTGGAAACAAAAACCACTTTTTATAGTTTTCATAATATTTGAAAATTGGAAAAAACCAAACAAAAAACAGAAACTAAAAACTCAAACAAACAGAGGTTTTTTTACTTAATTTGAAAACAAAAACAAAAAACAAAAATAGAAATAAAAACCATACCAAATTTAAAGAAAAGTTGATTTGATACCATAAACCAAGAAATTAAATATACCAAATTTATAAACTTAACCAAAATGGAAGCTTTTGCATTATAGAAACTCACTTATGCAAATTAAAAGCTTCAGTTATTCAATGTGCGTTAAATAAGGGCTTTTAAGCAAAAGGAGAGCATTTCAGAGAAGAGGATCTTACAATGCTGAGAGCACCAACACGTTCCCCATAGAGTCCCATATTTTTAGCATAACTCTGTGCTACTAGACACTCACCACCATCTGCAACAAACATTCGAACAGACTGTGCATCTGCATCTAGGCTACCACTTGCAAATCCCTAAAAGTATCAACGGTGAAGTACTCATCAGTCAGAATGCTTCAATCTTCTAGCATGAAGAATATTTAATTACTACAGAGTAAGAATCTAGAGGTAGTTTGAGTCTTTGGAAGAACTAGGGAGGCTTATGAAGACTTAACAGCTCATACACAACAACAAATGCACATATGGTTAAGACCTCAAATTACTTTAGCCTCCATTTTTCCAACAATGTTCCTGTACCTGATATGCACTGTCAAAGAAAGGCAGTAAAGCTTTTGATCGTATCAACTGTCTGATCTGCTTCCACTGCTCAAGGCTTGGGTCAACACCAGTTGGGTTATGAGCACATGCATGAAGAAGCACAATTGATCCTGATGGTGCAGCTTCAAGATCCTCCAGCAATCCTTTATTTCACAAGTATGGCAAAAGTTCAATCTTTGAGTTGCGTAATTTAACAACTAAGAATCATAAGATACTCCTCCAAGGAGTATGAACAGACTAATATTACTAATCAAGGTTTAAGTGCACATAAGCATCTCAAATTCAATAAATCATTCAGTCAGACTAACACTATAGAGAAAAACTATAATCCGTAAACATCAGCAGTTACATATCTAATGTCCTAAGTTGTACATTTAAAACATTAAGAACAACTATAAGCTTGAAGCAACAATAATACAAGATGACGCCAAAATGAGTTCACTTGGAACAAAGGTCAAACCTTGGAAGTTCAGACCGCGTGTTGTTGGATCATAATACCGGTATGTTTTCACAGACAATCCGGCAAGAGTGAAGATTTTTGCATGATTTCCCCAAGTTGGCTGTGGAATGTATATTGTGAGCTGCCAAAAAATTGTGGATAAAAGTCAATTACAGTTTCGATCAGTCCAGTCTATTTTCTTATTTAAAAAAAGCAAAGACTATTGAGCACAAATGACAATGAGGTGTTAAAAAAAAAGCAACTTACTTGGTGATAATGCCTTGCAAGAAACTCACCACCAACCCTAAGAGAACCAGTACCTGACAAGCACTGGACAGTAGTCACCCTGTTCTCTTGAATGGCTGGGCTGTTGAAAAGCAAGCAGAATATAAAATTGACAATCCAGAAAACTTTGGTTGTTGTGGCAATTAATTATTTTTTATCCAAATTAATGTCCTAAACTTATTTTCAGTACCACCTTCTCACTAGTTATTCGAAAACTTACCTATCAGCACCAAGAATAAGTTTGGCACTCAATTTGTTGAACTCCGCAAGCCCAACAATTGGAAGATACTCTTTGACCCGAGAACTGGAAAATGCAGAACAGTAAAGACATTAACAATTATAAAACAAGAAGTGCAACCATAGATAGTAATAGCAATTTCGTAGCTTACGGATCATTAACTAAAATTTGCTCTGCCCGTCTAACAACATTTAGAACCAGAGGCTTCCCTTCCTGCGTCACACCATTAACTTTGCAATTAAATGAATTAATATTGCAGCATAACACTTGCGTAAAGACCATGATCAGAGAATTTAAGCGTGCATACACGTAGACAAATAAACAAGACACAATTAGTGAAAGGATAAAAAGGCAAACCTCAGTTCTGTAAGCACCAACGCCCAAATTCAACTTATTAGGGCTGGTATCCTTGTTATAAGCGACGGTGACCTGTTTGTTTGACAATAAATAAAGTGATTAACATGAAACAATTTGTTAAGCAGAGTGAGAACAACGCATTAAACGAATCCCATTAGTAAGACTAAAATTTATCAAACTATAAGGTCAAAACTTAATACCCAATTCTTTTTATATAAAAGAAATATGCAAGCAAGACTCTGATCCAATGATCTTGTAACCAACAACTCATAACTTAAAAACGTAATCCTGCTTAAGCATACATCTTCTTGATGCGTTTGATCACCTAATGGATCAAGCAACTAATTCTTTGTTTGATCAGCTAATGGATCAACTGTATACTTCCAAACAAACAACGTGGGACACCATAAGCACAGAACCTACTTATGTATGAGCGCAAATGAACAGAATAAAAACGAAGAGGAAAAAGAAGAAGAATAGAGTTACCCCGAGAATAGGATCTTCAGGAGCCCGCACGATATTAGCAAACACAGAGTTAGAATCCATGGCTTAAAGCTCTCTTTCGACCAGATTACTAACGAAGACGTCGAAGATTGATCATATAGAGGTATAAATATTAACTAGTCTGATGTGATCTCTGTTTTGGCAATTTGGGTTTCTGTTAAAAGGTTTTGAGTTACTATGGGCGCCGATGGAGTTAAGACTTGTTGTGTATTCTCTCTCCTGCCAGTGTCGGCCCATTGTTTAAGGTTTGTTTTTCAACTGTCGTCGTTTCAGCATATGCTTGTCGTTTGGTTATAATTAGATAGGTTTCCCAATCAAACAATAATTGTATGTTCTGTCTCCACTCTCAATGAAAATGTTACTTGGTTTTGCTGTCTGAAATGCTGATTAACTAACAAAATTACAATTACATACATCCATTCAAGACAATTTATGTGATATAATAATAAATAATAACATAAAGACAAGTTTTATGAAGAAGAAGAAGTTGTTCTGGTTCGCCGACTGAGCCAAAAGATGTCGCTGCTCTGCCTCTGCCTCTGCGCTGTCTTCCTCTGCTTCTCGCCGCTTTGCTGCTCCTGCTTCTGCTTGCCAACACACAATACGACCTTCCTTGTTTTTACGATTACGATTACGATTATATAATATAACACCAGTTTTGTTTTCTTTACCTGGAAATGAAAAGTTGGGTTTCGACCTTTGGATAGTATTGAGGGGCCATCACGAACAGCCACTGCGTACATACACAACACAAACCATGAAATTTTATATTATTTTTAATTATTTATGTTGTTTGACTCTGTTTCTTTTTTTTTCCGTCAATAAATGTAAATGTAATGTTGATTTACCTAGAGCTGATCGAGAGTCCTCCCCTCTGTCGTTAATGGCGATTTGTTGCAACTTCTTGTTAGCTGAGGAGGATTTGTATTGTGAGCGGGTGTGCAAAAACATGGGCAAATCCTCTGCCTCAAATCCACGCTTCCAGTTCCAGCCATTTTCTGTCACATTCTCCTCAGAAGATGAAGAACTGGAGGCCCTGTACACAAGTGCGTTAGGTCTATATATTATCATGCGGTTGACAGTGCTCATTTTCTGGATGAACACTCCAAAGGGTCTATTTATTTGGAATGATTGTGTTATGGTTCTGAAGAGAGAAAGGATGCTAGGGAATTGTACCTCCTCGCATCTTCATTTGATATGTCAAATTGCAGGATTGCTGCTCAAAAAGAAAATAAAACAAACAAACTCTTGTTGAATAAGTAGATTTCTGTACTTGGACACGCCAAGTCCCGACAGATATAAGCCTCAATAAACATAGATACAACGAGGAAAAGAAGGGTGGGAGTGCTTACGGGTTGATAAATAGCTGCGGTGAACTTTAGGCAAGCTAGAGTTCCACCTTATTCTTGCTAGAGCAAGCTGGTGAGCGTATTCTTGGCATGTCACAAGTCTCTAATTTGGAAAGACAATATTAAGCTTGACGAGTTATCTATCAAATAAACGTATAAAAAACACAGCAATTGGAGTCTTGTCAAGGTGGTGAATTTTGAAGTGGGCATATACTAACTTGTTTAAGGCAATTGATGCTATGCTCAGCTTCAGAGAATGCGTTAGTCTTGGAAATGCTAGAATTTAGATTAGATGATACACATCCCACATGATCAACAACAGTGACCACAGCCCGACATATGTACTCCTTCGTGGTTTCCAAAACTCTGCAAAAATATATTTTGTCATAAGCTTGGAAAGACCCTCAGATGGATTTAGTTTTCCAAAGTAAAACCTAAGAGAGATGGATGATGGGGCACTCACAGTTTCTTTTCTTTGGCATTCAGGAAAGACTTTTCACAGTAGTCAGCTGCATGATGGAGTTGGGAACGTAGCTCTTTGAGTTCCTTCAATTTTTAACAGAAGAATAAATATTACAGCAAGTCGTATTAGCTAGTGAAAACGAAATAAAGTGGGGGAAAGACGAGGACTTGGAGAGACTTGTCAAAGCGAGTGGCATCCGCAGATTCACTTTCTGAATTCTGATGGCCAGATGTTTTAGACACTTGCATTCTTTTGGTTTCTCCTGGAGGGATTGAAGAAAGAAGATAGATTCGTAGATAAAAATTTTATTTTGCAGTCATTCATGCAACGCAAACTCATCTCAGGTTCAGTGTTTTTAAAAGTTGAAACCAAAAAGAGCAAAAGACAGTAAAAGACAAGGGAACTGGAGGGCTCGTGAAACCACCATTATCTTGACTCACAGAATGAAAGGTCGTAACAAGTGAGATATTTGAGAAATTAAGGCATTAAAAAGATGCACAGAAGTGACAAAAGAAGACTGCAGACCCGTGATCTTATGTTTGCTTTTTTTTCTTTTCCTTTTCTCCAAACAATACACATGCAGACAGTGATTTTGCTCTTATTGCAATCACATGAGTCCAAAGATTTTATTAATATTTATTGTGCACATTGAATGAGATACACTCAAATTTTACTGAGTTTCCTTTTCCATTTTAAGTTTGGAAACAGTCAATAAGCTTTTTAATTTCTGTACGATATAAAGTCATTGTCATTGTCAAGCCTATATTTAAATAACCTTTGCTCCTGTTGTTATATCAAACGGCATTACCGGGTCCCCAAAACACTCCTGCTATTTGGTAATAATCATTTTGACTGAAATTGATCTTATTGCCACATACAAACTTTTCCAATAAAACCCTTTAATCATTTGCAAATTATGACCAAGGTTCACATATAGGGAGCTTAAATCTTACAAAAGTTAGGGTGATCCATGATTAATTTTTTAGAACAAAAATTTAACGGAGATGAACAAAATCTAGCATATACAACATTATGAAGTTTAGTATGTTCTGTGATTCAGGAAAGAACCATATAGTGGTATATTATTTATATCTGAAAGTCAATAACACATTCACCAAGCTTTTCTGCTGCCTTAATTTCCATCAGGACTTCGCCTGTGTGATGATCTGAAAACCCAGATGAAGATAGAATGTTTATCAGATTCTTGTGCACTACTTGCTTAGCTGAATTTTTTGAACTTTTGCACTTCCCATGTTTCAAAGGTTTGGCTTTGATCTTAACTCTAGCGTCTGCCATCTCCCTAGCTTTCATATTCCCTGCAACAACATAACATACTGATTTCATCAACTCAACAATTTAGATGCAAACTGACCTGAATACAACCTGCTAAGTTGCAAGAACACAATTATGAAGGCATTAGGGCCTGGCATCTCTAAGAAAACCCCTCAAATACTTCCATTCGAAATTATGGTCTACAATGTAGTTCAATCTTCATCTCCATCAAGACTACCGAAGCCAATCTAGTACGATCCTTATTCCTCTCAAATCTACTAATGCGTTCAAACAAGGGAATAGGACTAAACACTGACTAGAAACAGAAAGCTGTGAAATGCTACATGAAGGAGAGAACTGATAATAAAAAGCCAGACCCCTTACCAAACTCTACAAAAGGCATATTTCTTGTTCTATACAAAGGATCATTAAAGATACAAAATTAACCAGTGTGTGAACCCGGCATGACGAGCTGCATCCCATTTGCAATTTCCTTCCATTTTATCCTAAGTTTTGTGTTAAGATTTTACAGAACACTAAGAAAAGTTACATTTACATTATAATTGTCAAGCGTGACCTTATCAGGAGAACTAGATTCAGAGAATTTTGAATTTACAAACTCACATAATAACTTCCATACTGCCTATCCTAATGCTTTGCGCTTAAGAAGCATTGATTGACTGGCTAAATATTACCTTCAGGCTTTCTGGTGATAGAATCTTGCCTTACAAGAGATGACTTGCCACGTCTAAGGCATAACCATGTCCTCTCCTCTTCATTATCGTGTTCTGACATAATTGGAACATGCCAGTGACCTTCATCCGATTCCTGTCCATTGTTTTCCAAGTTTAGCATAGCTTCTAAATTGTCACCAGCACATAAGTAAAATTCAAAAACACGCATACCAACACTTTTTATTAATATTTCACATTAAGCTGGAAACAAATCAAGGGAGAAGCTGTTCAAACTATCACCTGAATTACAACAGACCAAGGCAGAGGCATGTGAAAAACTGGGCCAGAGTTGGAAAAACTGAAACGGACCTTCCATGACCAACAAAACAGATGTTTTGTTATGATAGATGGGATTCAAGATAGCTTTTGAACAAGATATCTTACTTCTTATGTGAGTAAATCTTGCCGAAGAAGACAAATCATATCATGACAATTGAGTCAGGAAGAGACTAACTCACTTGGTGCCTTTCTTTCCATTTTGGAAAGTAGTCATTTCCTAGAAGTAGAAATGTATGGTCTCTCATCTCATCGTTGGTCACTATTAAACATTTGAATTTTATAGCTGCATATAACCAGTACCTGAACCATAGGTTACTACCATAGGCTTTGAATGCTATTGCATCATTTTATAAAAATTTACTGATGCAGCAGAAAGTGATGGAACTGGATAATTAACTCTGAAACACAAAGATAGTTGCAATATCATTCTCACCAATCATCATTTGATCCGGTAGGTGTTGCATATAGTGCATCAGCATTTCTCCACTTCTCAATCAGTGCCTTATTTACAGGTACACGCATTTTGAGTGAAGCAATGCGCTTATTGTGCAAAATAATGAGCGGCCATCCTTTGGAAGGCAGTTTTTGGCGTATTCCATTAACAACAGTGTTGATCTACAGAATAAGCCATGCAAGAACCATGTTCAGAAACATGAAAGGTAAAAAATCTCCTAAATTTGTTTATTTCAGCACTTTCAGCACAATTCATATACCTTAGAGGGTAAAAATCTTCTCTGGTCAAAAAGACCCACATTAGCTGCATCCACCACTGCTTCAAAGGGTCCATAATAGTCAAGCCATTTCTGCAAATAAATCACTAGGCTTCAATCCTCTCATCAAATTCTCACATAATTCTACAAGTAACATGAAGAAAATTACATACTTGAAATTTTTCAAAACTTGAATCCCTATCTCTCGTTATGGCTAAAGAAGCAACTGAGTCAGCAAAGTTCTCTGTTTCTATAGGGTTTAGGTCAACTGCAACCAATTTCTCCCCACAGCAATTGCAAAATCCATCTTGTGCAATATATGTACATGATATGGACCATCTACCCTTACCCAGCCAACCCTGCCCGTGCCATCCTCCACCTCCATTTTCAGTTGCTTCTTTAACAAGTCTCTTGTCCCACTTTCGTTTCCCCACTCTTGAAGCCGCCTCACTCTTAAACCATCTAACTATTGTCCCAGCAGTAGAGGGTGAAACTTTACCTACATATGTTCTAAGTTTATGCAACAAATAGTAAACCTTGTCAGCTTTACCAGCTTCTATACTAACTTTTAAGAGTGCCTCCAGCTCAGGCTCTTCAGGATAAACATCATGCTCCAACATGTGTTCTTCTACAGAAAATGCTTTAGCAATATCTCCCCTACTGCAAAAAGCAGTTAGAGCAGGACCATAGGACCTCAATTTAGGTTTTATGCCCAAACTTTTCATTTTCTTCACCATATCAAAGGCCATATCACCATTACCAGTTGACAATGCCATCCTAGCAACAGCCGTCAATATTGCATCATTCATCGGGACATTATCCATACACATCCTCTCATAGATTTCAAAACCCCTCTGAAGCGCGTAGTTCTTGACATCTTCACTTACACAAATCAAGTTATCATTTCCGTTGTCACTCTGCCTGTCCTGCTTAAATATACTTAAACCATCTTGAGATTGCGATTGTGGGTTTCTAGACTCACCAGAATACTGGGTTGAGTGCTGCTGTTCATTCGGATTACTGTGTAAACCATTACAATTGACACTAGAATTGAGCTCCATCTTATCACTATCAATCGATTCCATCCCACTGTTGGAAACTTGAATATAAGAAGTGTGAGCATCAGAACTCGTATCACCACTAGAATTTGAAATCTTAGCATCAGAAACCCTGTTAGAGACTGCATGCAAAGTTCTACTAACACTGCCACTTTTAGCTGGTTGGACAAAACCCACTGCAGCTGAGGAACAAAGATACAATAGCACAGTGTAATGGTATTGTCCTAACTTAATCCCTTCTCTCTGAGCTAAATCATACAATTTAATTGCACCCATGGCATCTCCTCTTTTTGAGCACATATCCAAGCTGGCACGTAATGGAAGACTTTTTGAATCAGAGTCCTCTTCCTTAGAACCCTTTTCAATTTTCACCTTAAAGCCATCACCTTTCCCCTTGGTTTTCTTCTCCTTCATTGGAGCACCGTTAAGTAATTGGCTGTCTTTAATTTGCTCAAATTCTGTAACTTCACTTCCATCCCGGGAACCCGTAGGTGAACTAACAGAACGTATTTTCCTCCTTTTACGACAAGCTAGGTCCCGTCCTATATTTCCTTTCTTTATGATCATGTTTTCTGTCTTTTCCTCTACTGCTGGACTCACCAACTTCCTCGCGGACTGCTTCCTTGTCCGTTCACCTTCAGAACTTAAGGAAGATAACCAAGAACCAGTTTTTCTTTCACTTTTCGAATTCATGGTCATTTCTGGAGCTAGGCGGTCCGTCGGGGACAAATGTGCACGTGTGCTGCTAGCATGAGCTACAACCGAGGAAAAAGGTGTGTGCTTTGGAGGTGAGGAAACAAGAAGATGAAAGAAACAGGGGAATTCAACAGTATTAAGAAGAGGTGAAGGACACTTACTGAGAGGAGGTGAGAGGAGGCTCTTTTGGTGCAGAATGTTGAAGGCAAAGAAAGCCATGTGTGGCCATTAAGAGGCCTCTTAGCAATATTTACCTCGCAATCCACAGAGGTCGTTAAGTGCCTGGATTATTGGTATTTGCGTCATTAATATCCATTATTAGACATTGGCGGACTAGGAGTAGTAAATTACTGAATTTCAAATTTTGATTCGAGTCAGAACTCAGAAGCTCATGGTAGACCGAGTCGCTGAAAAGAAAATAACAATTCCGCCGATGATATACCTTTTAAATATGGATTTTAAACTTTCATATTTAATTCTTAAAAATAAGTTAACTTGATTCCATGATGTCTTTTTATTACTTATACATGATCTTATTTTCAGATTTAAATTATATTTTAGTAAAATGTGTAATTTAATTAAAAATTAATAGTAGATGAATGAGGAAGTAATTATGACAAGGGAGAGGAGCCATTCAGGCACATGATTTTGCCTGCAAATGTGGATTTAGCGTTTAACTGTACCCGTGATGGTGGTTTAAACTTCATACACTGTGTTCTTTAAAAAAAAAATCATATATTAAATTACGATAATGCAAGCAGTTTTGAAGTTTCTGAGCGATGGGAAAAAGTTTAATATTGTTAAGTAATAAAATTATTGCCCTTCTGATATTCCTAAAAAAGGGCATTTTTATCACTCAATTAACTTATTTCTTAATCTCCATTGCAACTTTAATTTTAAGGTAAAGCCCAAGATTCAATGAAAGAATGCTCCAAAGATAATCTCCGCTTGCTTGAAGAAGGGTTTTGTCCAGAATTCAGGGAATCACATTCATAGGAGATAACAAACAGCTACAATGAACAAAACCAAAAAGGGTATATAGCTCTACTGCATGTTGCTAGTGGCTATATGATAGTCCCCAGCATCAGTATCAGTATCTGAGAAATGAAAATCGGATCATACTAAACGTCAACATCAACTTCATGCTCTCCTCCAGAAAGTTTAAAACTGTCATAAAGGCATTGAGATACCTGCAATATAGACATTCCACGTAAAGTACTAATCAACAATCCAATTCAAATAAGAAATATGCATAACCAAGCATGATAAATAGAACAACTTCATGAGCAATAGTTTGAGCTTTGAAGAGCTATGATTGATATCTCCGTCACTTTTCTACAAATTGGTGGCAGAAAGAAGCAAAATATGCCACTTTCCATTCTCTAAAGCCACTAAATTACCCACTCCATTAAAAGGTGCCCTTATTATTAAGCCACCGAGCTTTCATACAAGATATAAGTCACTTCATATCCATATAGCCTTTATAGCCTTGGCCAACTAGTGAAAAGAAAAGTACAGCAAAATCCATTATACATATATGAACCCAAAAATGATCAAAGAAATTGGCACTTTATTGTGTGAAGATTACAACTTCATCGAATTGTTCAAATTTATGAATCACGATATTAGGAATAAAACACAGCCCAAATCTTTACGTTTAGATCAAACTTCTCAATTCCAATATGTTAAAACATCAATATTCTTGACAACTGGAGTACAACTCCAAAAGGACAATCAATATAATACTATCCCCACAATTATTCGTTGGCCTAAAAAGACATGCATGTTCAGTATCCTTAGGCATAATGGTTCTGATATGAGACTAGTTAACTAACTAAATAACTAAATACAACTCGTTAATTATTTAGTTTTCACTATAGGGATTTAATAAATTTCTTTCTCAATGAATTTGTAATTAAACATAATATTTTTGCGAGTAAAATATATGAACCTCCCATTTGATTTTGCTCATTCTATACAATATACTTATTGTATAAAATTATTTAAAATACATTTTAGGGCAGCACAAATACGAAAATTCAATTTTTTTTTACTAATTTTTGTCCAGATATTTTAATATGATTCGCTATCAGATAAGAGCAATCATACAGACTTTATCATGTGTTTACTAGTCTGTCACATAACATCCTGTAGTAAAATACAAAAATTCAACAAAAAGTCTCTTTTACCATGTTTGACACTGCAAAGTACTTTTAAATTTAGAATAATAAGAATATTTTAAAAAAATGAGTAAAGCTACAACAGAGATTCATATCATTTACCTTATTTTTATACTAAACTCTACAAACCCATATTGCAATATTACAAACAAAGCTGAGCAGCCTGAAAAAAGTAGGTTACCATGATGGTAGTGATGACCAAGAGTCCTCGAGCTACTGCTAACCAAGTCATAAATCTTTATAACGTACTGAGATTTTAGGATCATAAAGAGTTTACTGTTGTAACAAAAACTGAAGTTCCAATGATATAACTAGTTTTAGAAGTCATATGGCAACAAATCGGTTCTTAAAATCTCTCTACGATGACCTCCCAAATGTTTTCAAATCCTCCATCTTTCTTAAGGATCTCAATCCCTGGAGACTAGTCAAACATAATCGTCTGTTTTAACCCAACTAGAGAAACATTACGGACATGACATCTTCACTACTGTACCGGAAATGCTTAACGGCCTACTTGTAGCTACAACTGAAAACAATGCACAATGTATCCGAGTCGATCATATGGACTAGTACGCCGTGTGGCGTATAAGCAATATGTACAAGCATTTCTTGAGTTAGCAAAATAAACAAACAGTTGGTGTGCGTAACGTTAGATGCATACTTAACAGAAAAATTATGTAGTTTAGAAACCACCTTGAGGCACTAAAGCCCAGCTATCCGACTCATTGGACAAGCTTGATATCAACCTCGACAAAGCTATTGCACTGTGCAATGGCATCATCGATCCCACACAGCTCAGTTGCAGAGGTAATCTATAAACCAAAACAAAAATTCAACAACCAAAGTAAAAGCATACCCAGTTAAAGTATTATAGTGGAAATGTAACCAAGGAGCGGGTAAAAGCAAAAGGAGTGGAAAAAACAAACGAGACCTTGAGGAGCGAGAGAGACGCCTGGAAGAGACAGAGACCAGGAGAGGAGTGGAGGACTGGAGCGAAGAGATGGATTTTTGGTTGAACTTGAGAGCAATGGGCTGTAACCGAGACGATAACCGAGAAACAAACTTCGAGGTCGACATTCTAGGAGGGTTTTAGCGGTCTCTTGTGTGCTTCAGTCTTCTCAGCTCAGCAGCCGTTGGGATGAAGAAGAAAACAAGAAAGATATGAGGGTAGTTTGGGTATTGGACCAGGTTTTATCTTTCTTTTTCCCCGCTTCACTGTCTATAACTAAAATAAAAATAAGTAATTTTGATATAAGAAACATAAAATTATGGATTAATTATATTAAAAATTATTTAATTTAAAATTTTTAAAAATAATTAAAAATTTTAAAATTATGGATTAATTATATTAAAAATTATTTAATTTAAATTTTTTAAAAATAATTTTAAATTTTAAATTTTTAAAAAATAATCTATCATTGGTCGTTTTATTAACGAAAGTAACATGATAAGAAAGGTTAGCTCTTCTGTATTCCCTGAGATGATAAATACACAAATAAATTTAAAAGAAAATTCAGGATTTTTTTAATTGTAGTTGTTAGCTTACCTTTTTGCAAAAAAGTCAATTTTGTCAATTTTGACCTTAAGTTTTACACCAAATGATAAGTTTAATTTTGATATTTCAATGAAAACACTTAAGATCATAACTTTTAGAAAACGTTAAAATTTAACGTGATTATAACGGAATTATTGACGACTTAACGACATCGTCTGTTAAGTGTCAGGTTAATATTAACTTGATATTTTTTAATATTTTTTATTTAATTTGTAAGTCCCATAATTTTATGATAAGTGAGACTTTTCTAAAAAATATTAAAATTTTCACTTGAACTTTTGAGAGAAATTAACACATATTTATTATCTTCATTGCGCCAAAAAAGAGTAGTGCACGGTCCGATTAGAGCTTTTGTATATGGTCTAATTTGATACACTTAATGCTCTAGAAATCATCCAAAAGAATTGCATAATGTTTTCTATCGACTTCTGTACTCTCCTTGCCACCAACCGAGGCAACAACCTCTCATCAATCTAGGTCTTCTTGATCAACAACCACAAAAGTCATCTCAAACTACTTATTCTATCCACAGCCCCATCTTCACAAAAATCATCCACGTCAACAATACCAGTGATCAAAAAAAGCAAATTTTGAAACTTAGATAAGTGTCATCTTAGATTATAATATTCATCAAACAAGTGTAAGAATCTTTTCCGGCCAGTTGATTCTCCTAACTAGATTATAACCCTCCTGAGTTTTAAGGGCTATGTGAGCTATGTTTGTTAACGAACTGCACAAATCTTCTTTTTGTTTGGCTTTGTTTTTTTTTCCAGATCATGTAAACAAACAGTATGGATTAGAAATAAACTGATAAAACCCAAGATAATTAGGCACAAAATCTCTTTATCTTGTAGACTAAATCTGAAAACCAATAATCAGATGGGGACAAAACTGAATACTTTACCAACCATATCTTGCATGAACCAGAATCTTATTGCACCCTGGATATGCATTGTGACGTTGAGCACTGATTATGGTCTAACAAGATTTTCATCATTTTTTGAGTGTGACCATGTCGTGACATTATAAATATAGGTTGGAAATGGAAGGAAACCTCTGTCAAATGAAATGACAATCAAATATCTCATCTAAAACCAGTGGACTCTTTTTACTTCTTGAAGATCAAGATAGTGATAAAGTAAATACATGCAAGAGATAAAAAGACAGGGCTCTGTTAAAGTTTAAAATAATAGGAGCCTGTCAGATAATAGAAGTCAGTTAAACGACAGAAGTGTGTTAGATGGTAGGAGTCTATTAAACGATAAATTCTGTCAAAATAATTTAAAATAGAAGGCAGTTGTTAAAACTAAAAGGAACCTATTGTAAGTTGACAACAGAAGGAGCCTCTTACTAAAATTAACACAGACAATATAATGTAGAAATTTAAAAGTTAAAGAGAGAGAGAGAGGAATGACGCAATCGATTTATACTAATTCAGCTTATAACCCAAGTCTACGTTTAATTCTCAAATATCCAACTTGAGTGTTTCACTTAAATCCCAAGTAGTAATTTGATGAGCCTTTTCAAGTTTATGAATACATATTTTTTAAGGTTTTTCAACCTTCCAAACTAGTAGTATTTAACTAGCCTTTACAAACTCTCAACAAATGAAAAAGTAATTTGCTTGATATGAGCTTCAATGATTTATCTCAAGAACAATTTTCACTTTCCAAAGCACAAGAGATTTGATAACAATATGACTTTCAAAAGTATTGACGCTATTGATATATCACTATAGCACAAAGAGCTTTAAGCAACAATATATTTGTAACGGTTTTATAATCCGTTGCTTAAAATTAATATAATGCAACAATTTTAAAAGTATTGCCTTTGATAATATTAAGTTGCAATGATAATAATAAATTGATGTCGAATATTAAACAAGATAAGAAAATCAAAAGATTATTGCTTTAACAGTTTATATATGCAACAAATTGAACCGTTGTTATATTTATAAGTAACAATTAAAGCGTTGATATTATATATATATTTATATATTGTTTTTTAATAACCCCAAGCTTAACAGGTTGGTACACATGTTAAGTAGTAGAACTAACTTAATAACAAAAATGCCCAAGGAATCAAACGATATAATTCCTAATTCCCTTTCTATTTCTTCTTTACTTTTAACCTAATATCTAGATCTTCTATACCATTAGACCATGATCAACGTTACTTTGTAGGTTTCTTCATGCTAAATTGAGGTTCCTTGCTTTGGTATCTTTGGAGATGGCTATTGAGACATTAGTGGCTTCCTTCTTCCACCTTCCAACTTTTGATTACATTGATAATACAGGTAAGGTTTCCCTTTTTCCCTAGTATTCAATCTTAATTTTTCTATAAATTTTCTTTATTCTATCCACCTACAAAAATCAAACATCCCTCATTAATCATCCTCTTATGAATCCCATTATCAGCTCACTTCCTTACCAAGTAAAGGTCTTTTAGAGGTGGGCCCTATCAACTAATTTGTTATCGCCTCTACCAATCACCATCGTTGTTGTCTTCTACTATGAGATGACAAAGTAGAGGTTTTTGGAGATAAAGGCAGGTGGGTCTATCAACTTATTTTTGTGTTTATGTGTGACTAATGTATTTTTTCTCAAGTCTTTTTTTGTGGGTACGGGCTTTTAAAATTAGTTTTGTTGATGGGTATAAAATCGCGTGCTTTTTATATTAATCTTTTTACATATGTGTTGGTAAATGGGAACCTCCATACTGTGCAACTGTTTTGATTTTCGAACATTGAAGAAGACAAATAAGACTAGACTTCCATTGCATGAATGCCTAGTGTTGAGTTCAGTATCTGTATCTATCAAGAGCAGTATCCAATTTTTCCAAGACAAAAGCAATCTTCAGCTGTCACTATTCAGTAGACTAGTTTTAATTCTTCTCTTTGTTTTCTGTAGGTCTAACACATATATGGTCTAAAAATCAATTTACATATTTTGCAACATTGTATCAGAAGCACTTACTTATGCACACACATCTACTGCCCTACATGTTCTAGATTTCTATAGTATGAAATCTAGTGTTGAGGATTTAGTATCTGTATTTTTCAAGAGCATTATCCCATTGTTGCAAGACATAAGCAGTCTTTAGTTGTCATTATTCAATACGTCGCCCTGTTCTAATTCTTTTTTTTTATTTTCTGTAGGTCTCACGTATGGATGGTTTAACATTCAATTTATAGAGATCTGGCTTCATGATCCGTCTCTCTTGTAAGTAACTTTCACTTTCTTACCTTCAAATGATTTACATACGTGTACTGGACATAGTAGAAACCATCGATGCCTTTATGATTACTTGTATCTGTTGATTCCTAGTTGAATAGATACTATTAAATTATTCATAAGATTGCTAGCTATTTGTTGCATTTTTTAGCATTTGTATTTATCATTATTTGTTCCCTTGACCACTAGACAATTTCATCTATTAGCTGAGTAGTTTATTTTTCCACACCCTTATAACATCTAACATTTCTTTCATCTAAAAGTTTATAGAGGCATGTCCAAAAAACAATTATTTTAAGTGTTCTGTCATTTTTTAAGAGGGAGCCAGTTACAAACCAATTGACAATTTCCTAGAATTCTTCATGTTAGGTACTTGGAATTGATTCTTTATTGGCTATCACCATTGTTAGTCACTAGGCCAAGTTTATTTAAAGTACAACTCTTACTTCGTTAGTTGTTCCTTTGTTATAGTTTTTGACGTAGTAATTGAATTATAATTATATTTTAGTAGTGATTCCTAGTTTTTATGGTGTTCTTGTTTTTCTTTGGATTCAATCTCTACAAATAATTCTTGGGATGGTAGTAACTAATGAAGCTAACATCTACCTTTTAAAGAAATAACTATTGACACAATCATTGTGCTTTAGCTGGTGCTAGTGATCATTGGTTTTATCACTACCTACCATTTTAGCTTATGCTGTCTTGTAGAGTCTATTGTTTCCAATTGGTGAACTTGATTTGGATCCAGGATTAGGTGATACTAATTCATGTATTTGAGAGTCAAGGTATATTCTTTGACACTATATGGGAAGGCTTCCCTTAGTGACACTAGAACTCTAACAAATTTTAAAATTTTAAAATTTTAAATGCTTGTTATGCTTTTTTTTTCTTTTGCGAGTCAGATGTTTGAATATACCCTCTGTATCAATTTAAGTTGTTCCAATCTATAATTTGTCTCTGTTGCTATGACAAGCTTCCTGTACATGAAAACATCTTGATTTTCTATATTCACATTTTGTAGTTGACATCATATGGCACACATAAAATAGTCCATTAATCGTTTGTGAAATCATTACCTACTGCTATTAATGACCTTGTTGTTGTAATGTTTTCCTGGTTTCTGTGACTTGTCCAAGTATGATACAAACTCTTATTTGTAGTTAGTATTTCATTCCTTAGATATATCAACTTGTTTGTGCGGATAGTAGTTTTACAATTCTAATATACTTCTTGTTTTTTTTGCTTTATTTTTCGTAGGATGGTGATGATTAAGAGTGGACAAGGAGGTACTTGGTGAAGAATTTTGGAGTGCCTATACATATTGGTTTTGTTTAGTATTTAGATTAATTCACTTATATTTCATATTGAATGAAGGACAATATTGTATATGAAAATTTTAGTTCGTGATTTTTTGCTCTTGTATTTTGAATATGTTAAAATATTGAATTTGACAAGTCCTTAAGGACTATTTATTATATATAAATATAGTTTTTTTTTATCAATTATATCTGATAGTATGTACGCAATTAAGGCATGTATTAATATTTATATATTTCTTTTAATGTATAATGTGGATGTTGCCTACATAATGATAAGGGTTTAGTTTTATGTTAAATAATATTGGTAAAGAAAGAATAAATTGTTACTTTTATTGTTATAAATTGTTACCTAAAAAAATTCACTTTGTTGCCTTATAAAGACTTAAAAGTATTGCAATATATATTTAACACTATGGCTATAGTTTGAAACTAATATGTTACCTTAGTCAAAACTTAAAGCAACATTTTTTATTTTGTTGCCTGATTAAAAAATTATGTTACCTTATAGTTATTGCAGTGTCACTTCTTGTAACGATATGAATTATGTTGCCTTCATAAAAAAGGCAACGATAATTGTACTTATAATTACACTTTTGTATGTTGCCTAAATCACTTCTTGTTGTAGTGTATTTCGAAGGTCTGGCGTATGTCTCCCATTCGCAAATGCAGTGACTCTTCCTTAAATAGACATCTTCTTCAACTAGTTGTTGCTTCTCTTGTATCTTTAATTGACTTTGAATCTTCAATACCATATTTGATAAAATCTTCAAGTATCCAAATGTTAAAACAAATGGTTATATCACGGAGTTGATTGTGATTTGTAAGATCCTTTCAAATATTGTGGAATCATTTTTAATAAATCAGGTAAGTTCATAAGGAAGATTTCTGCAATAAAATAATCATTTATCATATGATTTTATTTCATTTTGAAAAAATATCATTACATATACAAGGAAATAAATCCAATTTGAATTTTGAAATATTATAAAATTATCATCAAAATCATTAATAATAAAACCTTGATCTAAGAAATAGGAGTTGCTACCAACCCACGAGTTTATAAGAGATGTAATATTGTCAACCTTATAATATAATCTTCTTGATTGGCTCCTTAACACCTTCTAAACAATATTTTGTTTCAAAAGATTACACCTGCTCATTATATAATTACCTTTCTTAGTCTTTGATTCAAAGTAGGAATCATGATTTCTGTTAACCGTTGAAGTGTCAGGGTTCATTCATATTAGAAGTTGGGATCCTGTCTCCTGTCTCCTGTCGCCTATCTTGATCTTTATCTCCATATTCTTGATCATTATCTTCCTAGTCTTCTTCTTGTTTATGTTCTAGCCAATTTTTTGTAGGAGCAAGCCTAAACCTCATGAGTAATAATGCATTTGGAGGAGGAATAGACGATGTAACAATGAGAGACTGATCTTCGTTGTATAAAGTATCGTTCTTTTTCGCTCAACTTAAAGTTGATATTTTGTTTCTTATGTAGCACCATGAACCATTTAGAGAAGATAGCTTGTGACACCTCATTGCCATCACTGCCCTCACCACCTACAAGAGTTCCATGGTATTGATCTTCATCTTCTTCCTCATTTTTGTCCATCTTTAGTAGTTAAAAAAGGTGAGTCTTACAAGTATTAAATAAATAAATATTAATATTTAAAAAAAATGAGTCTCAGCTTACCACTTCAGATTTGATGTAGTAATGTGGGGCATGCAAATTAAAAAATTATTAAAAAGTGTCAAGTCAGCACTGATATGACATTTAACAGACGTCATCAAACTGTTAGTAATTTCGTTATAATGAAGTTAAATTTTAACGTTTTTTTAAAAGTTAGGATCTTAAGTGTTCTCTCTGGTTAGGATTAAACTTGTTGACTGGTGTAAAACTTATGGTCAAAATTGACCCTTTTGCCTTTTGCCTTTTCTGTTTTTGGTTTTCTTTTATTGTTAATGTAAATGTAATTATAGTTTTATATAAAAATTAAAGATAAATTATTCTTAATTAAATAAATTTATTTTAGGCTCTTATATAATATTTACTAATTATTTTATTAAAATTAATAATTTAAAATTTTATTTATAAATTAATATTGATTTTAAATATATTTTAATTATTAAATCAAAGTTTGTTTGAAATTTATATATTTTGAAGATATTATAAATTTAATTACATTTAATAATAATTATCAAATTAAATTAAATTAAATTAAATTAAAAAATTTAATAACATTATTAAGTAAAATGAAATTATTCATAATTTTTATCAATTAAATATTAAATTAAATTATTTATAATTTTTATTAAAATTAATATAATATCTATTTAGCTAATAGTAAATTATATTATAACAAAAAATATAAACAGAAAACAAAAGTGTTTAATAATTTTTGAAAATTAGGAGAATCTAAAACAAAAAAATAAAGACAAACAAATCCTAAGTTACGATTGTTTCTGCTGCCAAATTTTTTGTTTGTTAGTTTTGTCATATGTGATGCTTTAGAATGTTTGTAGTTTGTGTAAATGTGGTTTATTGTAAAGGATAACATTATGTTTATATGAAGCAAACAAATACAATTTCCACCAATGAAAAATTGCAAATATCTTATAATAGAGATCGTATATGTGTTTACAAAATACAAATATTGAATCTTTTTTAGGAGACGATTGGTTGGTACAGGGGAATGATAATAAGAATGAGAATGAATATAGTTTTTAACTAATTTAAAAATTTTAATTAATAAATAGTAATATTTTAATTAATTATATTGTAATTAATTAATTACAATATTTTAATTAATGAATAAA
>JANSVA010000217.1:10567688-10580840 GCA_025504915.1 Erythroxylum reticulatum
AATGTAGAATTTTATATTTTGTTATTAAATATTTATACTTTATTATTAATAATATAAAAATATTATTATTAGTTATTTAATAAAATTTATTATATTAAATATTACTATATTCTATTTAATATATTAATATTACGATTTGATCAGAGTTGATATTAAAAAAAATTATTGAGGGTATATTAGGTAGTATGTATTTATTAGTTTATATTCTATCTTAAACCTTCCAAATCGGAGGTTTCTTATTTTCACTGTTTAAGATGGAATGTAACATAAAACTTTCCACTTCCATCCCAGTCCATTCTATTCCATTATAAAATTTTCAAACAAACGATAGAAGTGTTACATTTCATTCCATCTTATTATTGTTAACCCTTAAACCAAACATAACTTTAGGAAATGTCACTAGAATTGTTGATTTGTTGTGATCGGCTAATTCAAAAAAGGCAACAGCGCTGGTGCGAGAGAGTAATTTCGAGTTTGCTATAAAGTAGACATATCAATTCTTAGGAGATATTTGGTTATTAATAATTTAAAATCCTTTATGAATAAAACGGTAACTTTTTTTTTTAATTTAGAACTTTATTTAATTTAATAACATTAATTCAATTATAAATTGTGTTAATTATACTAATATAATATATTATTTTAATAAAATAGAGTGTCACGAAAATCAGTTTATATTTTATATTGACAGACGTGTATTTTATAATAAGTAAAATAATGTAATAATAATTTTATTTTTGATTGAATGATAAAGATGAGTAAGAAAGATGTTATAGTTTTAATATTATTGAAATATCGAAAATTTATTCTATTCAAATAACTTATCGTCAATTAAATCTAAAAACAAATCGTTTTTAGTAATGCTTCAACTAGAGCTTCGTTCACATCTCTTCTTAGGGAATGTACGATGAATTTAGTTTCGGCTGTAATCGGTGATAAGACAAGCCCTTGAGCTTTAAAAGCAAGCAGAATTGATATTACTCTTCTTGGACAATAATAGGGTGTAAAAATAATAGCAAAAGTTATGTTTCTTATTTATAAAAGAAATGGTCGATTTTATGAATATAGAGGTATTTAAACAAATGTGTGAGTGTTTGTTAAAGAACAAGTTTATTGAACTAATCTTAAATAAGAATTTTACTTGAAATATTATTTATAGATCTATGAAAATTTTCATTGTGATGATTGTATAAGTAATTTTTTAGCTTGAGATCATTAAAGTTATCTCATATATGAATTGTTATTTCTTTATATTATTTATGACCTATAGTTAATTATGAACTATATACAGGTAATTGTGCGATTAATATAAAATTCTTCATCTTAAAGTAATTAGAGAGAATGCTCTATTATTCTCGATTATTATTGATTCAGAAAATTCTTGGCTAAGGTAGAATGACACTATGAAAATAGTTATCAAATCTCATTAATTGATTTTTTTTAATGGAGAAAATAATATGATTGAATTCAAAATAAAGTATATATTAATTTCATGCTCTATATCTAGTCATAACATTATATGATGAAATAATTAAATTATATGAAAAAAATTATGAATGAAAAGGTTAGTCAAAATTACTTTGATATTTCTAAATATTTAGGTAGTCATGACGCTAATTTTGATTCATATACTTATTTAATTAGAGAATTAAAGATAAATAAAAGGAGTTTAAATTTTCTAATCTTAAATATAATTTAGAGTTATAATTTATATCAATTGCTAACATATCTGAGAACCTAACGAGTTATACAATTAATAAATTGAAGAGAGAAAGTTATTTTAATCAAGTTGAATTTGATTATAAAGTTTAAGAAACTGATCAAATATAAGATATTTAATAAATAAGGATCAATGTAATATTAAATCTTATTTGAGTATAATTAGTATTTAGTTAGAATTAATTGTAATTATAATTGAAGTTTAATTAAATTACTAAAACACTTAAGGCTTATTTGTTCCAAGAGAGTTAGGGCTCCTTTTCATCGTAATGATTACATAGTTCTCGTAATATGTTTTGTGGATATTGTTAAAGATTGGACAAGAAATAATTCAAAAGGAGCGACAAGAAAAAGATTAAAATTTAGAATAAGGTACGAATTGTATTTCTTACTTTATTATGACCTTTATGTCAATCATTTTCTAAAATTTTAGTAATTTTAAAATTTGAGGAATCAAGTAAAAAAAAGTTATTGTGTCTATGTGGAAGATTAGATCTCGTTCTAATTTTTCAACATTACAAAGATAAAAGATTTATATTAAAAATGACATTTAGATAAATTGTAGTTGATCTGAACTGTAATTCGCAGTTCGATATTGATTTGAAACTCAATTGAGTTCAAATTTGTTTTGATTATTTCAAAGTGATATCATTTTTGTGTAATTAACTGTTTTTTAATGAAATTGTGTAATTAACTTAAACTATATTATTTTTTTGATTTTAAATTTATCAAATTCATATAATTTAGAAAAGGATAATGGACTTGAAGCTGATCTATTTAAACCTAATTTATTAACTTTAAATCTAATGGAAACGGAGCATACTAATTCTACCAATCCTAGTTCAATTAAGCGTTGGGTATTGAGCCTCATATTGGAATGAGTTGATCTATGTGACTATGTTTGAGTAATAATACTAACTGGAGTGGACCTACTAGATAAGGATTAAGTTTGTGGAACCTCTGGCATTTTGGGCTAGTCACTAAGGCTCTGGGCTTGGATTGAGCTTCATTCTTTAAAATTGTGATAGCTTTATTTTACGAGTGAACCCATGGAGTATAGGAAGGTCCATCCCATATCGTAAAGAAGAGCATTTGGTTAAACAGAGAAGCTGCTATAAGTAAGAATTTGAAACTCATCTAAGGCATACCTTTCTCGGCCTTTTGGCTAAGATCAAGTGTAGTATCTGTTCTTATCAGTTTAATATCTGATACGTGGGTCATTGGCTCACATGATATTAAATTAATTTTTATAGGGGCAGTGACAATTACAATAGCTTGCTATTGAGTCGCTGGCACGTAGCCCATGCGTTGCACTGCAGCAAGGGCCTGGCGTACCCCTCCAAAATTAGTTGGATATATAAATTTATGGAAAACATTATTAATAGGAAATGATGAAACAGAATGCATTTATCATGGAAATATATAGTTAGCTTTTCTAAAATTCCATTAATAGCTTCCTATTATTATGGAATAAAAATCTTATTTAATAATTCATGAATTTGTATTTTATCTAAAATATTTCCTTAATCAATTTTAAAAGATAAATAATAACAAATTAATAATAATAAGAAAAAATTAATAACAAGAAAATAGTTGTTAGTTAGTATAATAATATTTGGTCAATTATTATTTTGTCAATCTAAATTTATATTTTAAAATTAAATAATAAAATACATCATTATTAAAAAATTTTAAAAATAAATCATGCTACTATTTCTAATCTATTTTATTCTTCAAAATAATTATTTCCTTGAAACAAACACTCTTGATTTCTAGCACGCGGTAATACAATCTACGGGGTCAATGGCAATGGCGTGTATTAAATATCTACGATATGCTGTGCAGTTTCAAGACTCAGCAACTGTTAACTTGGACTTCAATCGGGGTCGTAGACGTCAAAAACTATATGTGACGGCAGAGTTAAATAACATGATGACCATTGTCAAAGAGTGTGAGGCCCCCGCTAACTTGCAAATTTCTCCCCATCAGCGCGATGAGGCTGGAAACAGCATCAGTTCAGGATTACAGAAATCAGTGGCTGAACTTGGTCCCCATCCTCAAAGCAAATTTCCCCACTTATTCTTCAAGATTTTGGCTTGTTATCTCCATTTTGAGGAAGGGCTAATATTTTTGGAAGTCCAGTAACAGAAGTGGCAACTGTAGATGCCACCAAATGGGACGGCTTGGCAGTTGGTGGAAAAACAGATTTCGCCGTGCCATTGCTCAAGGGAACATGTAGGTTGCTTGTTCCAGTTCTGGCCATCACGGCACCATTGTTCCATGGGTCTTTAACGTTCCCTAATTCGCTTCTGGCTAATGTATACTTTGTCTCTGCAAGAAGTGGAATTGATTTTACTTCCCAATAACTAAAACAAGAAAAACAAAACAAATTAACAAAGTTATGCATTTGGTGATCGGTTGGCGTCTGCATCATGTCTGAATAGTTGAAAGCCAAATAATTTCAGTTCTCGTGTTATGTGGTTGACATAGATGTCCAGCCTGCACAATAACTTCGGGCATTCTAATTGCCGAGAAGCCATCTAACCTAGTATGCACTTCGTGATAACAGCCATATGCAGAGTTTTCATTGATGAAACATGTTCTAAAATGTATTAGCCTAAACACTTGCAACTGAGAATTCAAATATTACAACAATATAATACTCGAAAGGTGCCTTATCAGTTTACTCAATGAAAAATTGGATCATTAATAAGCAGCAGTAAAGAGGAACTCTATTCATATAGTATAATGTTGTGAATTTATCAATCTTGGCTTAGCATTCCTGTTTTTCATAATTATCCATGTATTAGATTACATAATTTAAAAGAGAGAAATGCTTGCCTTTAATTTCTCCAAACGTGATAAGCCTATTGAGACAATCTCTAAACTTGGTTAAGATGATCCTTTCTTGTTCTCCGTAAACCTCTGTCACACCTTGGCCGTCAGGCAACTGTGAAGGATTGCAGCCAGGACCTGTTAACCTACTGGGCGAAGCAGCCGTCATGAACATTGTATCATGTTCATCACACATCAATGCCAAAGTTCCAGGAGACATTGGCCTTCCTTTTGGTGCATCAGCCCAATCACGATTTAAATCATCACAGTCAGCATTACTGTACTGGTTTATACTTGAATGATCTTTAGTGACAATTTTTTCAGTAACAGAGTCCTGACTCTGAAACCTTCCTTGAGTTGAAGAGGCGAGACAAGTTTCAGCTTCATCTTCCACGCGCTTTTCTATTGCATTTCTTTCTTCTGGATCCATAAAAAATTCACAAGAAACACCACTAGTCAACCACTGAAAAAAGTTTAACAGTACATTTCAATTTTCTCCGTCTCTTTCAGTCAATAAAATGCTAAATAATCTTAGTACTAGAAGCACATTTACAATAAAAGAGTAATTGAACATGGTATTATTTTATCGGCTCCCACATGAAAACGCAAATGCAGGGTTAAAAAGCTACATGGATACTTAAAAAATTCTGCTAGGTTGCAGCTCCATCTTGAGATGTCTGCAAATGCAAGGAATATACGCATGTATCTTCTTGTGTACATGTGACATTGGTAAATGGGTTCTTTTCCTGTTGCTAATCAGGTCTACAAAAGCGACTACCGAATCTTAGAAGAATTACTTAGATTGAGATGGGACTTCTCTTGTTTAGTTACAGTGATAACTTTATTGGGTATAGCAAAATGAAAAGAGAAAGAGGGAGAGAGCCCAAACATGCAAAGATTCCTATCGCTGTTGTACTACCTATTTAATAGAAACTTCTAGAACCCAATCTGGCATAAATCAAACATTCACAATGATCATGCGTAAAATTTTTCATGTGTTGCAGCAGAGATACAGACTACATACATCGCATATAGCAATAAAGGTAACATATCCATGCTTGTTATTGAATAATAACATACCTGCAAGGGTCTTCGCAGCTGCTTCTGACAGAACAACCAGGACTGAGCAAAGTTCTTTCAAGTCCTGTGGTTGGATAATGTCTGCTAACAGAGACCTTTGATGATAGAATAAATATTAGTTATTTTGACAAGCATTTTAGCAGTATATCATGTTTCCCAAAAGAATTTCATTGTACCTATATGAGAGTTTTGAAGCACCGGATGACGTAGCGGCACCACTACCAGCAACTGGATTAGGAAACAACAAAGAGGATGGTGGAGATGGCCTGGTCTGAGTGACCTGCTAAACATGGACATCACACACTAGTAACCAATAAATCACCTCATTGATGCAATAAATAGAATAATGATTCAATCGGAAAACATAAACATAAAATCAGACAGCAGTTAATGTTTAAATTCAAAACGTTCATATCCAGCACCCAAGAAGATCGAAAAAGAACAGTAAATATATGTTATCTTTGTCTTAAAAGACGTGCATAACTAGCTACGATGATTTTGGATGAAAATGATGTTCTTTAACACCAGAGGGATCACTAATAGTCAACGGATGTTCACCTGTTGAAAATGCCCAAGCCTTTGATATGCTGGATCTTTAGTTGCTCGCCCGTAAAAAAGTTCCTGGCCTTTTTTCTTCTTTAATACTGGAGGCGATGCATAACCAGAGGATCCAATAGCACCAGTTATTGCAGCATTTGCAGCCTGTTGAATATATGCCATGTTGTTGGCTTGATCACCATGAAAGAGAGCCTGTCTCTCTTCACTTCCTTCATAATTCTTGCAGTCCATGCATTTGCAATTTTCAGAGCATAGGATGTTAGCTTGGAAACACTCACAATACTTTTTGAGGCAACCTGATTTCTTGCAGTGACATCCCTTGTTGTGCTTTGCCAATATAGCTTCCTCCTGCAAATGTTACAAACGAGTTCCACATGCTCGTTAACAATACAAAGATTCAGTCCAACATTGATAAAATAAACTGAAGAGGCTATTTCAAAGAAAAAAGGTCAATGGAGATCAGAGTAAATGTAATGGGATCAATTTCATAGTAACTAGCACCATTTGATTTTTCACCACCTCATCTTTATCTTTGTTTCAATTAAAATAATATTTAACCAATGAACTGAGCTACACATCAAAATCTGAAGGACAACAGAATAATAGAAAATTTGACAATAGCATCTAAACCAGCTCATCTAATTTAAGAGAAAGCTGTTTATCTTCAGAGCAAAAGAATCCAGAATCGTGAACATATGAAGGCAG
The DNA here is from genome assembly GCA_025504915.1 of Erythroxylum reticulatum. Classification (NCBI taxonomy): domain Eukaryota; kingdom Viridiplantae; phylum Streptophyta; class Magnoliopsida; order Malpighiales; family Erythroxylaceae; genus Erythroxylum; species Erythroxylum reticulatum. The sequence continues at coordinate 10,574,586 of JANSVA010000217.1, forward strand.
CAGCACAGGAAATAACAACTTTCAATTACTTTCTACTTAGTTATCCTTTTCAAAAATTGTAATAAGAGTATGCCCAAGTCAATACGAGGAAAATTATCAATGGAGAGATGCATTAATTCATGTTTGAATGTTAATTCTGTCAGAAGATCATATCAGTATTTGCTTAAAAATTGTGATGAGTAATCCCTCAAGACAAGAATAACCACTATTAGAATTTTTAACTGCAGAAATCTAGAATTTTAAACCACTATTAGAATTTTTATGCTATTGAGATTAGCCTACACAAGTTAACCATCATACCTGGCTATCCCGCGTTCCATGAGGACTGCTGGCAATTTTAGGCCTAAATGCATTTGGATTACGCTCTAATGTTGCTTCAACAGCATCATTCCTTGCAGACTCATTTTCGGCATTGTTATAACAGTTTACACAATTGCAACCATCACAATATGTTCCAGAAGCAAAGCATTCACAATACCTGACAAGAATTCAAGATATCATACATTAGTTTTACGTTCATGATATCGTGTATCGTTTATGAACTGTAACTAAGATAGCTAAACAAAAGCACAGTGGATACAGTTTATAATATTAAGGTACTTTAAAAGGGCTCTAGTAAGCTGCATAAACAGTACTCAGTAACTAGGAAGTCAGTGAATCAAAACTTAGGAAGAGCACTTCATATGTCAAGTGTATAACAACTTGCAAGGATGTACCTATGGCGTCAGAAAAAGATTGTACTTACAGCTTCAAGCAGCGTGAGTGTTTGCAGTTACACTGTTTTAGCTTCTTAGGAGTGCCTTCTTTGGGTTCTGCATTTGGTCTTGATCTTGATTTTGGAGACTCTGGTTTTCTTGACAAAGGAAAAGTGATGTCAGTGAAAGTAATGGGAAACAGAAGTGTCACACAGTTTAGTACTTTTAGAGTTATTGCTCCTGGACAAGAATTTCCTAGAACTAAAAGAGGATATAAGGTAAAATGCAAGAGACATTTCAAACGATTAGCTCTCATTTTTACTATTTTCATTAAAATAAGGCAAGAACAATGAATAACCACATTTGTGGAAGCAAAGTTTTAACTTTTTAAAAAAAGATGTATGCAAGATAAAACAATCTCCTTAATTAACTAAAATATTTTGTAGATATATATAAATGACCACACACATAAGTTATTTGTTGAGAATCATCGTCTTTGCGTTGTTCAGAGTTAAATTTCTGTTTCAAAAGAAATGGTACAACTTTCTCTTCTGTTACTTCAGCTCCCCTGCACTACTGTCTGAAGTTCCATTCTTTATTGCTTGTCCAGTGAAAGGTGAGTGTCATTAAGCCAAAATAAAGCTTCATTTTCAGAATAATTAAAATAACATATCTCCACACCGATCGATCTGATACATAGTAATACGAATGCGAAATCAAAACCCACCCACAAAGACGAATAACATTTAACAAAGAATTTCAGAAAATAATAAGTCTCCCCTCCAGAATTAAGCCAATACAAAGGAGAACAAAGAAACTCTTCATTTATCCAATAAAAATGCGCAAGATTCAATCTTTATCAAAACCTTTCTCAAAAAAAAGCCAAATCAATCCTGCTAATTTCAGTAATAGCACCGTACCACCCACCTCAAACACCAAAAACTCAAAGCTTTCATAAAACCAATTTCCTAGAGACTTGAATGCAAACCTCGAAGCCGGAAGATGCTGATGCTGATGCGGCATCGCCATCACCGGAGGCAACTGGTTCTGCGCCGCCGCCATCACATGGTTCTGCTGATATTGAGGATGCTCCGGCAACACCAAGCTTTCCTGCGTGAAATCGAGCTGTCTCGCTAGCTTCTTCACCGGAAACTCTGTGCTGGAGTTGTTTTCGGATTGTGGCGTCTTTTTTGGAGGGAATTCGCTTCCCTCACCTTGTCCCATTAAATTAAACAAACAAAATCCCCAATAACAAAAGACTTAAAAAATCTAGCAACACAAACTGAATTCACTACAATTCCTTCAAATTTGGATCCAAAAATCCTGATTTCAACAGACAAAAGTTTTATAATTAACAACAATAACATAAACCAGCTCAAAGATTGAAACAGAAGAGGCCAATAATCAGACCAAATGCAAGACAATACTTCAACGATTGAAGCTTTGCAAGTGAAAGATAAGAGAGAGGAGAAAAGAGGTTCTGGTTTTCTTCTTCTTCGTTGCTCCCTCTCTCTCTAGAGGTTTTGAAATTCAATTTTGTTTGTATATTCAATGGTGCTCATTTGCAGTTTCATCGGACGGTTGTCGTTGAAAAAATATATCCTACGGTTGGAATTCATAGCAATAAGGAATCATGTTGATATTTTGACCGTTCCCTGAACTGAATAGCCTTTAAGCTAAATTCCTGATGAGAACTTTAACCCTGCTGATTCAGTGCCAAAAATACCCTTATCAATATTAAGTATTGTTTTAGACAATTTTTTTAATTTATTAAATAGTTTTTGAAGGGTGCTTGATTGATGGAGTTGGGAAGGAATTATGGTTAAGGAATGAAAAGTAAATGATTGGTTGTTAATTATCATTATGAGGGTAATAATTTAATATCCTACTTTTAAGAAATTGTCAATACTCTCTATTTATTAGAGTAATGAAACTCATTATTTAGTAGTGACTCTTTTTAAAAAATATTTTTAATACTAATTAATTACAATCTATTAATTAAAATATATTATTAATAAACTAATTACATTATAATTACTTAAAATATAAATAAATAATTAATTACAATATAAATAAATAAATAATTACAATATAATTAATTATGATTCATTCATTCATTAATTACAATATAATATATTTTTATTTCTCAATATTTTTTACAAACTAACCATTATCAACGGTAATAGTAATGGTAATCATTCTTTCCTCTTAACCATCATCATCACCATCATCACCCAGTTCGAAATCTCGCAATAAAGCGGGGTCTGAGGAGGTCTGATAGTACGCAACCTTACCTCTATATAGTAGAGAGGCTGTTTCCGGTAGACTCACATGCAAATGAAACAACATAAGAGTGATGCAAGTGACAAAGAAAGTAGGTAAAACTAGCACGGTAAATTATTAAGAAAATAAAATTACAATAAAAACATCAATAAATAGAAATAATAATAAGATAACCATATATATATATAATAATAATGAAAATAAGACTAATAATAATAATACGAAAAATGCTAATAATAATAGAAATAAAAACCAATACAATTACGAAAAGACAATAAATAATTAAATAGTAATAAAATAAAAACAAGCTAGAATATTACAAGTAAAACCTAGATCCTCCCAAATACAGGTCTCCAAAGAAGAAGATTACCTATTAGAGAAACACAACCTTGAAATCTTAGTTTCTACCATGATAGCTAATAAATGCCAAAAACGACTAACAAAAGAGACACAATAAGAATAATAATAATAAGAATAATAAGAATAAGAATAATCAAAATAATAATAATAATAATAAAAGAATAAAAGCATTAATAGCGAAATAAAAGGGATGTAGAGCTTATCAACTTCAGGGGAATCACATATAAATCAAACCTTCCCAACAGTCATAAAAAAGATGCATTTAAAAATTAAAAGCAATATTCAAAACGTATGTACCAATAAAGATGAAACAACTAGTGATAGAGATAATGCTACTAGAGCCTTTATAAACCTAGAACCTGATACAGGCAGCTAGGACTAAAATCAAAGACGAGGTTGTTTGTATATCTTATAACAATCCACTTCACCTGCAAGAAAATATGTGAAGGAAAACACCGGTCTAAAAACCTAGGTGTTGTCAACTGCTTATGATACAAAAACAAATCCCCAATTATGACTTCACGTAGCTTGAAATACCAAAGAACTGTGTGTTAGGAGAAAGAAGAAGCCAAGGTGGTATATTTGTATGAAAGGAACACCGACATGTCGGTGATTTCTATCGGTAAAAACATAGAGAGAGAGAGAGAGAGGTCATTCACCCCATGGCTTGATAAAGCCTATAATTGTCCTTTTTTATAACAAAAGAGTGTCATAGCTAGATAATTATAATGATAATATCCATTCATATTCCTTTTCTCTTAACCAACCATTATATATAATTATAATGATAATATCTATTCACATTCTTCATTATATTCAGGGGGTGGTTGATTCGTATGGAAGAATGGTAATAAGAATGAGAATGAATATAGTAAGGAATGAGAATGAATATTATCATTATCCATTCTCCCATGTGAACAAACCGCCCCTAAATTTTTTTAAAATTACAAATAATTTCTCAATATATTTTATTGTATAATTTATAATTTTACATCAATTTTATCTCTAAAAATCATAATATTAGAAATTTGAAATAACAACAATCTATTTATTTTTATTAATATTACTTTTCACATATTTCACATATAATTAACAACTATAATTAATATAAAAAAATTGTTTACTCCTCGTGTAAATATAAAATTAAGAATAACACAAAGTACTTAAAATGTTACAATTTCATTATATAATAAATAAAAATTACATCAAACCATCAAATAAAAAGAATAATAAATATCTATGACTATCTAAGTATTAAAATTTATAATAAGAATTCATGTCGAGTAAACAACCAATTAGAAATGAAACTTGAAACAAAGATATTTACAATTATATTTATATTGAGCATATAGAATTTAACAAATACATAAAATTCATTTTATGTAAAAGAACATGAGAAATGAAAACTTGAAACTTCATTTAATTGAATATTCGCTTATATCACATTGACCTGAATTCTTATTTAATATAAACTTCTCATCATTGGGTGGAGTCTGATAATCACTATCATTAAATTCATTTTACTAAATAACATGTTAATACTTTTCCATTCAAGATTATTTTCTAAGTTACTCTTATCATTCAAACTCGATTCCTCAAAAACTCAAATCGTCAAAGATTGATATTGTCAAAGCAAATTAGATTTACAGAACTACTTACTCTGTTAAGAATCCTAATAAATAAATAATATTAAATAATTAAAGAAGTTACAAGAAATTATATCCAACTTAATAATGATAACAACATACTTTTTTCGAAGCTTTAAATTATATCAAACAAATACCAAGTTGTTCGATCTTTTATATTTCAATCTATTCATTTTTTTGGAATGGATAATTTCAAATGTGTTCAAATTCTCTTCACACCTTGTCACACTTACATATTGACTTATAGTTCGACTTGCAAACTTTTACAACTCTAAAACATCACTTTCTAATTAGTCTCACCAAATAACTGTAAGACAATAAAAGTAATATTATAAACAAAATAAAGTAATTATTAATTTTCAACAAGTAACAAAAGTGAAAAATATACATATATACCTGGATTGGATTTGTCTTTTTGATGAATAACAGTAGGCATCCCAAAATCATCAAAAGTATCCTTATAAATCTCTATTTGTGAGTTTAAGAGATCTTGCATCATCTCATAGGCAATAATAGTTGTAATAGTTAATAACATTTCTTATTAACTTCAGTTTTTGTATGTGTGTAAAACTTGATCTAAATAAAGAATAAAATTAAAAATGCCTCAGTTGCAAATAGCAAAGGATAAAACTGCCTTTCTAGTTTCTTATTAATAACTGCAAAATAAGGTATGTATAAAGAAATCTTATCTTTCAGATTGGCCTTGATTGCTTCATTCACCCTCTCCTTGGTATCATATAAATAACATATTGTTGTATTCTCATCACTATCAGTCAGATGAAATACCTTAAGGCTTCGTTTGGTTAACGAGAAAGTAAAGTGAATTGAGAATATGATTCTTCGGAAAATAAATCTATAGAAAGTAAAGATATTAACATGTTTGGATACTTATAAGAATTGTAATAGGAAAGTTGGGTGTATTCTTATTATAGTGTTTGGTATGCAACAATATTTTATGAAATGTAACTTAATTTTGATTTGTGTTTTCAATTATATCCTTACAAACTGAATAAAATTGAAACCGTTAAATAAGAAAAAATATAAACCTGAAAAGCAAAAATATTCAAAATTCAAATACTGATCGATACCGAAAATTTTAAAAAATAAGGGAACTTTTTGTAAAATTTTCAAAAAAATTTAAAAGCCCTCTTATCTCTCCTGACCCCTTTTTTTCAAAGTTTTTTAATTAGTTATTTTATTTATTTCAACTTTTATAATTATTGTAAATTTTTTATTTTTGTTTTTAAAATAATAATAAATATTTTATTACT
>JANSVA010000217.1:10609982-10620966 GCA_025504915.1 Erythroxylum reticulatum
TGAGTTACATTATGTTCTTCATGATTAAATGTGCATAATTGATGTTGTTATTTTTATCTTCTTGGGTTAGGGTGTGCAAAATTTGCAAAAAAAAAGGGAAAAAGTAAAAAAGAAAAGAAAAACTACAAAAAGAGAGTAGTTTGGCCAAAAAGAATAAAATGTGAAATAAGGCATCTCTTGGTGAATTGAAGATTAAAGATTGAGTCTTGAAAGTTGATAATTGCACATTGGTGTCATTTGGTGGTTGCACTTTAACTTTTTTTGAGTTGTTTCTTAATACTCATGCAATGCATTTGTTTTTTTTTTTTTTCATTTCATCCATTCATTAACCTTTCATCAACATTACAACCCTGCAAAGTCTCCATGATCATGAATCTATGGTATGTTAGTGGTGGAAATAGTAGAATATTTACAAGCTTATGGTAGGTGTTAATCTAGGTGGATTGAGTGAAAAAATCCCTATTTAAGAGAAGAGTGAAACACTTGTACCTTATGAGAGATCTAATATGTTTATTTTCCTTCTATTTTGCTATATCTCTTGTGTTAGTTTCTTTGCACTGAAGCATTTCATGACTGTTGGTTGATTAGAAATAGAGGTTGTTTGAGTTGATTGCATATTCTTGCCTTGTTGGTTTTATGTTTGCTCGCATTGAGTTTAATTGTTGGATTTCTTTTTACTGATAATTTGCCTAGGAGTGCAAAAGGCTAAGTGTGGGGGAATTGACAAACTCACTTGTTCATATATATTTTCATGTCATTTTGATGAATTTTTGTCACAAAATTGGTCTTTACGGTTTTATTTGATTATTATTCGAATTATTGTACCTTACAATTAATTTGTGTTTATAAGGGCAAAAATTATTATATTTTGATTTAACTGTAATAAATTGATTTTTGGACTTTATTTGTAATTTTCCTTGTAAGATGCTTGATAAATCAGAACTCAAAAAGATTTAGTAATCAAAAGTATTGAAACAACTTGAGAAGCTTAAATGCAAGTATCACTTTGAAAAGAAACAACAACGTTGAGACAAAGCATTAAAACATTGAACAGGTAAAAAACGACGAGTGACAACAGCAGCGTTGCATGGGCAACAAGGGAAAGAAAAATGACAGGGTAGATGAAGAGAAGTGAGAACGAAAATGGCAGCGTGCAAGAAAATGAGGAGTAGCGTGGCCCAAACGACAGCGTGAAGAGGGGCTTGAAAGTTGCAAGTGTTTTGAGCAACAGTGTGCGTGGACGCAAGGAGGAATTTAAAAATTGTCACATAATGAAATAGGAGGGGGGCGGCGTTGTTGGTGTGGCGTGCGTGTTGGTAGACGGTGGGAGTGTGCGAGGCTTAGGCGTGTGTTGATGCCTTGGTGGTCTGCGTCCTCCTAGGTAGGTTGTGCCGTGTGTGCGTGGTAAGTGGAGTGTGGTGTGTGTGGCGTGAGTGTATGCGTGCACAGTAGCTATGGACACAATATTAAATTGTCTACATCAGCTACAGTGATAGAGAAGTTGTGCGTGGCTGAAGAAGGAGATAGGTGTTGTCTGGAGAAAGAGAGCTGCGTGGTTCGTGGGGTTCGTGAACAGTGGAGTGGCCAACAAAGTTAAATTGTCTACATCAGCTACAGTGGTGCGTGAGAGAGCTGGGAAGGTGAAGAAAAGCTCAAGTGCGACGTCTGGATAGAGAAGAGAGAAAAAACTGTGAGCCCTTGTCTCCCATAAATTGAAACTACATTCCCATGGCTGACCACCGAATCTCAACATTATGACTAATTCATCTTAATCTTTGATTTAATGACAATAGTAGGAGTTTGAAATTTTATAGGGCAGTTTTAACAGTATTTATCTTTCAACTAGTTAATTATTTAGTGATTCTTAAATTTTAAGATAACGATTTAATTATCCGAAATTGTGTTTTGATTATATATTTGAATTAGAAGGCTTGTCAACTAGATTAATGTTTAACAATTGATATTGTGCTAATTTTAAGTTTAATTTCATTACTTTGTTTTAAATCAAGACTTTGTATTGAGATTTTAGCGAAATTGGTGATTATTCAAAGTGGCTTGAATTATTGGATCATTATTTATGTTGTCGGCATTAATTCTATTTTCTTAATTAATAAGTAAAAATCGAGTATTGATTTTAGTATCCTTAGATCTATTTTATTATTTTGGCAGCAGTTAGTAGATTGGAATTTTGGAAAATAGTTTTGTAACAATTTGAGATGACTCAGTTGTTAGATTAAAAGCTTGATTATAACTCTTGATTCATTTGTTTTAACTCCAACATCTGTAAAGTGATGATTGCCGGTGCTGTTAAACTGGAGGATTACGTTATCATTGTTAGTTAATTGCATTTTTCTTCGTACTTCATTATCTTATTATCATTTTATATTACTTATTTTAATTTCAAAACACCAGAAACAAATCCTTAATGTTTATCTTAATTCGTTGCAAGCTTTAGCGGTAATTGTTCAAATCAAACCCCATTTATAAGTTAGACCCCATTTTATAAGTTAGATTGCATTATATTTAGGCACTTAGAAAATTAATTTCATATTTTGGTTCCTCAAAAAGAACGACCTAAAGTTGCGTGATATGCAATTTTTGGTTAAATTTTGAAATAACCCCAAGGCTACATTAGATTTTAAAGTTATTTCATATATCAATCAATGTTATAAAATTTAGTCAATGTAATTTTACATTTTCATATCTAAAAGTAAACATATAATAGGTGAAGTTTATTACCATTTTTATAAACAACATATGTGAGAAGATTAAATAATTAAAATAAGACGAAGTCTAATATTATTAAAATTTACAAAATTCTCTATATATAATATTTTAAGTTTGAAACCAAAATATTTAAAAATTATACAACCTACTAGGAATTTGCGGTATTAAATAATTACCAAATTAACTGTAAGCGTCACCTGGTGAAAATATTGGATGCTTGTTGGGTTTGATTTAGACATGAAGCTCCTAACTTTAACTGATTAAAAAAACATAGATAAGGTAGTTATTAGTTATAAACTAGCCCGAAAGCATTTAGGAATTGAAAAGAGAGATGCATTCCACCTATTGAGTGTCACTCTTTCCTTATTGAGAATATGTGGAGACTTTTTATCTCTCGACTTGTAGTGTAAGTTGTTTTCAGTTCTAAAAAAAAAAAAAAGATAGAAGCATTTATTGTTCTAGAGTTTGCGTTCAATTCAGTGCATGTTCTGCATCTTAAAATATCATTTAATATTTAAGTTTAAATACCAAATAAGTGATAGTATAAGGGATATACTATTCATGTACCAAAATCAGTAGGAGTACTAACAGTCCAGGAGGAGACTTCAGATTTGAGCGAATGATTGATTCCCTCCAGTTTGTTGGATGAAGATAACTGTTTTATAGGGTATATTACACACAGAAACATGTAAATTCTAACACACAACTCAATCTGCTTTTCATTTATGGAAGAGCAGGAAGTTTGCTTTCGTTTCGCCATTACAGTCTAAGCAACACATCCTCCACACATGATGCTTCTGCAACGTCGGAAAAACAACTAGTGCTTAGTTAAGAAGTACAGTTGATAATTTACGATAAAGGATTCGTCTTGAAATTGATGCTCGTGATCGGAATGAGGACAAGCACAGTTTTAATCAGCATGCGTTTATCAGGGATGTTTCAGTTTGTCTTGTCCTAGTTTTGAAGGTGCACAATATAAGCAACATACCAATTTAGGACGATCAATAAAGATTCAAGGGCTAAAGTACTTACGCAATTGCTCTACCAGAACTTTGGCGCATTCTTTTCCTTGCTATTTCTTTCCTCCTTGGAGGTTGAAAAACAACCTTGATTGCAGTATCAAACACAACTTTGACATTCTGCACAATCACTCAGAAATCACGTAAGGTGTATGGCAATCAGAAAGGACCCCTAACGATAAACTGCGAAAGATTATCAAATTTCCAACTCTCTGAAGTGATCTACTCTACCTGCTGGGTCTTGGAGCTGCACTCAATATATGCCGCTGCACCAATTTGTCTCCTTAGTTCCTCTCCCTAATTACAAAAGCTGAATTTAGCTGAAGACATAAGATAACTCATTTCTCGGCCGTATAAACTCAGCTTTGACGGTAACTTAAGGTGATGAAAACATACCTGAGCAGATGTAATCACATTAGAATTCATAGGATCACCTAGATATCCTCTGTCTTCACGAAGATCTATTAAAAGATAAAAGGAATCATGTCAGTAACCTGCAAAACAAAATTAGCATAATCACATTTCAAGTGTTTGTAAATTGCTCACCTAATTTAGTTCCAACAAGAATAATTGGAACATTTGGTGCAAAGCGATGAAGCTCAGGCATCCACTGATGAAACGTCAAATGTTTGTTCCAGTTAAATAAGGATCATCAAAGGCAAAAGAGCAGAAACACAACATCCATGCAAAAGAGCAAATTGTACAAGGTAAAAACATTTTGTCATATCAGTTGCAAGATTGAAATAAGATGGGAATTTAAATTGAACCGTTGGTAGAAGACACTTGACAAATCTAATCTCATCTGAAGAAGAGCATCAAGATTAGAGTCCCTACCTTCTTGAGAACATTTTCGTAACTTGCCCTGCTAATTAACGAGAATGCCAACACAAATATATCTGCTCCTCTGTAACTCAGTGGTCTCAGCCTGCTGTAGTCCTCCTGACCTTTAATGGTGATGATAAAAAAAGTGATAACTAAGTCGCAGAAGACTACATGATTTGAACCTCGCACCAGCCTCTGCAATTACTAAAATAAGAACTATGGACTCGGTACGTGAGGAATACTCGCTAACATACCTGCAGTATCCCAGAGTCCTAAATTGACAATGTTTCCATCCACAGACACATTAGCACTGAAATTATCAAAAACTGTGGGTATATAATCCTGCAAAAACAATGAAAAATACACAACTGATCAAAAGCCAGAGTCCTTGCTTAAAGCTAAGGAATAAACATATTGTAAGGTTACAAACTAGAAGTAAAGTGGGTGGCTATCGTTCAAACCCTTCCAGTAAAGATAAATTGCAAAACAACGTAAAAAAGAAGTAAACCTTTTTTTAGATCCATTTTGAGGGTGAAGAACCCATGGGCAGAAATGCCTCAAACAAGCAGAAAAGAAAGAGTTAATTGAATGACTTACAGTGGGGAACTTGTTACTAGTGTAACAAATGAGCATACAGGTCTTGCCAACGGCTCCATCTCCAACTGTAACACATTTAATGAACCTGGAAACACTCATCTTCTTCAGAACGAACTCACAACTTACCCAGCACCCAGTAGTTCTTTTAGCTAAAGCTACTACCACAAGTGTGCTAAAACTCTTCGGAAAGTGTTCATCCAAAAGAAAGTAGATTCTTCAAAGAAAAAGGTTGAACAGTACAAGTTAAAATGAACAAGAGATGAAGGATAAAGAGTACAAGGGCATGAATGCATAGAGATGACACGTTACAAGAGTGGGTATCTGTCTCAAGTGAGCGTCGGACTCTTCAAGGCTAAAGACTAATGAAACGACTAGTAAAGGTACATACAAAACTTGATGGAGAGAGGCCGTGGGCGAGCTTGTCCGTAGTCAAAGGGTCCACGCCACTGAACTTTATCGTCCCACTCGAAAAAATTCAAATCCAACAGAAATACGTTTTGAAACTCAGACTCGGAGAAATTGGATCCATTCTCTCTTATCTCTCTCAAACGGCATTGTAATGTCGGCCCCTCCTTAGCGTTGGTATCCATGCAAAAACAAATTGTTTATACGTTCATATAGAGACTTCTTTGTCTTTGGTAACATTACAGTATTTTAGCCTTTATTATACCTACTTCATCATCGCTTGAGTTAGCATTTAACAAGTCCGAATAGACTATATTTTGTAGTTAACAAAGTGATGAGACACATTCAATCAGTTAAGTAAATTTGGCAAAGGTAAAACAAAACATTTCAAAACTAAAAATATAATTTTAAACAAAAGTATTTAAATTAGGTTAAAAGCCTAAAGAAACATTTTGATTTGATCTATTATTTCTGAAATGCCTAGTCAGACAAAAACGGCACACAATAGGTTAGGGTTCGTTGGAGCGTTGTAGTAGTCTCATTTATTGTATGTTTTGGAGCCGTTGGATATGCTCCGTAATAATGTCACTTTCAGACACATTAATGTAACCGCGGATTAGATCATTACCCTTATACATTGGTTATTTTTAACCATTTTCCCAATCCATTTCATAAAGTTCGGCAAATACATTGGGAAAATGGATGTGCAGTGTTCTTAGTCTTCCTATCCCATGCTTGTCTATGCGTACCTCTTTTCTTATTTCCTATTGTTGGGATTTTGAAGGAAAAGAAGATGAATAAGATGAGATAAGATAAAGATTTCTTTATCGAAGTACCACTTCCATATTTTTATTATTAAACTTGGTTGTTTTATATAAACAAAATACAAACAACTAAAATAGATTTTTTCGGTCACCAAATCTGTCTTATAAGATAGGATTAAAGATAATATAAGACATATTCTAAGATAATATAAGGCCTACTCTAAAGGAATTTTAACAACTTTAAAATTTTGAATTAATTCTCAATGCCTTTTGGGATCCTTAAGAATGGTACATGGAACTGATGGAATCTGACTATGATCAAATCATGGGCGTAGCGGAAAACAAAAATTTTAAAGATTCCGAGTGGATTTTGATAATTGAATAAATTTAAATAAATCATAAAATGATTTATAAATCATACCTTATTCGCTTTTCTGTTAAAAAATCTTTAAAAATTTTTTCTGATTGATCAATCACGAGCTGTTCAAGTGTTCAACCTCTGATGATATCCACATAGCAATTCTCAAATTGATTTGAGAAGAAGAAGACAAAAAGTGCTAACTTCCAAGAAGCTCTTCCCTTTAAATAGAAAAAATCATAAGAGTCTTTTATTAAAATTAAATCTCTTTAACTATAACTAAATCAAATTCTAATTCTAATTAATTTAATTTTAATAAAATCAAATATCTCATATTTGATCCCTAAAGTTTCTCAAACTTTATAATTAAGTCCAACTTAATTAAATTAATTTTTTTTTCACAAATTGCTCTTTGATGTGTGACTCATTAGGTTCCTAATAAATTGACAATGATTATAAATTATAATTATAATTCACAATTAGAATTGGATAAATTAAAACTTCTTGTAATTTATCTTTAATTCTGTAATTCAATAATTCATAATCATAAATTATGATTTACGTCTAAAAATATATAATGATTACCCAAATATTATGAATGTCAAAGTGATTGACTTAACATGTCCATGCATGGCTATAATGTATAATTTAATTCTTTCGTCATTCAATATTCTAATTGGACAGAGTATGGATACAGTTTCTACTCTTATCATCCAATCATGTTCGTTCTTGCTAATTAGTAATTGATTTATAATTAAAATTTGAAAACTCCTTTTCAAATATCAATTCACTTTGGCTAGAGAATTTCATAAATCATTACTAATCAAGAATAATAGAATATTCTCTCTAATTACTTTAGAGTGACGAATCTTATATTGACTTACTTAACTATTTACATATGGTTCATACTGTATCCAATTACTATAGACTAAATTATCCTAGTACGATTCATAAGTAGCATCAAAACACAGTAATTACCACACTAGATGCCTTGGTAATCTCAAGTCTGAGGATCATTATGCAACCATCATTATGAGATAATCCATAGATACATAAGTAATATTCTATTCGTAATTCTCATAATCAGGTCAGTTCAGTGACTTTTTCTCTAATAATTACCCACACATTAGTTTAAGTATCTCTATATTTTAATTTATAAGATCAATTACTTTCTTCATAAGAAAAAAACATAATGTGTTTTACCATTTTAATAATATCCAATCTTGATGAAACTATAACTAGGAACATATAGGAATAACACATAAGTGTAATTGAATCTCATAATTATGATCTCATCATAATTTCAATTACACATTAATTATTCCAAGGATTTTATGTTTAGTATTAAAACATAAAATGTTGATTAAATTAATACATAAGATAAATAAAGCCTTTTCATTAACTCAAAATAATGTCATACATTAAATTTGCATTCAATTGATTGGCTACAAGGACATAAACTAACAATCTCCCATTTGCACTAAAGTCAATCCCCTATAAATCTAATACCATATCTATCAATATGTTGATCATGTCTCTTTTGAGACAATGGCTTAGTAAGATAATGTGCTAGATTCTCTTCAGTGGGAACTTGTTCCGATGCTATGTCTTTCTGCTCCACTATCTCCCTGATCAAGTGAAACTTCCTGAGTACATGTTTGAACTATTGATGAGACCTGGGTTCCTTTACTTGTGGAGTAGCACTATTATTGTCGCAGTACACTACTATCAGATCAACAATGCTAAGAATCACTTCAAGTTCAATGATGAACTTCTTGATCCAAACTGCTTCCTTCACTGCCTCAGAAATTGTAATATACTCATCTTTAGTTTTTGAATCTACAATAGTTGGTTGTTTAGAACTTTTCCAACTAATCGTAACACCAAAAAGAGTAAAAATATACCCTGACTTTGATATACTATTGTCTTGATCAGACTAAAAACTAGCATCTGAATGACCTTGAACTCTCAGCTCAGTTCCTTTATAGACTAGAAAAATATTTTTAGTCCTTCTTAAGTACTTCAAGATGTTTTTCATAGCCATCTAGTGACCCTCACCGAGATTAGCTTGATATCTGTTTGTTATGCTCAAAGCATAAGCAAAATCTTAGTCTAGTACATAGCACCACATACATGATTGGTCCAATTATCCAAGTATATGGAATATAATCCATTTTATCTATCTCTTTTTTTATCTTTGGAAGCATACTCTGTGAGAAAGAAATCCCATGCGATATTGGTAAGAATCCCTTTTTGGAATTCTCCATGCTAAACATCTTTAACACTTTATCTATGTACGTGGATTGAGATAATCCAAGCAACCTTTTTGATCTATCTCGATAGATCTTTATACCTAGTATATAAGTTGCTTCTCCCATATCCTTCATGGAAAAGTTCTTAGATAACCATATCTTAACAGATTGGAGCATTCAAATGTCATTTCCAATAAGCAATATGTCATCCACATAAAGCACTAAGAAAACGACTGCACTCCCACTTACCTTCTTGTAAGCACAAGGATCACCCACATTTTTGATAAAATCAAACTCCTTGATTGTTTCATCAAAACGGATGTTCCAACTCCGTGATGCTTGCTTCATTCCGTAAATAGACCTTTACAACTTACATACTTGATCAGGAAATTCTTTCGATTCAAAACCCTCAGGTTGTGTCATATACACATCCTCTTGCAAATTCCCAATGAGAAATGTTGTTTTGAAATCCATTTGCCAAATTTCATAATCATGGTATGCAACTATAGCCAATAAAATCCTTATGAAATTAAGCACTGCTATTGACGAAAAAGTTTCATCAAAATCAACTCTTTATTTTTGTATGTAACCTTTTGCCACTAACCTTGTTTTGTAAGTATATACATTTCCATCCATGTCAGTTTTTCTCTTAAAAATCCATTTGCACCCAATAGGTACTATACCTTCAGGTGCATCCACCAAAGTCCATACTTGGTTAGTGTACATAGATTCCATTTTTGGATTTCATGGCTTCTTGCCATTTCAAAGAATCGATGTTTGACATTGCTTCCTTAAAATTAGTAGGTCCGTCATGTATGAGTGATATGTTACCCTTTCCTTGCTCAATATGTAGATCTAATTTAGTTGGAGGACGACGTATCCTACTAGTTCGTCACAGACTATATGTCTCTTGAACTCTTAATTGTACATCATATGTATCAACTTGAGGTTCTTGTTTCATTTCGATGTGAATTTGTGGCTCTTGAACTTCTTTAAGTTCAACCTCACTCCCACTACTTCCTTTGAGAATTGATTCTCTTTCTAAGAATGTAACATGTCTTAAGATAAACACCTTTTGCTTAATAAGATGATAAAATTGATAACCGAAACTCTCTTTTAAATAACCCACAAATTTGCATTTATCTGATTTAGCTTGAAGTTTATCAAATATAGCACGCTTCACATCCCCAAATCTTTAAGTGTGATAATCCCGGTCTTTTACCAGTCCATATCTCATATGGTGTCTTATCAATCAATTTAGATGGAACTATATTTAAAAGATATATTGCGGTTTCAATTACGTATACCCAAAAGCATATAGGAAGGACTGCATGACTTATCATGGAATGTACCATATCTAATAGTGTAGGATTTCTCCTCTTAAAAACTCCATTATGTTGTGGAATTATAGGAGGAGACCCTTGTGAGAGAATCCCATTCTCTTTTAAGTAACTAAGAAACTCGTAGTCTAAGTATTCACCACCTCGATCTGATCTAAGTGTCTTAATATTTTTTCCAGTTTGTTTCTCTACCTCTAGTCTAAATTCTTTGAACTTTTCAATTGATTCAAACTTTTATTTCATTAAGCACACATAACCATATCTAGAATGGTCATCTATGAACGTAATGAAATATGAGTATCCACCTTTAGCATTTGTGGATATAGGCCCACATAAACCTGAATGTATTAATTCTAGTAACTCACTAGCACGTTGTCCCTTTCCTTTAAAGGTAATTTGGTCATCTTTCCCAATAAACAAGATTCACAAATTTCATATGATTCATAATCAAAAGGATCCAAGTGTCCTTCTTTATGTAATTTTGGATTCTAGTTTCATTGATATGACTTAACTTACAATTCCATAAATAAGATGGAGTTTGGTTACTTAATTTTTCTTATCTTACTAGATGTTAAGAATTAACTTTTCAAGATCTAACTCATACAAACCATTTGTAAGCAATCTAGATCCATAATAAACATCATCTTTATAAAAAGAACAATTGTTATCCTTAATTATAAAGACAAATCCATTCAAATCC
>JANSVA010000217.1:10628698-10642900 GCA_025504915.1 Erythroxylum reticulatum
ATGAAAATCTTATCATTCTAGTACTTTATTTCCCTTAACCTATAACATAGCATCTTACTCACATTATCATGCTAATTAACTCCATCACAATTTAATCTAGAAAAACCCCAAAATTAATTTAATCATGCTTATTCATTAAAAAAAATTCCAGGGGCCAACAAAAAAACCCTCCAAGCTCTTCAATTTCTCCTTCGGAATATCATGCAACAACTTCCTCTTATCGTAGTTCACATATTCTCTCACCACATACACTTTTAAAATAACTCCATCATAATTCACAAAATCCTACAATACAATCAACGTTTCTAGCTTGTTCAACCCCTCTCAATTAAAGATCAGTGCCATTTTGAGCAAGTTCTAGCTATCGTCAACTATTAGCAGCCTTGTAATCACAGGATACTTGAGAAACTCCTAAGTCTAGGGATCAAACGTTTCCTTGTCATAAATCACAATATGTTTGGGAATTCTAAAGGAATCATCCCCAAACTCGATCTTCAACTTTAAAACCAACTGAAGCATTAGTATTGGGTTGTGAAGGTGCTCAATAGTGGACAGCGAGTCAATGACGACAACTTTAGGGTTCTAACATGGGAACTCATACAACCACCACTTCCAATCCTCATCATACAACTTATGAATAACGCAACAGAACGGTCCCTACTACCTAATTAAGCTTCATTAAGTTTCTAATAAATTGAATGAAATTCTAATTTGCCACCGTAGGAACCTCTTTACACGAACTGAGTTTGGTGCAAGAACATAGTTTGATTTAAGGTTTTATTAATCTAAAAATGATGTAGTTTAGTTAAACAAATTAATGAAACTTAATTAGTTAGTTTAATTAAGTCTGATGTGTATAAGTGTTTATGGTTTCTATTTTATGTGATAAGCCACGTCAACAACATTAACGAAAATACTAACATTAGGCTAGAATTGAAAAAATTGAAAATTTAAATATTTAATTGCTACTTTTTAAAGTTTGAGGTATAATTGCAAAATTGACTAAAGTTTAAGATTTTTTGTAATTAACCCTTTCTTTAAATTCGGTCAGCTTACAAATCATTCTTTAAAGGGAGTGGTTTAATGATTTAATGATTATTACGAATATTCATATATTTAATTTATATGTACTTAAAATTGAACTTTCAAATATTTTGTTGTTATAAAAAAACTGCCTGAATTTGAATTATTCAAACTTCACATAATTGGGACCATACTCACTAGCATGTGAGATTGTAACCTTAGATACAAAGTGAAGTTTACCTGGACAAATTTTTTAAGGACTTTCTATTGTAAGAGTGGGATACACAATACATCCAATCTTGTAACTATTGATTTATGTCTTATAGCCAATCAATTGGTTGTAGTATAGTGACATAATTATTTAAAGACGTTTTTATTTTATACATATTCAAATGTATATAATAAAGTTTATAGGATAAATGTACATTACAAATAAAATTATAATAGGATTATAATTATGATGTTTATATTGCATTTATATATTATCTCTAAATTATTTCTAGTCATTGTTCTATTAAGACTAGATATTAATAGAGCGTAAAAATACTTACATATGTTATATTTCTTTCTTATGAAAGAAGCGGTTGATTTCATAGACTAAAGTATGAAGATGTTTATATAAACATATGAGTACTTATTAGATAACGAGTTCACTTAATTGACCCTACATGAGAATTCCATTTAGAACATTGCCTGTATGTCTACAAAAATTCTCGTTGTAATGATTATATAAGTGATTATTTGACCTGAGATCTCCAAAGTTATCACATGTAGGGATTCTTATATTTGATACTTTATAAAACTTATTGTATCCAAGGGTAACTCAGTCAGTGTTTATAGGACATAGTATGAACTATATTGAGATAGCTAAGTGATTAATATAAGATTTATCATCATAAAGTGATCAAGAAGAATATTTCGTTATTCTCGATTAGTATTGATTTGGGAAATCTTTGACCAAGGTGAAATGATGCTTTGTATATAGTTTACAAATATCATTAATAGTATTAATTAGCAATGGTGGAGAACTGATATGATTGAACTCAAATAAAGTAGACATTATTTCTATACTTTATGTCTAATTGAAACATTATGTGAGGAAAAAAATTGAATTTTATGAAAAAAATCATATATATAAACGTTAGTCAAAATCACTTTGACATTCTTAAATATTTAAGTGATCATAATACGTTGCTAGATATCAATCTTAATTTATGGACTTAAATTATTTAATTAGAGAATTAAAGATAAATTAAATAAATGTATGTAAGACGTCAAAGACCAAGTTGTAGGACCTGTCTTAGGGCAACAACTGGAGAAAGAGCACTACATCATTCACTATACATCCATGACCTTAATGATACCTAGAAAAATTATTCATCAACCAAAAACGATTTATTGACAGCAGTTTTTACATTGGAAAATTTTTTATCTTACTAATTTAATACTAAATATAATATATAATTATAATTTATATCCACTGCTAACATATTTGGAAACTTAGCAAGTCATTCACAAGGAATGAGTTGAAGGGAGAAAATATATTTTAATCAACTTAAACATGATTATAAAGTTTTCACATATTTCACATATAAATAATTGCCACAATTAATATAAAAAAACATTTAATCATCATACAAATATAAAATTAAGAACAATACAAAGTATTTAAAATATTACACTTTCATCATATAATAAATAACAGTTACTTCAAATAAAAAGAATAATAAATATCATTTACTCTCTAACAATTAAAATTTACAACAAGAGTTTGTGCCAAAGAATCAACTAGAAGTGAAACCTGAAACAAAAATATTTACAATTATATTGCATATATAGAATTTAACAAATACATCATATATAAGTAAATTTAAAAGAAGAGGAAAAACAAAAACTTGGAACTTCATTTAATCAGATATGGGATACCCGTTATAACTACATTAACCTTAATTCTCATTTAGTACAAAATCCTCATTATTAAGAGGAGTCTCATCATCACCATCATTCAAATTCATTGCACTAAATGAGATGTCAATATTTTCTTATCCAAGATTATCTTCCAAATAACTCTCATATATAAAATCAGGTTCCTCATAAACCCAATTTACCAAAAGATCGATATTATCAATGCAAATTGGATCTACTGAACTACTTATTTTATTAAGAGTCCTAATAAATAATAAAATTAAATTATTAAAAATGATAAGAAATTATATTTAACTTACTAATGATAGTAATATACCTTTCCTGAAGCTTTAAATTGTATCGAACAAAGACTAAGTCGTTCAATCTTTTATGCTCCAATCTACTCATTTTATTAAAATGGACGAATTCAATTATGCTCCAATTTCTTTCACATCCTACTGCACTCACACATTATCTTAGAATGCGAATTGCAAACCTTTGTAATTCTAAAACACCATTTACGAATTAGTCTCACCAAGAAACTGTAAATTGTAAGACAACAAAAGTAGCGTTATAAATAAAATAAACTGATGACTAATTTTCAACAAGTAACTAAAGTAAAAAATATATAACTGGATTAAGTTTTGTTCTACAACGAATAGCAATTAGCATCTCAAAATTCCCTTAAGCTTCGTTATAAATCTTTTTATGAGAGATTAGGAGATCTTACATCATCTCATTGGCAACAATTGTTATGATAGTTAATAGCATTCTCCTATTAACTTCAAATTTCTTTGTAAAACCTCGTTTGAAATAGATACTAGGATTCAAAAATAGCCCAGTTGGAAACAACAGAGAGTAAAGTTGCCTCTCCCATCTCTCATGTATGACTGTGATATATGGTATTTACAAAGAAGACCTATTTTTCATATTGGCTTTGATTGTTTCATTTACTCTCTCCATGACATCTTAAAATTAACTCATTGTTGTCTTTTCATCACTATCAGCTAAACAAAATACCCTCAGCAAAGGCTCACAAGCTCATATGACAAATTGACATTGAGACTAGCATTTTGTATCTTCAAGTATAATTTTAGAAACCTTCAATCCAATTAGACCTAACATGCTGAAGTACAACTCATTTATCACTTGTAAACATTTATCTCAACTCCTTCTTCATCATAATAAAACACTGAAATGATACAAATTTTGTTTAAAATCTTGTAACAGTAGGACGACACAATTTTTTACCATTGGTGAAATCCTTTCTCATTAAATTCAAGACATATGCACGATTGTAGATGATCTTGATCATCCTTTTTGCTTTCTGTACAGTCTCATCAGTAATAGGAAAATACCTAGCATCTCTTATATTTTTCAACATTAAGTCAATGAAATGTGCAATACAAGGAGTCCAAAAGAGTAATTATACTTGCTTTGTAATCTTCTTCTAGCTGCTTTATAGTAGAATCATTGTCAGTAATGAACTGAACAATATTTTCTAACCTTACTTCATAATTTATTGAATATTTTAAATAAAATATTAACGTTCATAACAAGGCCAGATGTACCAATAGAATTAAAAAAATATTAATCCATTTGTAGAATAAACCAAAAAATTAATAATAGACTCATGTCACCTATTTGTCTACCTTTACACATGATTAAGTACCCGTAAGTAGCCCAACCCATTCTTCTTTCATCCAAATAACTTTTAATTTCTTAAACAGGGCTACTCAATCAATCAAAGGAACTTTGTATCCCAAACTGTAAGAGGCCATAGCATCTACCATAGGCTGCTAATAATAAGACTAGAAAGCATTAAATGTTATACCTGAATCATACTACTATTTAGCAATTATAATATCTACATTATAAACCACTTCTCTTAATTATAGGACACTACAAATTGAAGGCTAAGCTCTACGAGTTGTTTGTGGTGCAAAAAAATTCGACACTTGCCTTCTTCTTTTCTTAACATTACGTCTAGATGCAACATTCACTTATCATTGGGTAGGGATACTACCACCTTTAACATTTTCACTATCATCCTGAATACCAACAAGACAAATTCCACTACTAATTTCACAATTTAATCTCTCCCTTTTGTTTTTCTTATGTTGATACTCTTCAAGTAAAGTTTTTATTTGTCATTTCATATCATGACTCACTTTTTTACAAGGTTCCCACATCTCCTTTAACCCCAACTAAATGCTTCTTTAATCTAGTGATTCCTATACCTTACAAATGCTTATTAAAAAATAAGGGAAAGGTATGATTCTTCGTACTAGGGACTAATGCAGCATAAGCCCACACTGGATCATTGTTATCTTCCTGAAATGGTTGAATTATTAGAACTACTTCAACTTCCTTCCATTGCACTGTAAAAATAAATGAACATGTATGTAAAAATACAGAACACATAATTTCTGTTGGCCTTCGGATTTTTTTCTCTATTTAAGCATGATTTAAATAATTATGAGGTTTAAATAGGTGAATTTTTTGGAGTTATTTTTTATGTCTATTTTAGTAGAATTTATTTCATGGGTTAGTTGAATTAAAAGTGGTAAGAATACACAAGGGTATTTTTGGCAAGACATTTAAGTATAAAAGACATAAGGCATGGAAGGAAGGGCAAATTGGGCATTTCACACTCTTTAAGGGTAGAATTGGAAGAAGAAATTATGATGTTGCATTTTAAGAAGAGAGAAGAATGAAAATTGAAGAGAAAAAGTGAGAGTGTCGTGAAGAAGAGAGAGAAATACGAAAAAGAAGAAGAGAAGGAGAGAAAGAAGAGAAAACAAGCTAGGGTTTCAATTTTCTTAGCCTTCAAGAGAGATTTTGAGGTTGTTCAAGGAGGGGAAAAGGAAGAGGAAGAGGAAGAGGAAGAGGAGAGCTTCCATTTAAGTCAATAATCATTTCATTTGGTGAAGATTCAAGGTAAGATCAATATTAATCTTTGGATTTTTGGAAGGATTTTAGTTCATAAAGCTTAGTAAATGCATGGATTTAGGTATTTTAGAACCAATTTTAGTGATTGTGCTTTGTGGGATTTTCAATTGAAAACCCTATTGAGTGGGATTTTTATTATTGTAGAAGGGGATCGAGAGAAGCAAGAGAAAAGACATCTTTAAGCCAATTTCTTAAGCAAAGAATTCAAGTTGGGTTCCATGTTTATAATAGAGTATGAGCCACTAATGTTTTCTTTAGAATCAAGAGAATTAAATGATTTCAATTGTTTTAATAAATGTTGCATGATTTCTGTTTGAATGATATGAGAAATCTTTATGTGTTGGTATATGAATTTTGTTGATGAATTTTGAAATAAAGATGGAAATGCATTGAAACATTTTATGTTATGCCTTGAAAAATGTCATGGCATTTTGTATATTCGAAAAAACAGAAAAAGCATGAAAGTATGATGGAATGATTTGAGCAAGAATATGTGCTTTTGTTTGGGCAAGAGTGGAACCATTTCGTTCTCCACGTACATGTTGACAAGAGCCTTCTTCCGGCTACCCGCTTGTGGAATATGAGATCCAAAAAAAAGGGCTCATATTGTTCATGATGTAAACTTCAATTTTGCCATTTCGTTCTATGGAACCCTCGAGCTATTTGTTTATGCATTGCATCTTTGAATTGTCAGTATATTGAATAATTTGAGTGTTCTGCATTGATGGTTAAATGTATATGTTATATTGATGTGATGATATTTTGACTATGAGTTTTGAGCTAGAATTGTGAATTTGACTGAGAATTTGAGAACGAAGCATTTTATGAATTAATTATGACTTTTATACGACAAATGAACACTTCAACGATTTTGCTTATTCTCTATTATAAACTTGTTACCTACGAGCTTCCAAGCTCACCCCCCTTTTCATCCCATCTTTAGGTGAAGAAATAAGATCGAGTAACTAAGAGTTGAGGAATCATTCTACTTTTGCAATGGTTTTGTAAATTAAATTAGATTTTGTAAAAGCAAGGCTTTAGTCGCATTTTGTTAATTATTGGGTTTGTATCTTTTGTATTTTGGATTTTGATACCAATGATGTAATGTGGCTTGAAAGGCTATTAAAGTTTTACAAACTCTTATTTCTATTGTTAATGATATATATATATATATGTATATATATACAGATATATATATGTATATATATTGTATATATATATATATATATATACAATATATATACATATATATATCTGTATATATATACATATATATATATATATCATTAACAATAGAAATAAGAGTTTGTAAAACTTTAATAGCCTTTCAAGCCACATTACATCATTGGTATCAAAATCCAAAATACAAAAGATACAAACCCAATAATTAACAAAATGCGACTAAAGCCTTGCTTTTACAAAATCTAATTTAATTTACAAAACCATTGCAAAAGTAGAATGATTCCTCAACTCTTAGTTACTCGATCTTATTTCTTCACCTAAAGATGGGATGAAAAGGGGGGTGAGCTTGGAAGCTCGTAGGTAACAAGTTTATAATAGAGAATAAGCAAAATCGTTGAAGTGTTCATTTGTCGTATAAAAGTCATAATTAATTCATAAAATGCTTCGTTCTCAAATTCTCAGTCAAATTCACAATTCTAGCTCAAAACTCATAGTCAAAATATCATCACATCAATATAACATATACATTTAACCATCAATGCAGAACACTCAAATTATTCAATATACTGACAATTCAAAGATGCAATGCATAAACAAATAGCTCGAGGGTTCCATAGAACGAAATGGCAAAATTGAAGTTTACATCATGAACAATATGAGCCCTTTTTTTTGGATCTCATATTCCACAAGCGGGTAGCCGGAAGAAGGCTCTTGTCAACATGTACGTGGAGAACGAAATGGTTCCACTCTTGCCCAAACAAAAGCACATATTCTTGCTCAAATCATTCCATCATACTTTCATGCTTTTTCTGTTTTTTCGAATATACAAAATGCCATGACATTTTTCAAGGCATAACATAAAATGTTTCAATGCATTTCCATCTTTATTTCAAAATTCATCAACAAAATTCATATACCAACACATAAAGATTTCTCATATCATTCAAACAGAAATCATGCAACATTTATTAAAACAATTGAAATCATTTAATTCTCTTGATTCTAAAGAAAACATTAGTGGCTCATACTCTATTATAAACATGGAACCCAACTTGAATTCTTTGCTTAAGAAATTGGCTTAAAGATGTCTTTTCTCTTGCTTCTCTCGATCCCCTTCTACAATAATAAAAATCCCACTCAATAGGGTTTTCAATTGAAAATCCCACAAAGCACAATCACTAAAATTGGTTCTAAAATACCTAAATCCATGCATTTACTAAGCTTTATGAACTAAAATCCTTCCAAAAATCCAAAGATTAATATTGATCTTACCTTGAATCTTCACCAAATGAAATGATTATTGACTTAAATGGAAGCTCTCCTCTTCCTCTTCCTCTTCCTCTTCCTTTTCCCCTCCTTGAACAACCTCAAAATCTCTCTTGAAGGCTAAGAAAATTGAAACCCTAGCTTGTTTTCTCTTCTTTCTCTCCTTCTCTTCTTCTTTTTCGTATTTCTCTCTCTTCTTCACGACACTCTCACTTTTTCTCTTCAATTTTCATTCTTCTCTCTTCTTAAAATGCAACATCATAATTTCTTCTTCCAATTCTACCCTTAAAGAGTGTGAAATGCCCAATTTGCCCTTCCTTCCATGCCTTATGTCTTTTATACTTAAATGTCTTGCCAAAAATACCCTTGTGTATTCTTACCACTTTTAATTCAACTAACCCATGAAATAAATTCTACTAAAATAGACATAAAAAATAACTCCAAAAAATTCACCTATTTAAACCTCATAATTATTTAAATCATGCTTAAATAGAGAAAAAAATCCGAAGGCCAACAGAAATTATGTGTTCTGTATTTTTACATACATGTTCATTTATTTTTACAGTGCAATGGAAGGAAGTTGAAGTAGTTCTAATAATTCAACCATTTCAGGAAGATAACAATGATCCAGTGTGGGCTTATGCTGCATTAGTCCCTAGTACGAAGAATCATACCTTTCCCTTATTTTTTAATAAGCATTTGTAAGGTATAGGAATCACTAGATTAAAGAAGCATTTAGTTGGGGTTAAAGGAGATGTGGGAACCTTGTAAAAAAGTGAGTCATGATATGAAATGACAAATAAAAACTTTACTTGAAGAGTATCAACATAAGAAAAACAAAAGGGAGAGATTAAATTGTGAAATTAGTAGTGGAATTTGTCTTGTTGGTATTCAGGATGATAGTGAAAATGTTAAAGGTGGTAGTATCCCTACCCAATGATAAGTGAATGTTGCATCTAGACGTAATGTTAAGAAAAGAAGAAGGCAAGTGTCGAATTTTTTTGCACCACAAACAACTCGTAGAGCTTAGCCTTCAATTTGTAGTGTCCTATAATTAAGAGAAGTGGTTTATAATGTAGATATTATAATTGCTAAATAGTAGTATGATTCAGGTATAACATTTAATGCTTTCTAGTCTTATTATTAGCAGCCTATGGTAGATGCTATGGCCTCTTACAGTTTGGGATACAAAGTTCCTTTGATTGATTGAGTAGCCCTGTTTAAGAAATTAAAAGTTATTTGGATGAAAGAAGAATGGGTTGGGCTACTTACGGGTACTTAATCATGTGTAAAGGTAGACAAATAGGTGACATGAGTCTATTATTAATTTTTTGGTTTATTCTACAAATGGATTAATATTTTTTTAATTCTATTGGTACATCTGGCCTTGTTATGAACGTTAATATTTTATTTAAAATATTCAATAAATTATGAAGTAAGGTTAGAAAATATTGTTCAGTTCATTACTGACAATGATTCTACTATAAAGCAGCTAGAAGAAGATTACAAAGCAAGTATAATTACTCTTTTGGACTCCTTGTATTGCACATTTCATTGACTTAATGTTGAAAAATATAAGAGATGCTAGGTATTTTCCTATTACTGATGAGACTGTACAGAAAGCAAAAAGGATGATCAAGATCATCTACAATCGTGCATATGTCTTGAATTTAATGAGAAAGGATTTCACCAATGGTAAAAAATTGTGTCGTCCTACTGTTACAAGATTTTAAACAAAATTTGTATCATTTCAGTGTTTTATTATGATGAAGAAGGAGTTGAGATAAATGTTTACAAGTGATAAATGAGTTGTACTTCAGCATGTTAGGTCTAATTGGATTGAAGGTTTCTAAAATTATACTTGAAGATACAAAATGCTAGTCTCAATGTCAATTTGTCATATGAGCTTGTGAGCCTTTGCTGAGGGTATTTTGTTTAGCTGATAGTGATGAAAAGACAACAATGAGTTAATTTTAAGATGTCATGGAGAGAGTAAATGAAACAATCAAAGCCAATATGAAAAATAGGTCTTCTTTGTAAATACCATATATCACAGTCATACATGAGAGATGGGAGAGGCAACTTTACTCTCTGTTGTTTCCAACTGGGCTATTTTTGAATCCTAGTATCTATTTCAAACGAGGTTTTACAAAGAAATTTGAAGTTAATAGGAGAATGCTATTAACTATCATAACAATTGTTGCCAATGAGATGATGTAAGATCTCCTAATCTCTCATAAAAAGATTTATAACGAAGCTTAAGGGAATTTTGAGATGCTAATTGCTATTCGTTGTAGAACAAAACTTAATCCAGTTATATATTTTTTACTTTAGTTACTTGTTGAAAATTAGTCATCAGTTTATTTTATTTATAACGCTACTTTTGTTGTCTTACAATTTACAGTTTCTTGGTGAGACTAATTCGTAAATGGTGTTTTAGAATTACAAAGGTTTGCAATTCGCATTCTAAGATAATGTGTGAGTGCAGTAGGATGTGAAAGAAATTGGAGCATAATTGAATTCGTCCATTTTAATAAAATGAGTAGATTGGAGCATAAAAGATTGAACGACTTAGTCTTTGTTCGATACAATTTAAAGCTTCAGGAAAGGTATATTACTATCATTAGTAAGTTAAATATAATTTCTTATCATTTTTAATAATTTAATTTTATTATTTATTAGGACTCTTAATAAAATAAGTAGTTCAGTAGATCCAATTTGCATTGATAATATCGATCTTTTGGTAAATTGGGTTTATGAGGAACCTGATTTTATATATGAGAGTTATTTGGAAGATAATCTTGGATAAGAAAATATTGACATCTCATTTAGTGCAATGAATTTGAATGATGGTGATGATGAGACTCCTCTTAATAATGAGGATTTTGTACTAAATGAGAATTAAGGTTAATGTAGTTATAACGGGTATCCCATATCTGATTAAATGAAGTTCCAAGTTTTTGTTTTTCCTCTTCTTTTAAATTTACTTATATATGATGTATTTGTTAAATTCTATATATGCAATATAATTGTAAATATTTTTGTTTCAGGTTTCACTTCTAGTTGATTCTTTGGCACAAACTCTTGTTGTAAATTTTAATTGTTAGAGAGTAAATGATATTTATTATTCTTTTTATTTGAAGTAACTGTTATTTATTATATGATGAAAGTGTAATATTTTAAATACTTTGTATTGTTCTTAATTTTATATTTGTATGATGATTAAATGTTTTTTTATATTAATTGTGGCAATTATTTATATGTGAAATATGTGAAAACTTTATAATCATGTTTAAGTTGATTAAAATATATTTTCTCCCTTCAACTCATTCCTTGTGAATGACTTGCTAAGTTTCCAAATATGTTAGCAGTGGATATAAATTATAATTATATATTATATTTAGTATTAAATTAGTAAGATAAAAAATTTTCCAATGTAAAAACTGCTGTCAATAAATCGTTTTTGGTTGATGAATAATTTTTCTAGGTATCATTAAGGTCATGGATGTATAGTGAATGATGTAGTGCTCTTTCTCCAGTTGTTGCCCTAAGACAGGTCCTACAACTTGGTCTTTGACGTCTTACATACATTTATTTAATTTATCTTTAATTCTCTAATTAAATAATTTAAGTCCATAAATTAAGATTGATATCTAGCAACGTATTATGATCACTTAAATATTTAAGAATGTCAAAGTGATTTTGACTAACGTTTATATATATGATTTTTTTCATAAAATTCAATTTTTTTCCTCACATAATGTTTCAATTAGACATAAAGTATAGAAATAATGTCTACTTTATTTGAGTTCAATCATATCAGTTCTCCACCATTGCTAATTAATACTATTAATGATATTTGTAAACTATATACAAAGCATCATTTCACCTTGGTCAAAGATTTCCCAAATCAATACTAATCGAGAATAACGAAATATTCTTCTTGATCACTTTATGATGATAAATCTTATATTAATCACTTAGCTATCTCAATATAGTTCATACTATGTCCTATAAACACTGACTGAGTTACCCTTGGATACAATAAGTTTTATAAAGTATCAAATATAAGAATCCCTACATGTGATAACTTTGGAGATCTCAGGTCAAATAATCACTTATATAATCATTACAACGAGAATTTTTGTAGACATACAGGCAATGTTCTAAATGGAATTCTCATGTAGGGTCAATTAAGTGAACTCGTTATCTAATAAGTACTCATATGTTTATATAAACATCTTCATACTTTAGTCTATGAAATCAACCGCTTCTTTCATAAGAAAGAAATATAACATATGTAAGTATTTTTACGCTCTATTAATATCTAGTCTTAATAGAACAATGACTAGAAATAATTTAGAGATAATATATAAATGCAATATAAACATCATAATTATAATCCTATTATAATTTTATTTGTAATGTACATTTATCCTATAAACTTTATTATATACATTTGAATATGTATAAAATAAAAACGTCTTTAAATAATTATGTCACTATACTACAACCAATTGATTGGCTATAAGACATAAATCAATAGTTACAAGATTGGATGTATTGTGTATCCCACTCTTACAATAGAAAGTCCTTAAAAAATTTGTCCAGGTAAACTTCACTTTGTATCTAAGGTTACAATCTCACATGCTAGTGAGTATGGTCCCAATTATGTGAAGTTTGAATAATTCAAATTCAGGCAGTTTTTTTATAACAACAAAATATTTGAAAGTTCAATTTTAAGTACATATAAATTAAATATATGAATATTCGTAATAATCATTAAATCATTAAACCACTCCCTTTAAAGAATGATTTGTAAGCTGACCGAATTTAAAGAAAGGGTTAATTACAAAAAATCTTAAACTTTAGTCAATTTTGCAATTATACCTCAAACTTTAAAAAGTAGCAATTAAATATTTAAATTTTCAATTTTTTCAATTCTAGCCTAATGTTAGTATTTTCGTTAATGTTGTTGACGTGGCTTATCACATAAAATAGAAACCATAAACACTTATACACATCAGACTTAATTAAACTAACTAATTAAGTTTCATTAATTTGTTTAACTAAACTACATCATTTTTAGATTAATAAAACCTTAAATCAAACTATGTTCTTGCACCAAACTCAGTTCGTGTAAAGAGGTTCCTACGGTGGCAAATTAGAATTTCATTCAATTTATTAGAAACTTAATGAAGCTTAATTAGGTAGTAGGGACCGTTCTGTTGCGTTATTCATAAGTTGTATGATGAGGATTGGAAGTGGTGGTTGTATGAGTTCCCATGTTAGAACCCTAAAGTTGTCGTCATTGACTCGCTGTCCACTATTGAGCACCTTCACAACCCAATACTAATGCTTCAGTTGGTTTTAAAGTTGAAGATCGAGTTTGGGGATGATTCCTTTAGAATTCCCAAACATATTGTGATTTATGACAAGGAAACGTTTGATCCCTAGACTTAGGAGTTTCTCAAGTATCCTGTGATTACAAGGCTGCTAATAGTTGACGATAGCTAGAACTTGCTCAAAATGGCACTGATCTTTAATTGAGAGGGGTTGAACAAGCTAGAAACGTTGATTGTATTGTAGGATTTTGTGAATTATGATGGAGTTATTTTAAAAGTGTATGTGGTGAGAGAATATGTGAACTACGATAAGAGGAAGTTGTTGCATGATATTCCGAAGGAGAAATTGAAGAGCTTGGAGGGTTTTTTTGTTGGCCCCTGGAATTTTTTTTAATGAATAAGCATGATTAAATTAATTTTGGGGTTTTTCTAGATTAAATTGTGATGGAGTTAATTAGCATGATAATGTGAGTAAGATGCTATGTTATAGGTTAAGGGAAATAAAGTACTAGAATGATAAGATTTTCAT
>JANSVA010000217.1:10643000-10653201 GCA_025504915.1 Erythroxylum reticulatum
AATTGTATAGTGCGTTCTATTTTGGATCCACCCGAACCATTTTGATATGCATATGTGCTTATGATAAATTCCCAAAAGTGATGCATGCATAATTTGCAATAACGTACAATTTCTGTGTTAGAAAGGACTTCATAAATAGTTATGCTTAATACCAATTATAAATTGTTACCCACAGGCTTAAGCTCACCCCCTTTTTCCTCCCCCCACATCCAGGTGATAAGCAAGATATTGAGTAGACAAAGGTCAGGGAAACACTCCAAGTTTTTGTATAATTTATATTTGAAGCAAATATTGTAAAGAAAGGCTTCAGTTGCATTTTGAGCAAATCATGAATTATGTACCTTTTGTATGTTGGAACTCTGAGACATTAATGTATTTGAGGCTTAAAATGCCCACTAAAACTTTGTAAGACTCTTATCTTTCGATCTAAATGGAATACAATTGCCTTTTTTGATCACGACTCTCTTTTAAGTTGTTCATTGCATTTTTAAGTTTCCATAAGGGGAAAGACGTATTCGGACTTCAAAGTAAGATCTGAATTAATCTAAGTTGATATAGGCAGTTATGTCTTCTGGAAAGTTATAGATCTCTCTTTTATCTTTCCAACGGTATATAGTATAGAATTTTTGGACTTATAGGTCGTAAGTTATGGTCCTTAAAAGGGGAGATGCTATGCTTAGGAGTATACCTTGGTATCATTTGTAATGACATCATATCAACTGTGATAACATTATTCGTCTTAAGAATGTATCGTTTGTAAAGACTCTTCGTCTTAAGAGACATATGTCTATAATGATGTCATTCGTCTTAAGAGAAGCATCGTCTGTAATTACATCATACCGTCTATGATGACATCATTCGTCTTAAGAATGTATCATCTATAAAGACGTTTCGTCTTAAGAGACGTATCATCTATAATGACGTCATATCGTATGTAATGACATCATTCGTCTTAAAATATGCATCGTCTGTAAAGATGTATCGTCTGTAAAGACGTATCGTCATAGGTTGACTTTTGTTTTTTCTTAAGTTGACTGTCTGTATCGTCTTAGGTTGACTTTTGCTTCATCTTAAGTTGACTATCTGTATCGTCTTAGGTTGACCTTTGCTTCGTCTTAAGTTGACTGTCTGTATTGGCTTAGGTTGACTTTTGCTTCATCTTAAGTTGACCATCTGTATTGTCTTAGGTTGACTTTTGCTTCGTCTTAAGTTGACCATTTTACTTCATCTATCATTCAGCTTCGTCTGCCTCTGCCATTTGTCTGTCTTTTTAATTCGTCTGCCTCTGCCATTTGTCTGTCATTTTGCTTCGTTTGCCTTTACCATTTGTCTGTTATTTCGCTTCGTTTGTTTTCTGCCTATGTGACCTAAACTTCTCCTTCTGTACGCTATTCGTCTGATGTTATCGTCTGCTCCATTTTTGACCATTCAGACGATAAAATACGCCTTCAAGGTCTTCATGAAAATTGTAGACCTCAGAGTCTTCTTTCAAACCGTCCTAAGATGGTATTAATTTGATATCCCAACTGATAGTTTTGCTATATTGCCTCAAGATAGGTTCTTTAAGATTGAGGTTTTCCCAAATAAATTATTCCTGAAATAGAATAAGAGCGTTGTTTTTATGTTTGTCCTAGTGGGGGATCGCCACCCTTGTGGAGCACGCGTTCAGATGTCACTTAGGATGTCAGACACGTCAACCACGAGGGCAGGTTTCCAACATTTATGGTATCAAAGCGACTAGGTCTAAGAGTATCCTAGGCATGAAGTGGGTAGTCTAAGACATGAAATGAGCATACATTGTTTTAAAGTGAATAACTTACATTATTTTGAATTACCGGATTTGAAACTGTTTTATATGATTTGAATTGTTTTACGCGATTTGAAACTATTTTACATAAACTAAAGATTTTCAATGATTTTAAATTGAAGGAGTGGAAAATGCCACCTCGGAAAAGACTTCAAGGAACTGTGACTCGATCTAGCTCTCACAAAGGGAGCACGGATGAATCCTATATCCCGCAAGATGCTGGGACACAGCCTGCTTCTGATTCTGAGGCACCTAGTGTGCAACATGAAGTGCCACCGCCTCCTCGTCCTATACCTGCTATGGACCCGCGGTTCTTTCAAACTTTTGCTCAGGCTTTCACTTATTCCATGGGTCAAGGGTCTTAAGTGCCGGTGCCCATTTCAGTCGATAGAAGTGGACAATATGATAAGCTCCATAAGTATGGAGCTATAGATTTCAGTGGGACTATAAATTTGGAAGAAGCTGAAGTATGATTGAAGAGGACCGAGAAGGTTCTGATTCAGATGAAGTGCTCTGATGAGGAGAAGCTGGATTATGCAGTTAGCTTGCTGCAAAGGGACACACTTCATTGGTGGGAATCAGTGCCCCATAGTCAGGTTGTACCTCCGGTATTGTCATGGAGAGACTTTTTGGAAACTTTCAGAAGGAAGTACTTCTCGAGGATCTATATCCAAAAGAAAGCTAGGGAATTCCTAAACCTCACATAGAGGGACATGAGTGTGAGTGAGTATGAGTTGAAGTTCACTCATCTGTCAAGGTATACGGCCATCATCATTACAAATGAGGAGGACAAGTGCTGCAAGTTTGAGGGAGGTATTCATTTGGGGATCAAGGAGAAAGCCTTGATCCATAATTTCTGTGACTACCAGCAATTGGTAGATGCTGCACTCCAGGCTGAAAAACTATAGAATATAAAGAATGAAATGAGCAGAAAGAGAAAGCACAGGGAGCAGTCTTCTAAGAAGGGATTGAGTACTCCAATGCTTGACGGGGGTACAAGAATTCACCATACTCAGAGTGAAGTGGGAAGCAGTGGCCTTACCCAGAACAAGCAAGCAAGGGCAATGTCAGTGCAGGCCTCAACAATAGGAGGCAATAGTAGGGTGGAGAGGAGTAGGAACATAAACCCCCCAATGTGAGCGTTATGGAAAGCTTCATAGAGGAGAGTGTTTAAAGTTACTAGGAGCATGCCTTCGATGTGGAGAGAAGGGACATATGATCAGGGATTGTCCCCAAGTAACAAGGCAGGAGGGGTCATGGTTACAAGCTTGAAGGAGAGCTAAAACAGTAGGAAACTGGCCAACTACTAAAATCAGAAGTTCTGAAGTTGCAAAGAAAACTATTCCTCCAGGAAGGCCAAGAGGTTAGGCTGAAGCCAGGGTATTTGCTATGACTAGAGAGGAAGTTACAACCGCACCAGAAGTTGTCACAGATATGGTTCAGTTATTTAACTCTACAGTATATTTGTTGATTGATTCTAGCTCCACGCATTCAGTTGTTTCTACAAGCATGACATTACGTGATATTGATTTGGTGCCCCTGGATATCCCTTTGATTGTTAGCACTCCTTTAGGGAGAAAGGTGATAATAAGTCAAGTGTATAGGGATTGTAAATTGTTTATTGAGGATGCTAAACTTGTAGTAGATTTGCTACCGTTGGAGTTGAAAGGCCTAAATGTGATACTGGGAATCGAAGTCATAGAGAAACATTGTGTAAAGTTAGATTATGGCCTTAAAGAGGTAGAGTTTGATCTTGGTAATGATGAGAAGGTGATCTTCAGAGGGGACCGAAGGACACCATCTCCCAAGATTATATCAGCTTTGTTAGCAGACAGAATGATGGGAAAGGGTTGTGCAACCTTCTTAGAACATGTGGTGGACACTGATGTGAATGAAGGAAAGTTGGAGGATTTTTTGATTGTGAGAGAGTTTCCAAATGTATTCCCAGAGGACTTACCGGGTTTGCAACCAGTGAGGGAAATCGAGTTTGCCATCTACTTGATTCTCGGAACCGCATCCATTTATATACCGCCTTATAGAATGGCTCCAGCGGAGCTGAAAGTCCTCAAGGAATAGTTGAAAGAACTATTAGAGAAGGGGTACATAAGGCCAAGCTCGTCACTATGGGGACTGCTAGTCCTATTTGTTAAGAAGAAGGATGGAACGTGGCACATGTATATTGACCATCGGAGACTAAACAAGGTGACTATTAAGAACAAATATCCTCTTCCCCAGATTGATGACCTTTTTGACCAGCTGCAGGGAGCTAGGGTTTTCTCTAAGATTGATCTCAAGACAGGCTATCATCAGCTCAGAATTATGGAGTCTAATGTAAATAAGACAACCTTTAGAACACGGTATGGGCATTGCGAACTTTTAATTATGCCTTTTGGACTGTCCAATGCCCCAGCTACTTTTATGGATCTTATGAATAGGGTCTTCAAGGAATATCTAGATCAATTTGTCATAGTGTTTATCGATGACATCTTAGTGTATTCCAAGAGTGAAAGGAAACATGAGGAGCATCTCAAGATTGTGTTGCAGACCTTGAGGAAGAGGGAGCTTTATGCTAAATTTAGCAAGTGTGAGTTTTGGCTTCACAAGGTGATATTCCTTGGGCATGTGATTTCGAAAGATGGGGTACATATTGATTCGAGGAAGGTTAAAGCTGTGGTAAATTGGCAAGCACCCAAGACAGTAACAGAGGTGAGGAGTTTTCTAAGTTTGGCAGGATATTATAGGAGATTCATTGAAGGATTCTCCATGATAGCAGCACCGATGACAAATTTATTAAGAAAGAACTAGAAATTTATCTGGAGTGAGGAATGTCAAAAAAGCTTTGAAGAGATCAAGCGCAGATTAACAAGTGCTCTAATTCTAATTTTGCCGATTGGACATGAGGGTTATACAGTGTATAGTGATCCCTTAAAAAAGGGTCTGGGTTGTGTATTGATGCAGGGAGATAGGGTGATAGCTTTTGCTTCACGGCAACTGAAGCCTTATGAGTTGAATTATCCAACCCATGATTTGGAATTGGCAGCAGTGATTTTTGCCTTGAATATTTGGAGACATTATCTATATGGGGTTTAGATGAGGATTTTTACTGATAATAAAAGTCTTAAGTATTTGGTGAGCCAAAAGGATTTAAAATTGAGGCAAAGAAGGTGGATTGAATTGCTTAAAGATTATGATTTGTTAATTGAGTACCATCCAGAAAAGGTGAATGTGGTAGTGGATGCCTTGAATAGGAAATCCTCAATAGCCCATGTTCAGACAGATTATCTACCATTATTGGAAGAGATGGCTAAGCTTAGGATAAGTTTGAAGCAGGAGGAACCTGATTGTATTGTTGTTACCTTCAGAGTGAGAACGATACTCTGAGAGAAGGTTAGGGAGTTACAAGCACAGGATGTGGAATTGAGTAAGCTCCAAGAAGAACTTTAGAATGGAAAGAAGTCTGAAGTGGTAGTGAGGGGTGATGGACTCATAACTGTAGGGAATAGGCTTTGTATCCTAAATGCCAAGGAGGTGAAGGATGAGATATTGGATGACGCACACAATGCGCCTTATGTCATGCACCTAGGTAGCACCAGGATGTACAGAGATCTGAGATAGCATTTTTAGTGGAAAGGCATGAAGAGGGATGTAGCAGAGTATATAAGTAAGTGTCTAGTGTGTCAGCAAGTCAAAGGTGAACACCAGGCACCTTCAGGCAAGTTAAGGCCATTGTCCATTCCTGAGTGGAAATAGAAAACGGTAACTCTGGACTTTCTGATGGGTTTGCCCAAGACCAATAGGAAGCATAATACCATATGGGTCATTGTTGATTGATTGATGAAGTAGCCTGTTTCTGGCAATTAAACAGACCGATTCTCTACAAGTACTAGTACAGAAGTATATCGATGAGATAGTGAGACTGTATGGAATTCTGGACTCTATAATTTCTGACAGAGATCCTCAGTTTACTTCCAAATTCTGGGGAAGTTTCCAAGAGGCTCTGGGAACCAAGTTGAGTTTTAGTACTGCTTTTCAGCCTCAGACAGATGGTCAATCAAAAAGGACCATTCGGATACTTGAAGGAATGCTTAGGGCGTGTGTGATGGATTTTAAAGGAGCTTGGGATGAACATTTACCACTGGTCGAATTTGCTTACAATAATTCATATCATTTGAGCATTCAAATGGCTCCTTATAAGGCGTTGTATGGGAGGAGATGTAGAACTCCCATATGATGGGATGAAGAAGGAGAAAGAAAACTAATAGGACCAGAGTTTATGCAGATGACAATTGACAAGGACAAGTTAGTTAAACAAAGGCTTAAAACGGCCCAAGATAGAATGAAAAGCTATACTGATGCACACCGAAAGGAGATGGAGAAGTCGATGAAAAGGTCTTCTTTAGGACGACTACTTGGAAAGGAGTCATGAGGTTTGGCAAGAAAGGCAAGTTGAGTCCGAGATATATGGGTCCCTATGAAATTCTTGAGAGGATTGGACTGCTAGCCTATAAGTTGGCATTGCCACCGAAATTGTCACGGATACATGACATCTTTCATGTTTCCATGTTAAAGAGGTATAGATTGGATCCCTCTCACATTATTCAGACCGCTGAAGTTCAGTTAAGAGATGATCTGAGTTATGAGGAGATTCTAGTGGAGATTTTGGACACTAAGGAAAAGGTCCTCAGGAACAAGACAGTTCAATTAGTAAAAGTCCTGTAGAGAAATCATTCTATAGAAAAGGCCACGTGGGAGCCCTTGGAAGCCATGAGGGAGAAGTATCCACAACTCTTTAATGAATCAGGTAATAATTTGAGGATGAAATTCTTTTAAGAGGGGGAGAAATGTTGGCCCCTGGAAATTTTTTTATAAATAAGCATGATTAAATTAATTTTGTTTTGCTAGATTAAATTGTGTTGGAGTTAATTAGCATGATAAGGTGAGTAAGATGTTATATTATAGGTTAAGGGAAATAAAATACTAGAATGATAAGATTTTCATGAGAGGCATTGTTGGAACATCAATTAAGTTCTAAAGTCTTAAAGCATTGAAGGAAGGGCAAAATGGGAAGAATGAATTGTAGGCTTGTATTTTAGAAGACAAAAACGTTAGTGAAGAAGAAGAGAAGAGAGAGAAGAAAAAAAGTAAGAAAGAAGGGAAAGAGAGTGTCGATGATAGAGAGAAAAAGAAGAGTTGAGCTAGGTTTTAATTTTACTAAGCCTTCAAGAGAGATTTTGAGAGTTATCAAGGAGGGAAAAAGAAAGAGGAAGATTACAGCTTTCATTAGAGTCAAGAAATTAATTAATTGGTGAAGATTCAAGGTAAGCTTGTATTAAATCATTTGGAGTTTTAAGAAGGTTTTGGTTCTAAGAGTGTAGGAAATATATAGGTGTAAGTATTATATAATCAATTCATGCATGAGTTTTTTGAGTTTACAATTGGAGTTTTATTTGAATGAGGTTTAATTCATATTGAAGGGAGGCAATAGGAGTAAGAGGAGAGACATTCTTGAAAAAGCTTTCAAGCAAAGAGACTCAAAGTGGGTTACTTTTTATAGTTGAATAATAAGCCATCAGAGTATCTTTCAAGAAAATGGAAATAAATGTTTTCAACTACTTCAAAAATGTGCATTTATTAAGCCTTAAATGTTTTGAGAATGTGCTACATGATGTGCATATAAAGTTTGCTTGACATATTATGATGACTTTTGAAAAGATATCAAGCTTAAGAAACCAAGTTTCCAAAATATACCTTTTGGGCCAATATGCTTTACATGTTATGTGGGTTTATGAGGGTCCCCTAAGTTAAGTCAAGTGCACTTTGACCAAAAAAAAAAGGCTTCTCCTACCTACCCGCTAGTGGCATGGAGATCCTCCTTGGACTCCCCTAAGTTCACAGCTATACAAAACCCTTACGGAAATTATGTAGTACGTTCTATTTTGGATCCATCCGAACCATTTTGATATGCTTATGTGCTTATGATAAATTGCCAAAAGTGATGCATGCATAATTTGCAATAACGTACAATTTCTGCATTAGAAAGGACTTTATAAATGGTTTTACTTATTACCAATTATAAATTTTGACCCATGGGCTTAAGCTCACCCCCTTTTTCCTCCCCCCACATCTAGGTAATGAGCAAGATATCAAGTAGACAAGGGTCAAAACAACACTCCAAGTTTTTGTATAATTTGTATTTGAAGCAAATGTTGTAAAGAGAGGCTTTAGTTGCATTTTGAGCAAATCATGAATTATGTACCTTTTGTATGTTGGAACTTTGAGACATTAATGTATTTGAGGC
Source organism: Erythroxylum reticulatum (assembly GCA_025504915.1). Taxonomy (NCBI): domain Eukaryota; kingdom Viridiplantae; phylum Streptophyta; class Magnoliopsida; order Malpighiales; family Erythroxylaceae; genus Erythroxylum; species Erythroxylum reticulatum. The sequence continues at coordinate 10,651,106 of JANSVA010000217.1, forward strand.
TTGAAATGCCCACTAAAGCTTTGTAAGACTCTTATCTTTCGATGCAAATGGAATACAATTGTATTTTTGACCATGACTCTCTTTTATGTTGTTCATTGCATTTTTAAGTTTCCATAAGGGGAAAGACATATTCGGACTTCAAAGGAAGATCTGAATTAATCCAGGCTGATATAGGCAAATGTGTCTTCTGGAAAGTTGTAGATCTCTCTTTTAGCTTTCCAACGGTATATAGTATAGAATTTTTGGACTTATAGATCGTAAGTTATGGTCCTTAGAAGGGGAGATGCTATGCTTAGGAGTATACCTTGGTATCGTCAATAATGACGTCATTTATCTTAAGAATGTATCATCTGTAAAGACGCTTCATCTGTAATGACATCATATCATCTGTGATGTCGTCATTCGTCTTAAGAGATGCATCGTCTATGATGACGTCATATCGTCTGTGATGACGTCATTCATCTTAAGAATGTATCGTCTATAAAGACGGTTCATCTTAAGAGACGTATCGTCTGTAATGACGTTATTCGTCTTAAGAGATGCATCGTCTGTAAAGATGTATCATCTTAGGTTGACTTTTGCTTCATCTTAAGTTGACCGTCCGTATCGGCTTAGGTTGACTTTTGCTTCATCTTAAGTTAACCATCTGTATCGTCTTAGGTTGACTTTTGCTTCGTCTTAAGTTGACAGTCTGTATCGTCTTAGGTTGACTTTTTCTTCATCTTAAGTTGACCGTCTGTATCACCATCTGTATCGTCTTAGGTTGACTTTTGCTTCGTCTTAAGTTGGCCATTTTGCTTCGTCTGTCATTTAACTTCGTCTACCTCTGCAATTCGTCTGTCCCTTTTGCTTTGTCTGTCATTTAGCTTTGTCTGCCTTTACCATTCATCTGATGCTATCGTCTGCTCCATTTTGACCCTTTAGACGATATAATCTGCCTTCAAGGTCTTAACGGAAATTGTAGACTTTGAAGTCTTCTTTCAAAGCATCTTAAGATGGTATTGATTGGGTGCTATAAGATTGAGGTTTTTTCCAAATAAATATGTCCTAAAATGGAATAACAGCGTTGTTTAAATGTTTGTCCCAGTGGGGGATCGCCACCCTTGTGAAGCATGCGTTCGGATGTTACCTAGGATGTTAGACTCGTGAACCACAAGGATGGGGTCTCAGCCTTTTTTGTCATTTTCTTAGGTGTTGAATTTGAATGAGAGGAATAATGATGATGACAAGTTCTATGAGTCGATGGATTTAAAGGACACTGAAATGTTGACCCAGAGCTTTTTTCATCTAAAAATGATGTAGTTTAGTTAAACAACTTAATGAAATTTAATTAGTTAGTTTAATTAATTCTAACATGTCACTGGGCTCAAATTAATAATTATAAAATTTTAAGTTTGAGTTATAATTATTAAATTAAGTAAATTTATGATTTTTCTTATTAACCTTAAACAAATGCAGCAGCAGAAGTTATCATCTAAAGTGGGAGTATTCGACCTACTTCAGAGTATAATTATGCAACAAATTTGAAGAAATATATATCTGTCCATCCATATTTGCCTCATTATGGATGTTTTAATATACTTGACAAATTAAGACATAATGGTCTTGGTGTTAGAAACAAAAAAATTGCATTCATATTAGGTGCATTGAAAAACACTTCTAACACCCGTGCTATGCTCGAATAAAGTAATAACATTACACAAAAGGGAGAGGTGTATGCTGTTCCAACGTATCTCACTTACATATTTATGTAGGTTCCACGTTAATGTGTAGATAAGATGATGTGGAACAAAATTGGAAAAGAAAAAGTAGAACTGGTGATCTCTAATCCCACGTGAAAGTATCTAGAATTAACATCATCATATCACAATCTTTAATTACAAATTTTGTTATTTTTTGTGATTTTTAATTTTAGACAAATTTTTTTTTTATTAATATAATTATATTTTATTACTAATAATAATTAGATATTAGCTAAAATTTAAAATAAATTAGTTTTATAAATATTTTTATTTTAATCTTTATTAATAACCCAATTATTCTTCCCTTTTCTGATTCTAAGCTTTTAACAGTTACTACCATCTGACCTATTTTGC
>JANSVA010000217.1:10679987-10690930 GCA_025504915.1 Erythroxylum reticulatum
GTCAGATGACAAAGTTGTGGTTAAAAGAGTCAACACAGTTTAGTTTTGGCGCAACTAGTCTTCTCTTCTCTCTCTAAAAACGCATGTTTCTTCCTTCATCACCGAAGTTGTAGACATCTTCACTCTTCTTCCTACTGATTTATCCATTCTACTCCATTTATAACTTATATTTTCTACATTTCCACTCCCATTTCAACTTACCTTACTCTAAAACAACTCAAAATGCAAGATTAAATACCAATACCAAAACTAGAAAATTTGCACTACTATTCATCATCTTCAACCTTTGTCACATTTTCTGTACTCTCTCTTCCCTTATTTTACAGTTTCTACACCATTTCTAACTTATATTCTTTACATTTCTACTCCTATTCTAGCCCATCTTACTCTTATACTACTCAAAACTCAAGATTCAACCCAAACACCAAAATTAAAACTCACCTATAGTTTTCATGCATAATTACTATACAATATATCAACTCATCTTTCTAACCCACTACACAAATTACATAATTCATGCATGTGTTTATTTCCAACACTAACACATCATCAAAGAATTTACAATATCCATAACAACTTAAAACACAACTTACTTGTTTCAGAAAATTCCAATAGTGAGAGTGAGGAGCATGGTTTTGGTGGATGGGGGGAAGAAAACAATAAGAAGGCAAACACAAACACTAGTTAGGTTGAAAAGTTTGCATGTAAAGGATAATACCAGTATTTTGGTGATGAGGGTTTAGTGATGTTTAGTGAAGATCAAACAATTCGAAAGACAAACAAAGAGCTACAGTAATTTATCTTCCAATACATGTGTGTTATTATTATATTGACACATGGCTCCATGCATGACTCCCATTTGCCTTTCATGCAAGTTGCCACATGTCTCCAACATCTCTGGCCATTTGTTAGACAATGAATGATGCTAAATGTCAATAATTCATAGGCTTAATCATACTAATTTTTATGTACCACTTAACTTGTCACTTGACAATTTTCCTAGTCCAAAATCCAAAATACTCCAAAATTTCGGAAATTTCCTAAAATTCACCAAAATTTCTAAAATAATACTAAGAGTCTCCAAATAAATTTTTAACACAAATAATCCACAATTTGCATTTTTAATCACATTTATAAACCAATTATACACGAAAAATGTCAATGAATGCATGTAAAAATCTTTTTATCAGAAATAAATATTCACATGTGTGTGAATATACAATGATGCATGAGCAAGAAATGCACTTCTAATTTCTCACAGTAGACTCAATTCACTATTTTGAGGTCTAGCCCTGAACATGGGGTGTTACATCTGCTAATGATCAAAAGGTGATTTTCTTAATGAGAACATGTAGTACCAAGCATTTGATGTTTATTGCTGCGAATGAAAAATGGCAGACTTGTTTATGTTAACAAAGATATTAAGTTTTCAGGTCAAAGATTAATTCTCTTTTCATCTCTTTTGTCTTTTCAGCTTAATGGTGTAAAAGCTATCTTGGACAATAGTTTAAGTGATCAAAAGAACACTTTGCCAACGAAAATGCAATAAAGAAGATCCCTTAACTTTTTTGGCAACAAGCCTCCTACTTCAATTCTTGACACCATCAACCACCCCATTCACATTCGATTACCTAACACAGCCGACTAAATCTTAAAATTTGATTATTTTATCAATCCAAAATTTACACTTCTATAAAGAGAATTCGTGCTTATTCCCTCAGGGACTTGAACAAACAAATAGGTGCCTAAACATCATATCAAGTCCTGTTTTCTTGTTCCAAGCAATTAAATCATATTGTCGAAGAAAACAAAGAAAAAAAACCCCATTGTCAAAAGTTATTCCACCTGTTAAACTATATTTTTTATTTCCCATGTTTTCAATTGTTGCGTAAAGCAGAGGATTTCCAACATGTATGCCCTTTTTTCTTTCCCTTAATATTACTTCATTTTTTTCAAAATAGGAAAGAAAGAAACATATCATCCACTCAATGACAAAAATGAAGCTGTGCTGGAGCTTCTAAGGAAACCAACTCATCTCTCACTGAAGCAGGTGGGGGTCTTTTGTGTGTTTTCACTGTTCATACTTAGTTTTCTTTCATGGGTCAAGATTCAAGCTTTTTGTGTTTCTGCTTCACCAGTTCTTCGTCATAATTATGAATACTTCCTTTCCAATTTAAGTTCTTGATGTCAAGTTTTTCATTTGTGGTCAGAATGTTCAATTTTAGATAAAAGTCTATAATGTTTCTATTGTCTTTATCTTCAAAATTATATTAGTACTGGAGGGAATAACTATTGCCATTAATGCTATGTTCTACCTAATCATAGGAGATATTCTGTAATAACACTTATGTTGGACAATTTTTGAGAGCTAAAGGAGATAACGTGAAGAAGGCTGCAAAGAGTTTAAGGGCTTGCCTTTCTTGGAGAGATAACATAGTGATTGGTATTGTAAACAATAACCTCCATTATCATATGATTACTACCACTAGATTTTTTAGAAAAAATTTTTCTTACCCTTTTTCTACTATTTCTCAGTCTCCTCTTTTTCATAATCACTCATTTTTCTTTTTGTTCCATTATCCATGAGTTCAAAATAAAGAACAAACGTTAGCTCAGAATCTATCAATTGTTGTATTTTTTGGTTACTTTTTGTTTTCTGTTTCTTGTTTTGGAATAAAGAAAACTTTATGGTAAATGAATTTTCTGTTGAGCCCACAGAAGGAGTCGCCTATGTAGCGGGTCATGATGAAGATTCAAGACCTATTTTGGTTATTTTCAACTCCGCCATTTCCCTCTTATATCACTTTTGGAGTTTTTTTCAAATTTAAGGAAAAAAAGGAAATAGGCAATAGGATTCCTTTTATATATCTTCTTAAGATTCCAACTTTTCATCTGTTACATATATCCTACTTTAAAGGCTTTACTATTCCTTTATTCCCATCAGTTACAGATTTTTTGCGTTAAACAAGATTATCATAAGTTCCATTCACAAAAGCTATAAGTGACTATATAAACTTTTAGATCCTAGCTCCATTTCCATGTCTTTTTACTTCTTAATTCATTATATCAAAATTCTATCTTTCACATCATTTTGTACACATATTCACACGCTTCCTCGTGTGTTCTTAAGAGGTGGCCATTTCAACCATGTGAAGAATGACAAACAATTTGTACTCCTCTTCGATGTAAGATGTTCATTTCTTCCAAAATTTTGTTAATAACTTATAAAAGTTTAAAGACATGAAACACTTTTTGCTCTAGTAAAAATGTATGAACTCAAACTCAGAGCTCGACTACATTCCCATGCAATGTCTGAATCAACTCTTGATGTCACATCTTCATTGTTCTATTATTGGTTAGGATCTTTAAGTTATAGGGCATTACTAAGAATTGAACCTACACACAACACACACACACACACACGCAATCTATTTTATACTTTGCTAGAAGTGGTCATTATCTTTTTTGTACGCTTTTAATTAATACTTGACAACCTTATAATTGGATTTAAATCGATAACTGGGTCTCGGTGTAGCATTGCCATCCCTTCGATTTGAGCGTTTGTTGATAATATCAACAGCTAAGGATGGCTCATGATCATCTTCAAGGTTTTCAATTGTTGTGATGCAACGTTTTAACTCACTCAAACCATGGTACCTACCTTGACCAACTCGACTGCTCTAAAAGTGCGTGCCACCAGTAAGTCTCCTTTAAGCTCGGCACAGATGTCCGCACTCAATGTGAGATCTATCTTTTTCGCATCATCGATTGCTAAAACATCACGTCGAAGCATCAGTGGTTACACAAGGCCCACCAACAAAACTTTGTCCCCCTCTATTCCTATTCCACAATGAGTGACTATGAGTGAGGCACTTAAAATTAGTCAACTGTAGACCCCACGACCCTCTTTCTTTCAATCATTGACCATGTTTATGTTTTCCAAAAAGAACTGCACATATGACAAGTCTCACGAGTCTTTCTTACCATGCCTAAAATTCTATAGAAGGCGCTATAACGAGATCCTTTACAGGTCAAAGATGTGTCCCCCACTTGGTGGTCTCATCCCTATCATACCACCTCATCTCAAGCGACACCACATGTCAATATTGCATTGGTTGTAAGTCAAGAGTTAAGTTCGTTGGCACCTTTTGAAATTATGTATGGTCTTAATCTTTTGACTCATTTAGGTGTTTTACCTTCATCTACTAATGAATGTGCTAATTTTGATGGAAAGAGAAAGGTAGACTTTGTTAGGGATCCCAAGTGCTAGATAATAAACAGAAAAAGAGCCTACTACTTGTTTGTGAGACTAAATTTGCTAGTTTTAATTCTTGTTCAACTATAACTTGGGTAAAATATTGGGAAATATGCTTTTCTAAATGGAGGAGTCAAGATCAAGGCAGAGAAGTATATCAGTATTAACGTTGTATGTTCTGTAAGATTTTGAAGCAAAGAAATATTATGAAGAACATGTGAAATAACTAGAATATCAAAGACCACTTTGTTAGTCATCTAATTCTTTGCTTCTCAAATTATTTTAGGTTAAAATTGGTTGATGATGATAAATATTTTTGAATGCACACATATACACAAAAATGCACATAGACAAATAATGTTTTTCTTATCCAATGCTAATGTAGTAAGTACTATTATAAGGAATCTCCTTTCTCACTAACTTTGTAATATTCTGTATTAGATATTTTAAAGCACAAACAAATGGCGTGGATTTCCATTGTTTCCTGGTTGTACTGGCCAGTTATGTCTGACTATGCAATTGCTGGTGATATTGTTTTAAATACAGGCTTGAAGATGTTGGTAAGCTAGAAGCTTCTTTTTGGTTTTAACAATGTGAGAGAAATACTTAAATTCTTATTTTTCATTACTTCTTTAATTATTTTGCATGTCATTAAATTAAGGGAAAAACTAGACAACGAGAGCTCCCAAAGTCATCGTTGATTAAGTTGCGACCTTAACCATTTTCTTCTTTCTCTTAATAACGATCCAAAATTAGAGAGAAATAATGTTTAGAGGTCGATAGTTTCAGTCAAAGAAAATACTAGATGGCCATCTCATTTAATTAATAAACACAATAACACTAAGAACCTACATCATTTTGTCTCAAACAAGCAAGCAAACAAGCACCAAGTGACTATAGTCCTATAATGATTATTCCCACCCTTTAAGTGTCAACAATGGTAGGCACCGTTCAATGCCTACCAAAATTGACCATATCAAAGGATATGGTAGGCACCGAAAACGGTGCCTACCAATGTTGAAAATTAAACACCAGCTATCTCAAGTCTCCTGCCTATAAATAGGCAAGGGATGAAGAAAGAAACCAGCAAGCAAGAGTAGAGAAAAAGAGAGAGTAAGGTGAGAGAGAAAAGAGAGAAAAAGACAGACCAACAAATATTCTGTATATTTTTTGGTCTGATTTTTCCTTGTAATTCTCTAGTTTTTTCTAGTAGTAAAAGTCTTTTATCCTTGCTTGTGATTTTTACCCTAATTTGGGAGTTTTCTACGTAAAATTTGTGTGCGTATTACTATTCTCTCAGTCCTATTTAGCTGCAAACTTGCTCTAATCTGGTCAATTTTTACAACAAGTGGTATTAGAGTGAGGTCAGAAAATTACGATGAATTTTTTGGCATAATCTGTTTAGAGTTCCGGTGTGCACAGTGAATAGTAACCAAAAGATCACAACTGTTTAGTCATTTAATTTTGCATTAAACTGTGCAGTTACTGTAATTCAAGTATACAGTACTATTTACGTATACGATAATATTCACGTATATGGTACTATTCACATATACGGTATTATTCATACAGATGGGTACTGTTTACGTGAAATAATGAGAGATAAATTATGTTCGTGATAGAAGCAATGGCAGTAAAATTTGAAATTGAGAAGTTTAATGGGAGTAATTTCTCATTGTAGAAGTTGAAGATAAAGGCAATCTTGTGGAAAGATAATTGTTTGGTGGCTATTAGAGAACGACCAGCTAGAGTCACAGATGAAAAATGGAACGAGATGGACGGAAATGCTGTAACTAATCTTTACCTAGCTTTAGCTGATGGAGTATTATCCAGCATAGAGGAAAAGAAGAATTCAAAGGAAATATGAGATCACCTCACAAAAATGTACGAGGCCAAATCACTCCACAATAAAATTTTTCTAAAGACGAAACTATACATTTTACGCATGGTAGAATCCACTTCGGTGATGGAGCACCTAAGTACTTTAAATACTTTAATTTTCCAACTCACACCATTGGGGTATACAATAGAGATAAGTGAACGTGTGGAACTTCTACTCCAAAGTCTACCAGATTCGTATGATCAACTCGTCATCAATTTAACAAACAACATAGACACTTTAGTCTTCGACAATATTGCAGCTATTATTCTGGAAGAAGAGAGTCGACACAAAAGTAAGGAAGACAGGCTAGCTAATTCGCAACAAGTGGAAGCCTTGGCAGTGACGAGAGGAAGATCAATGGAATGTGGCCCAAATGGGAGTCATAGTCAAGGTAGATCAAAATCCAGTAGTAAAAAGAATTTCAAGTGTTACAATCGTGGCAAAAAAGGGTGCTTGAAGAAGGATTGTTGGAATCTGAATAAGAAAGATTCTATTCCTCAAGGAAATGTGGCAAATACTCTTGATGATGGAGATGCAATGATCTGTGAAGCATCAATGACTATTAAAGGTAAGAGAAGATTTGTTGATGTATAGTTTCTCGATTCAGCAGCTACTTTTCATATGACATCTCGAAGAGAATGGTTCCATCAGTATGAATCTATCTCTGAGAGATTTGTGTATAGCTGTAATGATCAAGCTCTAAAGATCGTTGGTTTCGGCACCATCAAGCTAAAATTGTATGATGGGACAACTCAGACTATTGAAAAGGTGCAACATGTGGAGGGCCTGAACAAGAATTTGTTGTCTGTAAGACAACTGTATGATTTTGGTTTTAGATTTGAGATTCAAAACAAGATTATGAAAATGATTAAAGGAGTGCTGGTATTTATGAAAGCAGAGAAGATTGTTACAAATTTGTACATGCTAAAAGGAGTAATTTTGTAAGAAGGAGAAGTATCTGTTGCGGTAACTAGTCCAAACCACAAATCTGCAATAACGTGGCATAAAAAGCTTAGACATATGTCAGAACAAGGAATGAAGATACTTGTAGAGAAGAATCCACTTCTAGGTCTCACAAAGGTATTACTCCCCTTCTATGAGCATTGCATTGTGAGTAAGCAACATCTATTGAAGTTCAACACATCAAAGTTCAGAAGCAAAGAAATTCTAGAATTGATTCACTCTGATATATGGCAAGCACCAGTTACATCCCTAGGACGAGTAAATTTATTTGTATCATTCATTGATGATTATTCGAGGAGATGTTGGGTGTTTCCTATCAAGAGGAAGGCAGATCTGTTTCCAACTTTCAAATTTTACAAAGCGCGGGTGAAACTCGAATATAGTAAGAAGATCAAGTGTTTGCGCTTTGATAATAAAGGCGAATATATTGGGAAAGAATTTGATGGATTTTACAAGCAAGAAGACATCAAAAGGCAGTTCATTACGACATACAATCCTCAACAAAATGGAGTAGCAGAGCAGATGAATAGAACTCTGTTGGAAAGAACAAGAGCGATGTTAAGAATTGCAAGCTTAGAAAAGAAATTTTGGGCAAAAGCAGTCAATACCACTTGTTATATGGTGAATCAAGCTCCATCAACTGCAACTGAGTTGAAGACACCAATGGAGATATGGACTAATAAACCAGTGGATTATTCTAACCTCCATATATTTAGAAGTCCAGCCTATGTGATGTTCAATGCCCAAGAAACTACAAAGTTGGATCCAAAATTTAAAAGATGCATTTTCTTAGGGTATGCTGAAGTTGTGAAGGGGTATTGTCTGTAAGATCCCACTACCCACAAGATTGTTATCAGTAGGGATGTTATCTTCATAGAAGATAAGGATCAAAAGTAAGCAGAAAATGTTGGCACAGTACAAGAGAATTCAAAAACTACAACATTACAAGTGGATAGGCAAGTTGATCAAAATGTCTTCTGAAGCTGCACTAGAGCACGAGGAGCAATAACCAGTTGAATATGATGTTCCAGATACTCGAAGATCAACTCGCATAAGAAGAGCATCGAGCTGACACTCAGATTATATTATGGAGAGCAATATTACATACTGTCTTTTAACTGAGGATGGAGAGCCATCTACTCTTTAAGAAGCAATGAATAGTTCAGATGCATCTCAATGGATGACAGTAATGTAGGAAGAAATTGAAGCTCTGCATAAGAATAAGACATGGGAGCTACCTATTGGCAATAAATGGGTTTACAAGATCAAACAGAACGGTGAGGATCAAGTAGAGCAATATCGTGCTAGATTGGTGGTAAAAGGATATGCTCAGAAAGAAAGTATTGATTTTAATTAAATATTTCTTCTGTGGTTCGACTCACTACAGTTCGAGTAGTTCTGGCAATGTGTACTATATTTGACTTGCATCTTGAGTAGTTAAATGTGAAAACTGCGTTTCTTCATGGAGATCTTGAAGAAGATATTTATATGCTCCAACCAGAAGGTTTTGAAGAAAAAGGGAAAGAGAACTTGGTTTGCAGGTTGAACAAATCTCTATATAGTTTAAAGCAGGCACTGAGGTGTTGGTATAAGAGATTTGATTCCTTCATCATGAGCCTTGGATACAACAGACTGAATGCAAATGCTTGTGTATATTTTAAGAGGTTTAAGAAAGATGATTTTATAGTCTTGCTATTGTATGTAGACGATATGTTAGTAGCAGGCCCCAATAATGATTGTATCAAAGAATTGAAGTCATATATGGCTAGGGAATTTGAAATAAAGGACTTAGGATCAGCAAACAAGATTCTAGGGATGCAAATTCACTGAGACAAAAATAATAGGAAGATTTGACTTTCTCAGAAGAATTATTTGAAGAAGATCTTGCGGCAATTCAACATGCAAGATTGTAAGTCAATTTATACCCCTCTTCCTATTAATTTCAAGTTATCCTCAAGTATGAGTCCTAGCAATGAAGAAGAGAGGATGGAAATATCTCGAGTACCGTATGCATCAGCAGTGGGGAGCCTAATGTTCGCTATGATTTGTACAAGACCAGACATTGTACATGCAGTGGGAGTGGTTAGTAGATATATGGCAAATCCTGGTCGAGAGCATTAGAATACTATTAAGAGGATTCTCAAATATATCAAAGGAACCTCAGATGTTGCATTATATTATGAAGGATTAGATTTTACTGTCAAACGATATGTTAATGCTGATTATGCAGGTGATCTTGATAAAAGTAAATCCACTACAGGATATGTGTTTACACTAGCTAAAGGAGCTGTGAGCTAGGTTTCAAAACTGCGGTCAGTTGTGGCTACGTCCACAACAGAAGCAGAATATGTAATAGCTACATAAGCTAGTAAAGAAGTAGTGTAGTTGAAGATGTTATTGGGAGAGCTTGAAAACAAACAAGACAATGTTACTCTGTATTGTGATAGTCAGAGTGCTTTGTATCTTGCAAAGAATCCAGCATTTCATTTAAAGACAAAAAACATCTGAGTTCAATATCACTTTGTTCGTGAGAAAGTGGAAGAAGGAACGGTGAAAATGCAGAAAATTTATACAATGGATAACCTGGCAGATTTTATGACAAAAGCAATCAATGGTGACAAGTTTATGTGGTGCCGATCTTCGTGTGGCCTGGTAAAGACGTAAGCAATATGAAGCAGCAAGGTAAAAAGAAAATGGTAGGCACCGAAAATGGTGCCTACCAATGTTAAAAATTAAAAGTCAGCTATCCCACATCTCTTGCCTATAAATAGGCAGGAGATGAAGAAAGAAAGCAGCAAGCAAGAGTAGAGAAAAAGAGAGAGTAAGGTGAGAGAGAAATGAGAGAAAAAAAAAAGAGACCAACAAATATTCTATATATTTTTTAGTTTGATTTTTCTTTGTAATTCTCTAGTTTTTCTCAGTAGTAAAAGTCTTCTATCCTTGCCTGTAGTTTTTACCCTAATTTGGAAATTTTCTTCGTAAAATCTGTGTATTTATTACTATTCTGTTAGTCCTATTTAGTTGCGAATCTATTCTGATTTGGTCAATTTTTACATCATGAAGTAGAAAGAAAGAAACATAAAGGAGCAAGCAGTTGTTCCTTCTTTCATCCTTTCCTTTTCTTTATTCGTCTCTATCTCATCTTGATCTACTTCATTAAGATGCTAAAATCGTTATCTCTGTGATAAAATTTTAATTTGGCAATATGATTTTAAAACATTCATAGGCATGGCCACGTTAAGACTTGGGGTATGATAAAGAAAGTCACTAACCTGTGTTGCTTAAACATGATACTACGTCTACCTGACGATCCTTTGTAGCTCAAAAATAGAATATATATCCAACTCAATGCACATAAATTTGGTCCTTTAATCGATATAAAAAATTCATATTTTTGAAATTAATATATATTTATTAAATAATTTATTAAGATTGTATAATTTATTATTTATTATAAATGTTATGGAGAAATGGATGGTGAACCTGGGAAGAAAAAATGGAACTGGAACATTAAAGAAAATCAAGACAAAAATGCACCACAACAAAGAGAGAACAAAGATAGATACGTAAAAGCCACTTAATTTGCTTAACATGAGAAATCTATGTTTGTAGGGGACTCCAGGATCCCCCATTTAACCAAAACTCTTGATCAATCTCTGATTCTCGTTAGTTTCAAATTGAATATAACCCTACGTTTGGTTGCTGTCCCCGTTAGTGGGGACAGAGGACGAGACGTAAAAAACCTGTCTCCGGTATTGTTTGGTTCCTGTCTCCGTTTTTTTGTCCACCGTCTCCGGATGACAGAGACACACTTTTTTGTACCTCTCAAAAAGGAAGGACGGG
>JANSVA010000217.1:10712084-10722149 GCA_025504915.1 Erythroxylum reticulatum
GTCGATTTTAGTCTTGCCCCATGGACGACACCGTGATATCTAGCTTTTTAGAAGGTGAGGTTACCAAACCTACTAAACAAGATGATGAGATAAAAATGAAGTTCACTGAAAGGCTCAATTAACATGATAGTAACAATTATTAGCTTTTAATTTAGTTTTATAATACTTGTCAACTTAGTATCTAGTTAGAATTTCATTATTTTGACTGTGTTAAATATGTTTGGGATTTTTAACAAATATGTTATGCAGTTTCAGATGAAGTTCATTAATTTCAATTTTATTGTTGCCTTCATCATATGCATCAACAATTTGATCAAAACATTCATAGTTATATTTTGAGTTGCAAAAATTTATAAGATCAACTGTCAGCCTATGATCTAATTTGACTTGACTTGATACATCTTTTGCAAAAATTTATGTCATCTTTCGTGATCATCAACGTGTATGGCATTTACTTATGACTCTTTATAATAAGTTTGAGTTAGTTCGTGCTTCTCTTCTTTACTACACTCTGCTACCTAAACTTGACATAGTTATTTGAGAGGTACTTTATGACGAAACTCAACTTCATACTCTTCGGGTTGTGTGATGTCTATCTTCTACAAATGTGGTTCTTACTGCTCTTTTTACTACTTTAACCACCTTTATTTCTTCTAATGAATTTTTTAAAATATTACAAAAAATTTGGGTACTATATTTCTGCTTGTCCTATTCTTATCTTAAAAGGTAACATGTTCAAATCTCATAATAAGCCTTATCCCTGAATACTTCTACAAACATTGCTATCATTGAGGGTTATACTTTTAAGGACACTTCTCCTTATTTTTTTCTTGAAAGAAATTCAAGCTATTCTTCAATAAATACAACCTAATTCTAGTACTCCTATTTCTCTTATCTTATTTTTCACTTTTGGTAAATCTAATTTTGTCTCTTTGATTATGTCTTTTGTAATTATATGACCTCTAATTCGAAGTTATTTAGTTTTATTTTTACTCTTTTTCTTACACCACGTGTCCATACTTCTGATAATTCTATTTTCCATATTTAATATGTAGGCAATATTTCTAAATCTCACTTATCCTTATCCATTGCCTTTTATATGCCTAAACCATTTTTTAATCTTATTTCTGTTGGTAGGTTATATGAACATGGTGTTAATATAACTCTTTCAAGTCATGGTTGTAATGTACAAGATTCATAGACAAATAAGGTTCTTAGGAACAAGGCATAAGGTTGATTGTCTATGTGAACTTATTTCTCACTAGTTTCCATCCATACCTATTATTTTTGTCGCCTCTTCTAATATTTGACACCCACATTTTGGTTATGTTTCCTCTTCTAGACTAGGACCTTTTATTTTTAGTAGATGTTTAGGATATGTTCAAAATGATTAACTTGATTATGTTTCATGTAAACTTTCAAAATATCATGCTTGGCCATTTAATATTGTGACTTTATTTCTTCTGTACCATTTAATCTTTATTCATTATGATTTTTGAGGTTGTACTCCTAATATTTCCATTAGTAGTTCTTGATAGTTTATTATTTTTATTGATGATTATTTTCAACATAATTGAATTTATCTTGTGAAAAATCATTTTGAGTTACCTCAAATTTATATTCAATTTGCTAATATGATTAAAACTTCTTTTTCTTGCAATATCAAAAATTTTCATATAGTTAATGCTTCAAAATATTGAGACACTACCCTTCATCAATTTTTTACTACTCATGGTACTATTGTACAATGGTCCTATCTTGGAACCTCTCAACAAAATATTCGTGTAAAACATAAACACATGCATATTTAAGACACTATTCAATCTGTCCTAATGCCATCTTCTTATCCTGAATCTTTTTAAGGTGAGGTGGCTCTTGCAATAATTTACACAATTAAACGTATCCCTTTTATTGATTTTGATGATATTTTCCCTATGAAAGTCTTTAATGGTTATCATTGTCTTCAAGGTTTTAGATATACTAGTTTTGTCTATTTTTAGTCACAGGAATACGCTAAATTAAAACTATAAGGGTTATTATTGTTGGGATCCAACGTCTTCAAACTTCCTACCATATAATTTTTTAGGAACATATGATGTTTTCTTTATTCTCCACTTTTGGAATAACTTCCTTTTATATCTTCCTTATTAACTCAATGTTACTGTTCATTATTATCATTGTTATTTTGCTCTTATTTCTCTTCCTGTGCCTTAGATTATCATAAGGCTAGTATGGCAAAAAGCAAAGGAAGAAGAACTTAATGAACTTACTTCTAGTTATACTTGGGATTTAGTTAATTTACCTGTGGACAAATCTATGGTTGGATGTAAATAGGTCTACAAAATCAAGACCACGATTGTTGGTTCAGTAGAACAATATAAGGCTCAGTATGTAGCTAAAGGTTTCACTTAAGAATATGAGATTGATTATGAGGAAATTTTTGCTCCTATAGCTTGTGTCACTTATGTTCGTGCTCTCATTACCATTACTGTTGTTAAGCGTCAGACTTTATTTCATATAGATGTCAAGAATGCCTTCTTAAATATGGATCTCACTGAAAGGTTTATATGTAACCTATTCCTAGCTATAATCTCCATCCAGATAGAGTTTATCTTCTTTGATAACCTTTGTTTGGACTTAAACAAGCTCCTTGTACTTGTTTCCTAAATTTAATTCCACTATCTATCAATTTGGTTTCTAGTCCAATCCTCACACTTATGCATTATTTATTTATAATACAATCCACGGTATTATTATGTTATTATTAGATGTTGATGAAATGATCATTACTGATGATGCACAGGGTACTCATGATCTTAAGTACTTTCTTAGCCACCAATTTGAGATGAAAGATCTTAAAAATTCGAGCAATTTCTTATGTGTTACTTCCGATTTTATAGGATATTATTTATCTCAGATTAAGTATGTTACTAATCTTATCTCTCTTGCAAGTTTTACTAATAATAAAATTGTTAAGGCTTATATTAAAACTCATGTTCATTTTTCTACTTCTAATAACTCTCCTCTTCCCTACTTTATTTTGTATCATCAACTTATTGATAGTTTATCGTAGCGTTAATTGTCCTAACATTGCTTACGTTGTTTATATTATTAGTTAGTTTATGATCGCTTATCGCACCACTCATTGTATGGTTATTTGTTGTGTTCTTGGTTACATCAAAGGCATCTTGTTTCATATTCTTCATTACTCTAATTCACTTTTCTCTTCGGCTGTGAGGTTTTTCAAATTTTGATTGGGTTGGTGATCTTATAGACCATTAGTATACTACTAGTTAATTCTTCTTAGTTGGTGATTCATTTATCTATTGACACAGTACGAAGCAAGTAGTTTTCTGTCAATCTAATACTGAAATTAAATATCAAACTTTTGTTGATTCTACTTATGAGCTTCTATGGCTTCGTTGATTACTTCAGAGTATGAACATTCCGTCTTCATCAGTTATTCATCTTCATTGTAATAATTGAAGTGTTATGCAGATTGCTCATAATCATTTCTTTCATAAATGCACAAATACATTAAGATTGATTGTAGCTTTGTCCATCATCATTTTTGTTATAATATGATAGATCTTATTTATGTCTATTTTGAAGATTAGATGCTGATATATTTATCACTATACTCCTCAATTTTGCAATCTTGTTTACAAACTTAAGCTGTCAATTCACTATCAACTTAATTTTGAGGGGAGATGATAATATATATTGTAATCAATGTAAATAGTGTCTAGTAAACTCAGAACTTATATTTAGGCACTAATTAGGTTCTTACTTATATAAGTTCCTTTCTTATTAGTCTAATACTTTATGTATAAATAAGTGTATCTTTTTCATTATAAGATACAACAATGTATAAAATAATTCATTCCCTATTAGTTTCTACTATATATATATATATACATTGTGAAGAATATATGACAATTATTTATAAATTGGAAAGAATAAATAGTTTATTGTTAGAAATTTACAGCATCCGCCACTTCTAGCTCAATTCCCATGCCTGCATTAAAGAAGTTGTTAAAGGACAAGATAGATTGACTTTGGTTTAAGAATAAGCCAACCACCGTGAAGTAAGAATAAAAGTTGATTATTAGTTACCTGTATCCTGCTGTCTGAGGTTCCGATGACAAGTACTTCTTCTGTGGGGTCAAGTGCCATGCAGAGAACCTTCGCATTTGTAGCAGTTTGAAGGACTTCTATCTTGGTCTGCTTCTTTCGGTCCCAAATCTCAACAATGCCTCCTTTGGACCCCAAATATATTAGGTCTGCACTAATTGCCATTGTCCTCATTTCCGATGTTGTGGACAGTGTGCCTACCAAATCAAAGTTTTCACAACTCCATATCTGTAATCAATTTTTGGATGCTTAAGTTAGTGACTCATTAAAAACCACGCAGAAAATAGCCACTAGGATAGGAGGACATACCTTCACCACTGATCCATCTACTGAAGAACTGGCCGAATGTATCTGCCCGTCACGAATTTGCAGAGCATTTACGGAATTTGCTTTTCCTAGTAATTTCCTGGATCCACTTTGAATAATGGCTACTGTTCCAGTTGCCAGGTCTATTTCCTGAGTAACAGATTGCTTTATATAAACTCAAGTTGCTGAATGTAGATAAAACATGGTGCTTCAGTTGCAATACCTGAATGCTACTGTCGTGGCATCCACAGTATAGTTTTCCTTGTACAAGACACAAGCATTTTACGTACTTGCCTTGATTTACCAATTTGGATCCTCCGTTCCAGGAGTGAACCTGACAGGTAATAAACGCCAATCATTAGTTACACATGTGAACATGAAATGCACTGTATTTTTGACTCCAAATATGGAAACAGAAAAGGAGGTTTATATGATACCTTGACACCGGCTCCTTGTGGAATAAAACATGACATGCTATTGGCAACAACTAGATTATGAACTGGATCCTTCATGTCATGCACTTGTACGCAGCGCAATGTTTCACCACTAAAAGACCAGACCTATTCATCACAATACAATACAGTAGCATTCTTTGTTAAAAATTTATTCAGCAATACAGATCAGAAAATCAGACATTCGTCCTCTGTTAAACTGAACATGGATAAATCTCAAAACTGATGCCGAGAAGGTGCTTCCAGGTCATTGTAACATGAATTAGTATTTAGATGAATTGTAAATGAGACTTTGGCATTGAAGCAATAAAGAGAGTTGTCTGATTAAATTGCTGTCAGTTTTGAAGGCAGGTTGGTTAGTAAATCTGTCTTATGTCTCTTGAGTTAGTGGTCATCTATGCAGCTAATTAGATCAGTTTCATCTGTTCTTAAGCTACCTTTTCCCGCCGGGCTTCCCGAGTCCAGAAACTTTGTGCGGTCTTTTAACCGAGAGATAATCGGGTTACATAAAGAACTAATGTTTTTCTACCAATAAAAACAAGAGAGTGGAAAGAGCACACATACCCTTGATGTTTTGTCTGCTGAACCACTGTACAATCTTTCGCCTGATTGTAAGATTGTTAAGCTAGTGACAGCCTTGGTGTGTTCACGAATTACTTGGATGAGTTGAAGAATGCTACTCCTCGCTGTCCAAACCTACAGAAATTGAGAAAAAGAAGATCATCTAACTTGTATTCGCCAAACTTGAGTCATTTCAAGCAAGAGGATAGCCATTCACTGTATGAATTAAACAATGTGAAATAGAACTTTTCTAGGAAGCTAGTTGCTCATCCCTCATTCAATGATCTAGCCAGATGAAGTGCTTGGTTTGGTTGCAATAACATTATGAGAGAATTACCTTGATGGTTCCATCCGAATGGCCAGAAAAAATCTTGTCATTGAAACAAGCAATTGAAAGCACCTCTCCGTTCTCACTGCAATCTACTAGAGCTAATTCTTTATGACTCCACAAGTCCTGGTGCTCGAAAACAATTTTGTTGTCATTATTTTATTGGCTGAGAACTAAAACGACAAATAAATGTACAGCAACTTGCATTAAAAACACTTTTATTATTAACTTACAGCACTAGAGTCTTGTCCCTCACTCAGGATTTTCATGATCTCAAATGCTAATCGAGATGACTTTCTCAGCTCCCTCAGACCTTTCTTGATATCCTTCATGTAGAAAGTAATATCCCGCAAGCCATCTGAAAATTACAGTAGCAAAGTTATGATAGAGATGTCTTAAACCAAATTAGATTTGTTAATCCTGTAGTCTCGGAATGTGAACTTAGAAATCTTTCCAATATGTTTCTACGGCTTGTGCAGGTGTCTTTCTGAATCTCAGTTTGGCAGCTGGAGTAACACTGTCCAAGATTGCTACTTACCAGCATCATCTATGAAGCTTTTCAGCACAAGCAATGAAAGGACTTTGTCCTCGATATCTTTGGCGGACTTGAATATCGCAACAAAGCGCTTGAGCAAGCAGACTCTGGCCGCTCCTCGTATCCCTGTGTCTGGAAGAACATTAAGCATATGTGCAAGCCACGTTGCTGAGACAAAGCATGCTGAGCACAACTCTGCATATCTGCTCTTCAGGCCCTCTGATAGAGCTTCGAACAGCAAACCGAACTCATGAGTTACTAAAGCAAACCCCATTTTTCTTTCCCAATCTTCAGCTGCTCTCTCTTCCTCTTGCTGTTCCCAATGCAACACAGAAAATTAATTTGTATTTTAGTATACAAAAATGTAGGAGGACAAGATTTTATTCAGAAAAATTCAAAGAGTCTGACCAAGGTTCCTTCTCCTTCTTCGGAAAAGCTTCCAACTTGTTCCATTTTTATAAGATTTTTGTAACTTTTGTCCAGTCCAGCACGCTTCAGAAGCATGGCTCTGGTAAGAGATTTTCCGGAGGCTGTAAACCTCCCCTGCAAAGAGACTATCGTTTTTGCCGCAGCTATTTGAACAGCAGGAAATTCAATTTCTCTGAGGCATAATATGAGGGTATCTATTGCCTCTTCACGGTATATACTCATCTTTCTCGGCTCAGCCTATCGACCAATACAGTATTCATTAGCTTACAGTAACTACATTCTGTCATTAAACCTTTTAAGTGCTTTTCGAACAAAAAGTGATGGCAATACTGATGTTAAGTAAAAAGAATCAATCAAGCATCTTAATTTTTCAAACTTTGTAACTTGAGATAATTGAAAAAGAGGAGAGATGTCCATACCAAAAGATCAAGTTGGAGTAAAAGACCAGCCACTACTGGGCATTGCTCTTGTGGTGCTGTCTGTAAGAAGTTCAGCAGGGTATGCATTGTACTGTAAGAACCTTCATCTTTAATGATGTGAAGGACTTGTTCATTGAATGTCCTCCTAAGAATTTTGTTGAAAATTCAATTGCTGCGGGAAAGTATTCCAAATTCAAGAGAAATCAAAAGAATGAGTCAAAGGTTTGATCTCGAGAGAAGTTACCTATTTAATTTGACTAATTCTGATAAGAAATGAACGATCTCAAATTGTTCTGAATCACTTGCAGTGCAGAAGCTCTCCAAAACAGGAGCAAGCTCAGCTTGGTCAGCAATGGTATTTCTACATTTCCCATCTTCCTGGATGCACCTGAGTAAGATCCCAACTGCTGCAATTCTCTCTTCTGCCCACTGAGCTTCCAAGCTGTGAACAACTTTCTCAATCACTTTTGTTGAAATAATGGCATTGGCAATGGAGGAAACAGTGCTTTCATCACTGCCACTGAGAATCTGATCCAGTAATAGAACTGCAGCTGTTTTTGGTTTCACACACATATTCAACATATCCTTGTCTTCCTTCTTAATGACTGTTAGGAGAGATTCTACTAGATCCATCTCCAGAAGGCTCATTGTGGTGGGCGTTAACAGATATATCAACACAACGGCCTCCAATAAACCGTTCTTAAAAAGTGCCACAATGCATTCCACATCAGAATCAACTCTTGTCAGTGTCTGGACCACCCCTTTGTCTCTTGATCCCAACTCAGAGAGGAGAAGAACCGTAGCTTTTAACACTTTTGGATCGACAGAATTGAATAGTATCTCCACAAATCCGTTAACAACTGGAGGTCTTGAAAGCAAGCTCTGTATATCAAATTCCATGTTTGTTTCCTTCCAGAATCTCTCTATTCGAAGAACAGCCACTTCAGACTCGTGCAAAATTTCTGACATACAAAGATTGTTAATGGCCTGTCTGAGCTCACTAATTGTGCCGTCAATGGTGGTTTGGCTAATGACACTATTAGGAGAAGCAGTAGGGGCCGTTCCTGATGATTTGAAGCTTGCATCAGCCTTCTGACGCGGGCTTCCTAATTGGTTTGAGGCGGAAACAGGGTGCTGCTCTTTCCAACTAGCTATAAGCCTTTTGAGTACGTAATTTGTCTTCGGTAGTTGTGTACTTTGCAACTTCTGGCGCGTGATTGGGCATGTTGAGTTCCCCCTGTCCAGCCATTCTTGAATTGCTCTGCGTTCATAAGTCTGGCCTGTTTCTAGAGTCACCGGATCATCAAAAAGATGGCTTGTTATCGGGCAGACAAAGTCTTTTGGCGGAGTATGTTTCCCACCACCTGGGGAGTTATCGGCGTCCGCCATGGGATGATCTGAAGAACTATGGGTGACAGAAAGAATCCAAATATCAGAACTTCAGAGGAGAAAGCGTAAAATGATAAATGATAGACGCCGTTCATGAGGACATACCTAATGGACTCCGCAACTGTAAGTTGCTCGTGTTTTCGGGTTCGGCTTTCTGATGGCTCAAACGATGTTCTTTGTCTGTTGTTTTCCTACAAGACAAAAGACAACAGCATTTCAGTACTAGAATAATCGCCTAGTTAGATCAGTCCAGATAATTGAGACCTCTTTTCTTGTTTATGCCTCTACCTCAACTTCGGATTCCGATGAAGAACAATCAACCAAATTATCATCCAAGGACGATTCAGCTTCGGACTCTGAATCTGAACCTGGCGATACCGTCAACCTGCTACTGCTCTGACTTCTCAGATCTTCTAGGGAGACTCTCTGAGGATAAGATAGTGTAGCAGAAGTACATACGCCGTTGCTATACAGTTCTAGTGATTTTTCTTCTTCACGCCATATTGGCTATAACACGTGAAAAAACATGTTACAAACCTTAAAGGACAGTACCTCTCTCGTATTTTTTGTGGTGTATTAACAGAACCATTTAAGAACACAGGATAAAGAAACAAACTTGATCAGTCAATCATTAAAAAACACTTGAATTATGAAAAAAGAAGCCATCTTTAAGTTTGGTGTTGAAATTTTTCTGTCAACTTGACCTCCTGACATGTACCAGTCCTATGAATTTTGAGTTTTCGTGGTCAGATAAGCAGAGAGTGGTGGGTGCACTTTTCACCTTAACTCCAGGAGGCCGTTTAGTTTAGACTGTTTGCATAGTACAGTAAATGAGCTAAGCCCAACAGTGGATGTAGTTATTTAAGTAACAACAATATAGAAATTCTCTGCTAATATGCGTTTGGAAAACTGAGAGTAAAACTTTTGTTCTCGTTTTTTCACATTCACCACACCTGCTTGCACATCCGCCACTCTATCCCCGTCAGAACTACCACCTGGACCTCACCATCAACTATGCCACCATTATAATCATAAAAACCACCGTCCAAATGACGAATAATGATAACCAACATTTAACCACCATTTACTCAACCCCCATGATCAACCATCACTATTAGCCCTTTAACATTTTCGTAGTTTGATAGAAACCCACAGCATGGACAGATTTCATGGCAACTGAAATCCTAATATTCTGCTGAGCCCGAAATTGGAATTAGAGTTCTCAAATTGAAGCAATTTTGTTTCAGGCATGCTATATCCACAAACTTGATATACAAACACAATTTTCATTCAACAATTCACTTCATCCAATAACACCAAGAAGTAATTATCTTCATGTAATCAATTGGTTATTTTTGAGAAATTGGAAATTTTGTTATACCGATTTGAATTCCATTTTGGCAATGTGGTAACAGAAAACAGAGGAATATGTCCCCTGTTGAATATTGGCTCAAATGAAAAGTCAGAAATCTCAGCTACTTTCGGTGATCAAAAATGGTGGCTTGGAGGCTT
>JANSVA010000217.1:10722249-10738793 GCA_025504915.1 Erythroxylum reticulatum
CAGTATAAAAATCTTGGTGTTCTCTTGTGTTGCTGTTTAATTTTTCACTCCGTATTTATTCACGTTTCCGCACAACATCCCCTAGTTCTGCTTTGACACATTGAAAGTTGCAATACATCAAGGATCAAAACATAAACAAAGAGTGACATGTTTCCTAAGATTTTTGCCAACTGTTTTATAAACTAAATTGTCAAAACTCAATGTCAGACCACATAAACCAAGGTGAAGGAGGACAACATGAAAAAAAAAAAAGAAGATAAACAGTACGAGAAGCTCTTATTATATTAACTTAAGCATTTATATACTTGCTTAGTATTAAAATTAAGCACAATTAGAATTGATAAAAATTATAATGAATTTGCAAGGCGATTGCCAAAGTAAAAGGTTGAGAATATGGACTTAGCATTGCAAGGCAATCGACAAAGTAAAAGGTCGAGAATATGGATTTAGCATTACATTATACCGGACGTTCTTCAACCCTACTCCATCCGTTTTGATGTTATCTTCAGCTTCTCCTATCTCTTCCACAATCACTGGTGGTGGCTTAATGGAAATGTTCTCATCGCTGGTCTCTAAAACCTCCTTAAAGTAGCTAGCAAAGACTCTGCAATTTTTGTCAAGAACCTTTTCATAAGCGCTCTCTAACTCCTTCAACTCCAAAGCTTGAACCCCACAAATGTTCGACAACAATTTCGAGCTCCGAACAGCTACCGATACATCACATATTGAATTATCATCACCCTCGTAGTCCATATTCATTGAAAAGGATGACAGTATCTTTGTTCTCTTCTCGTTGAACCATTGAAGAACTGGTAAAAGATGTGACAGAAACAGCTCCTCAAAAAGAACCGGAGCTATTTCTGATCGAGCTAGGGAAGGGTCTAGCTGGAAGATGTTGAGCACACTGAGTGCAGCATTAGTGTGTTGATATGTGAGTGCGTAAATGAGGGAGAGAAGAAATGACGAGAAGGACGATTTAGGGCAAGAAAGGAGAAGTTTTCCAGCGAGGCGAAGCGAAGAGAACTGAACGGAAGGGTTAGTGGTTGATATGGACTTTTCGACTGTTTCAAAGGCGAGGTTTAGGGGTTTGAGGGTGGAGGTTTGCATGGAGGGAGTCAACTTGCTGCGGAGAATGGACAAAAGTTGGTGGCGGAAGTCGGACTGAGAGATGGCTTGGGAGAGGAAAGCGGCGGTGTGCTGGAGGATATGGGTGGTTGTGGTGGCGAAGGATGGTTCCATGGTCGTGGGTCTCGTGGTGGTGTTGGTTGAGATGCTGGTGGCTGGTGAAGAGCAGGAAGAGACTAAACATAGGACAGGAATGATTAAGTTGATTGTGCTGGATGATTTTTCTGGTTTGATGTATTTTGTATTTTGCTGGCAAAAATAAATGACCGATACGACCTCAAAAACCACATTAACTTCCAACTTTTAACTTACACAGTAGGTGTCACTATACAATATTATTTTGTAGCTTTTGTATTTGTCTATCCCAGTCTTCCCATGTGCTAACACATTGAAATAGTTATTAATTCACCTCTTTTTCATTTCCATAAATCATTGAAAAAGGAATTAAATATTTACTCTTATACATCATATCACTTTTAGTATTCAAATAATACTCAATTAATAAATAAAAAAACAAATATCTTTAACCTTAAAAAATGAGTGTAACATCATCAAAATTTAATAAATTTTATTAACCATTTATCCAATAATAGTTTGTTATAGCTTGCAACATTTACAAAAATTTATTAAATGCTTTAAATATTGTTGTCATATTTGCATTTCATGATACATCTGATGACTTTCTACATCAATCAAAACTTACGTTTACTATATATATTCAATATTGATAAATGACAACTATTACTTTCATGACTTAAGCATACAATTTACATCCTTATAATACTTAGTGGAGTTGGACGAAGAGAAGAAGATTTCAACGAGGAAGCTTGAGGTAGCTTGTGTAGGTCTGCGGAAATTGAAATAGTAAAAGGTAAGGGGACCCATATCGCCGGCCAGCCGGTTGGAGCAGTGGCAGCTGGTGTCGGGTCACTGCAAGTTCCAAAACATAATTAACAATAATAGGGACTTTGGTTCTTCCATTTGTCCTCTAGAGATTTTTTGTCGTTTTCAGATATGTGATGCTAGGTAGGCCAACATCTTTTGTGTCTTCAAGATCATTATTCTATCTTAAAGTGTGCAATTTGGTTGACTTATTCTGATGTATCTTGTTACATTATGTATGCATTAAAGAGATCGGTATGAAGTTTGACATTGTAATGGTTTTTCCTCTTTTAGTGATTTTGGAATGACATTTGCCTATATTTTGCACCTTGACGGGCGGATTGACTTCATTCGGCCGTCACATCTAATTGATTTTCGATGATACAAATGTTGTACTTCTCGTGCTAAGTTTTATTCTATAGAATAATTTTATTATATCAACATATTGATTAATTATTATATGAAGTTAACTTATGCCAAATCAAGGCTTTACAACATAATGGATCTGTGGCTAATAGTTTAAAAATAGTTGCTAATAATAATTCACGATTTAAATTCGTCATTAAAAATGTTTACCATGATTTAAATTTGTCTTTAAAAATATTACCAAATTTTCATAGCTAAAAATTATAGGTGAAGTTTTTCAATATTTGTCACTAAAAGATTTTGCCAATGTTTCATTTTCGTAGTTGAAACATATTAGCAACAATTTAATATATTTTCGTTACAAATTACTTTCGTAGCGAAAGATTATTTGCTACATTTTCCAAAATGTAGTTAAAATGTTTTTAGTTACGTTTCTATAAATGAAGCCAAAAAGTATTGGTGATGTTTTTCAAAACGTAGAAGAAAACTTTTAGCTACGTTTTCTAAAACATAGTCGAAAATTTTTAACTACGTTTCGAAAATGTAATTAAATTTTTAATATACATTTTAACTAAATATTATACCATGTTAATTATAATTATTCGTGTAATTTTAAATCCATATTATTGTATATAATATTTGAATTTTTTGTTAATTTATTATACAAAAATATAGTACACAAATAATAAAAAATTAGAAGCATTTTATATTAAAAATAAAATGTTATTAAATTAGATCATGTACAAAATTTTTATTACAACTTCAAAAATATTTGTAAACAAAATAAAAATACAAATATTTAATTAGTCACTTCGGCCGGTTTTCATCTTCAATGCTTACATAATTTGGGCCAAGTAATTTTCTTAGATACCTTTCATGCTTGGCCACCTTTTTATAAAAGACTTTTCCTTTTAAGACGTTGAACGTATGTTGGTTTTGATATGGATGAAACAGTTGATTTAGGGTCAAACCCAAGCCCTTTGATATCCAAATCATATACCAAGTATCTTGCTGTAAATATCATCTACATTTGACTCATTTCCATCAAATATTGATGTTTACAATAACTTCTGCATCTTATTCTAAAATTTTAAAAAGAAAATCAATATTCAATTTAAATATTATTTGTTAGTATCACTAAATAAATAGACTTAAAATTTAAACAAAATTTTATAGTTACATAATTATTATGCAATTTTAAGATATCCAACCTTTACCTTTCTTATAGTGTGTCAGTTTATAGAGTGTGATCCTATCATACTCTTCTCCATGTAGTTCCTTGTGACTTTGTTTTATGGAAAACATATAAAATACAATAAATGATATTGTGTTTACTAGTATAATTATAACTTGTAAATAAAGAACTTACACATCTATTTCATAGGACAACAAATGATTTAGAGCCTTGGTTGTAAGGAGTTTTTATTTTTCCTCTGTTAACTTTGGCTTTTTCATCTCCTAAATAAAGAAAAGTAATTCATTAAATTGCGTAAAAAGATTAATAGAAGTAAATGTGAAGAGAAAAAGAACCTGCCCAATAATCACATAAACTATTTCAATTTTCTTGACATATTCTTTCTAGAACATGTCTCTTCGTCTCTTCATCTGAAGGAAAAGATTTGTGATATTTATGTAGTCGATAGTGATGATCCTTGGTCCTTTGTTTCAAAAGTAACGTGACATAGTTTGAAACATTAGGGTTGTCGATATCGACGATATTTAGCTTCATCTGTGAACAATAAGTAAACGTGAGATTAATCTTTAATTAAATAAAACAATATCGCATATAATAAAATAAATTGAAATTTTACCGAAACTCTAGGAACAAGGTTGATTAACAGGTTTATCCTATTCAAAAAATAAATCTTAAAGAAAAGAGTTAATTAATTGACAATTAATTGCTAAATGTCTTAGATATTCATAAATTTCATATGAAACATTGGACTTTCCCATAGAATGCACATTGATAGGATCAGATTTTATCTAAAGAATCTACTTTTGCATATACGTACTCAAATTAATTAAATATGTATATGAAGAAATTAAATAAATTCATTCCATTGACCTAGTTTTAGGTTAAATGAACTTAATTAACTTTTTCATTTGATTTCATCCCTAAAAGAACTTTCATCAAACATTTTATAGGCTTAAAAAATTCACCCCTAACTAACTACAAAAGTCCTGTCTTTTTCCTTTCTTCACCAACACTAACATATTAAAATAAACATTCAATCACTAACATTCCAAAAAACCCAAACAACTCAAACAACATTCATAAAACTGACCAACATCAAAGCATCTAACAACAATAATAAATGTAAGGAAAAAAACGTAAGACCAAAGCACATGTAACTAACCTCAACCGAAGGTGATAGAAGAAGAAAAAATTAAACGAAGAGAAGAGGGGCATGCAAAAGGTTTGGGGAAGTGGCTCAAGTTTTTTACTTTTAGCTCAAGCCAAAACGACGTCTTTTGTAGTTGTTGTAACGTTTGGCGATGATTTTTGAAAATCATTGCCAAATGTTAAATAATAGGCGATAGATTTAGATTTTGTTTTTTGCAAATTTTTTGCAATACATTATTTCTATAAAATAGTTTAGAACTTATATATAATAGATAGAGTTTTGTGAGATCACATAAAATTGTCAAATCATATATATTATAAGAGATTAATAAAAAGTATAAATAAATGTAATATAAAATTTTGTGTTTTTAGTTTCATAAATTTTTTAATCACATAATTGTTAAGTAAATTTATTTTTAGACTTAAACAATCATTGTGAATTA
Source organism: Erythroxylum reticulatum (assembly GCA_025504915.1). Classification (NCBI taxonomy): domain Eukaryota; kingdom Viridiplantae; phylum Streptophyta; class Magnoliopsida; order Malpighiales; family Erythroxylaceae; genus Erythroxylum; species Erythroxylum reticulatum. The sequence continues at coordinate 10,727,410 of JANSVA010000217.1, forward strand.
AGCTAAATCGTCACCTTATAGTATATTGCAACGTCTTTTTGCTTAACAACAAATGATGTCATTTTGTTTAACAACAAATAGCATCATTTTCTACTAGATTATTATAAACAGAAAAATGAATCTCTCTTCGTCTTTGTATTAGCCGTAGTGTTTTCAAGGAAGTGTCATCTCCTTTGTGATTGTTGTCTCCTGTGTTATGGTTGTCATCGTCAAACAAGTGTCGTGTCCTATGTTGGTATTGTTCTTCTTTTCTCTTTTATGTTTTCAAGAACCCTCCCTCTTATGCTATATTTTTCTACTATGTTTTGGAGTTTATGTGGGTTTTTTGTTTTGTAAATGGTGTATAGGTGTTTTTGTTTGTGTTTGTGTTTGGAAGATGGTGAATTGTGTTTTTATATTGGATGTGTATGGGTTGACATTTTTTTCCACCTTCCATGCTTGTTTGACGAAACCCTACTAACTATTTGATGAAAGGATTGTTAGAGAATTAAGACTACTTCTGCAACGGATGTTTATGATCATATTTATCGTATAGTTACTTTTACACCAAATCTCTACTATTTATAATATACACATGTATCCATCATACGGAATTTATTTTAACGTCTCATGAGGCTGTCATTAGACATAGCAATTAAAAGTAAAATGATCAAAACCGGATATATTAGCAAGGCTTCAAAACATATATAGGTAACAAATGCATAAGTTGGAACCATGATATTCAACTCATTTGGGAATGGTTAATTGCTTCATATGAATCAATAACAGCATTATTTTACTTATTTTCATTTGTAAATATAAGCATCAATTAATAACAACAACTTGTAGGGGTAAAAACAAAAGAATAAGTATCAATTAACCAAGTCTCACAAATATGTAGCAAAATAGTCCAAACTATCCCTAAGAGACATTTAATCGAACACTTCATAAGCTTCATAAATTCATCACTAATTAACAACAAAACCTTTGTATTTTTTCATTAGTCACCAACATAGGATCAAGTGTATCTTCAACAATAGAGTTGGTTCAAATATAATGTTGGACTTAAGCTATGTTTTTTTTTATATCATAATAAATAACAAGTTGTTGAGGTGAAGATTGTTTTGAGCATCACTAAAAAGGAATGACCTTTTTTGTTGTTGTTAGCATTTGTATGATATGGTTACATTCAAATTTGGATTTGGTTCATTCCTCATTTAAGAATTTATGGGATTTCATTACTAAAATAATTTAATTAAACATAATGAATTTTATGCTAAATTGAATTTTTAGAATAAAACTGTTAACATTAATTCATTGTTGAATGTTAATATGGCAATTAGTTTTCGATGGCAGAAATGAATTTCGTTGGGAGGAATGTGGCAAAATTATCTCTAATAAAGAATAAATCGATGCAGAACAAATCTTCTTATCAAACATTAATCATCTCTTGCCTTCCATGGGCGACCTTCTTCTTCATTAATGTTTTTAGTATCATCTGAACTACCTCTCTTTTTTTATAATTATATCTCTTTTTTTTTACAAAGCTATTATATGAAAATATGATTGTATATATACATTATATACAATCATATTTTCATATATATACAATCATATGTTCATATAATAGCTTTGTAAAAAAAAAGAGATATAATTATAAAGAAAGGGAGGTAGTTCAGATGATATTAAAAACATTGAAGAAGAAGAAGGCAGTGGCTATGTCCCGATGATCCGTACAAAATTAAGAAAATCGTTTGTTTTGAAATAGTCCTCAATTGTAAAAACTATATCTGTTCATTGTAATGATGATGGAGTCATTCAATTGGGTATGTATGAGTTCAAATTTGGGTTCCTTATACCATTTGATTTAGCTTTGATTGTTCTATACTATTTGCTCATTAGGTAAAATGCATGGTATATATGGTTAATCTAATATAGTGATCCATACTATATCTGGGAAATTGTTCATTGTATTTACTACAAATTTTATTAAAGTAAAGAAGTTGTTAAAAAAGGGTGTCAATATACCAACACCTGAGGGAAGATCTTTGATTGTTTCAATTGAAGGCTTGTAATGTGGAAGGAGCCTTCTTGAGAATCAAGACATTGGTAACTCCTTTACTTTTGCTTCCAAATCTAATGTAACTTGGAATCCAAAAAAATAATTATTTCTTTTTGTTTTCAATGGAATATTAGGCTTGAAACTTTATTTATTATTTTATCTGTACAAATTGTTAAACTTCTAGTTAAAATCTTGTAATACTTACCATATATCGGTATATTATATTGCTTACCATATTTCAATATTTATATTTATTATTACTTTATTGTTAATAAATATTAATGATTAAGAATAGTAGTTAACTTAAATACGTGATATTTTGATCTTATTAACATTAAAACTTTAGGTATAATTATCTTTTTGTGTCCACAAAATATTTACTTTTCAAAATTTAAATTAACTACTGTGTTTTTTTAACAATATATTTAAAACTTTGAAAACATTTTACAATTTTTAGATGCTCCATTTTTTTCTTGAAAATTTTGTATAAACGGAGGTGTATTATGTACAATAGGCATCATTAAAGAATTATTTATGTATAAATCCATATATTTAAATAAATTTATAGAGTTTGAATGCATTAGGTTAAAATATTTTAATGTTTTGCAATGATTTTAAAAATTCAACATCAAAAGTCAAACTTTTTGCCATGATTCACAAATTCGTCGCCAAAGGCCTCACTTTTGGTGACGAAAATGCTAAACTGTTACAAAATGTGGAGCATTTTGTGACAAATCCTATTAATCGTTGCCAAATACATGCATTTAGTGATGATTTATGGAAATGTCATGAAAAGATAAGCTTTTGGAGACATTATTGAAAATCGTCACCAAAAGCTTACTTTTAGCAACAATTTTCAAATCATCGCCAAAAAAATCATGTTTAAATCTCAGTTTTGTTGCAACGGCTATCAGGCAATCTAGAAATGATTCTGTATTTGTTATTTTTGTGTCATATATTACCAATTAATTATCGACTTCATGCATCTTTCTAACTTCAAATTGGTATTTATTCATTCTTTTAATAAATTATTAGACTAAAAAGTTAATTGCTCATATGACCTTGTAAGATTATTATCTCAAATTTCTTTGCAACGTAAGAATACTAAAACCCATAATGTGTTTTCTTACTTTAAGAATTCCGTTTTTTCATTAGGAAGATGTTTTTTTGTTGGCACCATATTCCAGAGTTTTGAATGAGCCTAAATACTTAAGGATAGCAGAAAGTAAATGGATGAGTATTAACCAATTAACATAAAAATTGATAAATATAAACAAGTTTTTAGGGTTTATACCTATAGAAAAAGTTTCTTTTTATTATTGTAACGGGAGTTTTATTTTATTGATCAATCAAATACACTTGGAAGGATTTTTCTTCATATTTCTTTTTAAAGGAACTCTTATTTTAGATTAACTAATAATTTATTATCTTATCTATCTTACAAGTAGTAATCAAATCCTCAAGTTTTATTACTCCTAATTTTATCTTTCGTGTGAGTGTGATGTTTCATATCATTATTCTCTTGTGTTAATTTTGAGTCCATTCTTAAATCAAACTTATCTTGATAGAACAATCCTTGATCCTATGCATATTAGTATTGGATCTCATTAGTCCTATTGGTGAAGGTCATATAAGAATTTGGTATCAAAGTCATTTTATATATTCAAGTTTGTTTTTGATATCAATTGTTTATGTTTCTCTTGTCATTGTATCTTACATTCAATTCCTTTTTTTTGTTTCTCTTGTCATTATTAAACACAATTCTTTAAAATAGATTGTTCTTATCGTTCCTATTTCTTGTTTCATGATTTTATAAGTTATTAAAAAAGAGAAAAAATATCATCTAACGTATATACAAGGGGTTAGATTGCAAAATCCTTTATAAGTAGGGATATGTATTCCTTTTCCCATAAGGACAAGGTATTTTATACATCAAATATATTCTTTTTATTATATTTTTATTTTTTCATATTGTTTAAATCATTCTTGTCAAGTTTTTATTTTTCTTCTCTCTTTGATTTAATTGAGTTCCATAAAGTTTAATAATCTATTCTTGATTTTTTATGCTTTCTTGGCTTTTAGTGGCATCATCTTTGTTTTTCCTTTTTTTTCTAATTTGCTTCTTTGGGAGTTATTTGATAAAGGAAATATTAAAAATAGTCTTTTTGATATATTGATTCATTTGTAAAGAACCTTTGTCAAGAATTTAGATTGTGAATATAATGGATTTTAAGAGAAATATGTAACATTTTCTTTCTAGTTCATTATGACTCAAAACCAAAACGAAAGCTCATCTAAAGACAAGAAAGTAAACAAAAAGGAAGGAGTAAGGATGGAGTATGAGTTTATCATGAACGTAATACAAGGTCAATATGAGCAACTCATTAGATAATTTACTGAAGTTAGGGATAGGTTAGAGGTACATAAGGTTGTCATAACTAGTCTATAACATAACTCACCTATACCTACTAGAATGGATGACTTTGAGGTTTATATGGAGGTTGATAGTGTTGCTGACTACTTTGGAGAGATAAACCTAAATGGGGGTAGAGGGGAAAGAGATAGAAAAGGAGGTAAAATAAGCAGAAAACAAGGGGATATATTCAATTTAGGCAATAAGAGAGGGTATAGGAAAATTATTAATAACAATATAAGTAATATAAGGTGATGATATTACCTTTTATAAGAAGGATAGGCTTTAATGCCTATATGGAGAGGGAAAAATGTGTAAAGTTAGTCTTATATTTTTATAATTGTTTAAAAGAGAAAAAGATTAAATTAATATTCTTAGAATATAGTAATTATGTCATAAGTTGGTGAGATATGTAAACCCTCACTATGAAAAGGCATCTAAAACCACATATCAAGATATTAAAGGAGATGAAATTGGTGATGAGAAAACATTTTATACTAAGTTTCTTTTATAGGGATCTCTATAAAAGGTTAGAAACACTAACTTCATATTCTAAGAGCATGAAGGAGTACCACAAGGAGATAGGGGTTGCTATAGCTAGGGAAAATGTGAAGGATGAACAAAAAGTAACAATGATTTGTTTCATTTATGGACTAAACTTAGAAATTACAAATATTGTCGAGCTACAACACTATGTGGAGTTAAAAGATGTTGTTCATATAACTATGAAGGTAGAAAGACAACTCAAATAGGGGCCTATTAATAGTTTTGGTTTTTAATGCATGTTCTTCATCATAGAGCAAATTATGGAATAAAAAGAAAGATAAATCTCCAAAGCCAAACTAAAAGTGCAAGCACCAGATGGAGAGAAAACTAAAATCAAATCTTCTTTAACAATTAGGAACTAAGATATCAAGTGTTTGGGAAGAGGACATATAGCTTCATAATGTCCCAACAAGAGAGTGATGATGTTAAGAGAAGATGGAGAGTATGTGTTTAAGAGTGAAGCGGAGGAGAGTGAGGATGTGCCTAGTTTAGAGGATTCTACTTATGATAAGTGCATTGAGAGGATCAAATAAGGGAGGATGTTGATCACTAAGAGGATATTGAGTATGTGTATGAGAGATAATGGTCTAATAAACCACTAGATAGTCTTTTCTATATGAAACATTTCATCAAGGATTGAATTTTTGATATAATCATAAATAGAGGAAGTTATATGAATTAACTAGTGTGAAGTTAGTGGAGAAGTTAAGAATATTAACTGTAAAAAACCCTAAATTATGCAAGTTATAAGGGTTAAATAAGAATAAAAAGTTTAGAGTCACAAAGCAAGTTTTAATTTCTTTCTTAGTTAGGAGATACAAGAATAAGGAGCAATGTGATGTGACTTTTATATAAGTAGGTTATATTTTATTAGGGTGTCATTAGCAATTTGATAGGCAAGCATGTATGGCAGGGGCTAAAATTGCTATTCCTTTACCATGAAAAATAAACTAATCACCTTGCTTGTTTTCACCAAAGTAAGTTTATGAATATTAAATTAAGAGTTATGAAAGTGAGTAAAACATATTGAAGGGAAAGAAACAAGAGCATACACTTAGGTAGAAATCAAACACTTTAGACAAAGAAAAAAAGGAGATAAATATGAGAAGAAAAGAGCAAGAGTGGGAGATGTGAGAGATGCATTCTTCGCTAAAAGCTAAATGCTTTTTCTTATTTACAGAAAATCTTTTCTTTCTTATGATGTTGATGTTAATACTATTTTGCCTAGTAGTGTTGTGCATTTTTCACAATAATTTATTGATCTATTCTATAAGGATATTTTGAGTCGGTTATTGCCTATAAAAAGGATTGGGCTCCAAATCAACTTTATTTTTAAATATCAAATTCTAAATCAGCTTGTATATATAACAAATTCAAAGGAGACAAAAGAGATACAAAAAACTAAAAGAAGTTTTGGAGAAAGGCTACGTGAGAGGGAGCTTAAGCCCTTACGTCATTCCTATTTTAGTAGTAGTGAAGAATGATAGATCGTGGAGAATGTATGTAGATTTTTACGCTATCAACAAAATTATTACAAAGTATAAACATTTTATTCCTAGATTAGATGGCACATTTAATAAGTTGCATGGTGGATGCTTATTCTCTAAAATTGATCTAAATTATGGTTATTATCAAATAATGATTAGAGAAGGAAACGGATGAAAAACTACCTTTAAACTAAATATAATTTGTATAAGTAGTATGGCATTTGTTTTAATTAATACACCTAGTACTTTCATGAGATTTGTTGGCCCCCAAATTTTTTTTCTTTAGTTAAGCATCATTCAAATGAATTATGAGGTGTTGATAGATTTATTTTTGGACTTTAAATAATTATGTCTATGTTAGTAGGATTTCATTCATTGGATTATCAAATTAAAAGTGGTAAGAATGCATGAGGGTAATTTTGTCATAACACTTAAGCATTTAAGATCTTAAAGCATTAAAGGAAGGGTAAAGTGGACTTTTAGCATTCATTAAGGGTAGAATGGGAAGAGAAAAAATGTTGTCTTGCATTTGGGAATAAAAAAATGTGAATTGAAGGGAAAGAAGAGTGAATTATGAAAACAAAGAAGAGAGGAAGAGAGGTTTTGGTTCTTTAAGAGAAAAGAAGGAAGTTTGAGTTAGGTTTCATCTTTTCTTAGCTTTTAAGAGTGAATTTGAGGAAAAAGAAAAAGGAAGAGAAGAGCTTTCATTTAAGCTAAGAATCTTGTTACATGGTAAAGACTCAAGGTAAGTTCAATTTCTAATCTTTTGGATTTTCAGAAGGGTTTTGATTCATGAAGCTTAGGAAATGCATGGGTTTAAGTATTATAGGGTCAATTTTAGTAAATGTGTATTCTTTAGGTTTCCAATTTGAATTCTTATTGAATGAGATTTTTGCAAATGTTGAAGGAAATCAAGAAAGGCAAGAGGAGTAAGAGGAGAGGCACCCTTAAGCAAATTTTAAGCAAGGAATTCAAGGTGGGTTACTTTTTTTTATAGTTGAGTCATAAGCCATTAATGTTTCTTCCAGATCAAGAAAGTTAAATGTTTTCAATTGTGTTATTGTTAGAAAAAAATAAGCATGATAAAACATAATCATAAAGATCATGTGAAATACAGTATCATTTCATATGCAGATAAAAAAAATTACATACTTGAATTTTTATTGTAGTTCCATCGATTAAAGAACTTTGCTTAAACATTTTACCGTAGAGAATCTTTGTCTTCTTTTGTTGTTCTTCGTGTAAAAGACCATCACTTGAGGAAGAAACACACGCTGATGTTTTCTATATGTTTCATGCTTTGGTTCTTTTACAGTTAAACAAAACCATAACTCCCTTTGGTAGTTATGTGAAGAACATTGACTTAAAAACCCCTTATGGGTGTATAATAAGTCATTATCTCCCACTCACACATGATGGGTTTTATTCTAATTAAAAAAAATCTACAGTGCTCATACTAGTTTAATAACCGATGTGACCAACAAATGACGAGAGCCCATTGCCATATACTTGTTAGGAGTATATGACATCTTGATTAACAAATTGATCCTTGGACTTAAGTGTCATTGAGTAGACACTGTATGCTATACCCTAGGTCATATCTCACATTTGCATTTTTCTTTGATCTCAGTTAGTTTCTTTAAGTCATAACTGTATTCAAGTTCTTTACCGAAGAGACGATGGCCATCTATAAATACTTTTCATGTGAGTCAATGACTAAAAATAAATGACCTTCCTCTATTCTCAATTATATTTTGAATTAAATTTAATTTGCTTTCCTAGAATTATTCCATAGGATTGCATCTTGCATGATCTTTTGGAAATAACCTAAAGTAGCAAACCTTAAATTCAATTCTCAAGAATGAAACAAGAGTCATAAGGGTATATAATGAGGTTCTTCTCAACCTCAAGGCTCTCACACAATGTAAGATGAGATCTTACAACTTATATTAATCCCTTTTTGTGGTTAGTTTTACACACATGGTACGGGTCATATGCTACGGTATTTACCCACTTCGTTTAACTTAAACATCTTTATTCAAGAAATACCGTATAGATGATAGTTCAAACATACTCAATGTTTAACTTAAGTTCACTTATCTACTCAAAAACTTATTTAGAACTCTCATCTGGCAACGTAAGACAAATATAGTGATTAATAAATAACTTTGAACCAATTTCCTTGCAACATTTATAGTTTACGTTTCTCACTCTCAATTATCACCTAGATAATAAACGTTAAACTTGCCTCATCTCTATCGAGCATAAACACTAGAGGTGATGTCCCATGTGAGAGAGCCAATCTATAATCTGTCTCATATATTTATTATTCATAATAAAATATATTTATACACAAACACATATATTCATGAATCAAATGATACACAATGTATAATCTTCATCATATAGTATATCCAAACATATGACATTCGACTGAGTGAACATACATAGAGTTTATAAGTACATTTCAACATCTACGTAGTCCTAGTGACTTTACATGCCCAATGTATACATCTTTATAATTTGGCTTTGTCATTGGGTCTGCTATCATATCTCGTGTAGATATATATCTCATGTTCACTTCTCCTTGTGCAACTATATCTTTCACATAATTATATTTAGTATCTATGTGCTTTGTCTTATAATGAAATTTGGGGTCTTTAGTATAAGTGGTGGCAGCTTGACTATCACAGTTGATGGTCACTAGATTAATTTCTCTTTTAGTGACTCCCAAATGCCCAAAAAATTGATGAAGCCACATAGCCTCTTATACTGTAGTTGAGAATGCTATAAATTTAGCTTCCATTGTAGATAATGCAACGTAAGATTATTTCTTACTTTTCCATGATATTGCTCCATGGTTTAGTATGAATATATATCCTGAGGTAGATTTTATTTCATCTAAATCTCCTCCCCAATCTACATCTGTATACCTTTGTATACATAGATCATTGCCTTGATAACATAATGCTAGTCCATGGTTCCCTTTAGATACTTCAATATTCTCTTTACTGATTTCCAATGTGATTGGCCTAGATTTGATTAATATCTGCTTACCATCCTAATAACGTAACAAATATCTGGTCTTATACAAGTCATTGCGTACATAAGACTTCCAACTACACTAGAGTAGGGAACATTCTTCATTTGTTCCCTTTCTTGTGGCATTGATGGGTAATTTCTCTTACTAAGGCCTTCATTTTTACAATGGGATTATCAATTGGTTTGCAATCTTGCATACGGAATTGTTCAAGAATTCTTTGAATGTACATCTCTTGTGAAAGCAATAACAATTTCTTTAAACGATCTCTTGAAATCTTGACTCTAAGAATGTTACTGCTTTACCCATGTCTTTCATTTCAAATTCAGATGATAACCAATCTTTGATTTGCCTAAGAAACTTACAGTCATTACAAGCAATCAATATATCATCCACGTATAAAGATAAAATTGCGAATTTATCATTGAATCTCTTAACATACATATAATGGTCTTCATCGATCATTTGAAAATCATACGAAATAATTACATTATGAAAACAAATATACCATTGTCTTGAAGACTACTTCACGCCATAAATTGATTTTAATAATCAACATACTTTATTTTCTTGACCCGCCTTGATGAAACCTTCAGGTTGTTTCATATAGATTTCTTCATCTAATTCTCCATTGAGAAAAGCAGTTTTTACATCCATTTGATGTAATTCAAGATCCATACTAGCTACTATAGTCAGAATAAGACAGATTGAAGCAAACTTCACAACAGGTGAAAAAGTTTCCTTATAATCAATTCCCTCCTGTTGTGTGTATCTTTTTACTACAAGACGTGCCTTATATATTTCAATATTGCCATCAACTTTTCCCTTAAGTTTTAAGAACCCATTTGTTCCTAATTGCTTTACACCCTTCAGGGAGGTCAACCAAGTCCTGTACTTGATTTGAGCTTAAATAAGTCATTTCTTCTATCATTGCTTTCATCCATTCTTCTTTAGCAGGGCCAATAAGAGTCTCACTTATATTCCTTTACTCTTCTTGCAGAACAATCATATTAATTTCTCCTTTAATCTCAAAATGACGTCGGGGAATTATTCCTCAATTACTTCATCTTAACTGAGGTTCATTATAAACAAATTCATGATTAATCTGATTGCTCTTTCTTGGATCAGTCATCATAGAGAACCTTTCTATAGAATTGCTCCCACTTGGTTGAAGTTTCCCATCTTGATTCTTCATAAAAGAATCATTCTATTCAAGCGACTTATATAACAATAGGTCTTTACTTATTTCACCTTGCTTAGGAAAATCATTCTCTAAGAATGTTACATCTTGTGATTCAAATTCAGTTACACCTACATTACTTTGTTCACTAATGAACACCTATCCTTTTGAGTGTTCTAAGAATCTAATAAAAATACTTTTTCTCCCTCTTGGGCCTAATTTCCCATATTTATAAAAGAGATCATAAACATAGGCTGCACACCCCCAAGGTTTGAGACTTGACATATTAGGTATCCTAACAGTCCATAACTCATATGGCGTGCTAGTAACTGATTTCGTGGGCTTACGATTAAGTACATAGGTGGCTGCTAGCAGTGCATCATCCCAAAAAGTGATTGGTAAATTTACTTATGCCATCATGGACCTAATCATTTCTAATAATGTCCTATTTCATCTTTCAGTGATGCCATTTTGTTGTGAGGTTTTAAGAATTGTTAATTGCTTTTCTATTCCTTTCTTATCATATAAAGCCTTGAACTTTTCTGATAAGTATTCTTGTCCACGATCAGTTCGTAACGCTTTTATTTTCTTATCTAATTAATTCTCAACCAAGTTCATGTATTTTATGAAACAATCGAATGCTTCTGATTTATGAGAAATCAAATAGACATGACCAT
>JANSVA010000217.1:10741965-10752311 GCA_025504915.1 Erythroxylum reticulatum
CCATAACATGCATGCTCGTGCCGAGATGAGTTTACACACTCATAACCCGTTCCAATTTACTATTTTACCCTTCCCATTGGTGATGGGATGTTATACTTACAAAAATTTAAATGATTTAAAATGAGCTTACCTTGAGTCTTCACCAAATATCAGGAATCTTGGCTTAAATGAATGCTCTTATCTCCCTCATTCTTTTTCTCTTCTTGAGCAACCTCAAATTCACTCTTAAAAGCTAAAAAAGGATGAATTCCTACTTGCTCTTACTTCTTTCCTCTCAAGAACCGAAACCTCTCTTCTTTCTCTCTTTGTTTTCGTTATTTCTCTTCTTTCTCTCCTATCTTCATTTTTCTCTTCTTTAAGAAGAAGAAAACACTTCTTTCTTCCCATTTTACCCTTAATGATTGAGAAAATTCCACCTTGCCCTTCCTTTAATGTCTTATGGGTTTTAAACTTGAGTGAACTACTAAAATTACCCTTTATGCATTCTTACCACTTTAATTCAACTAACCTATGAAATAAATTCTATTAACATAGACATTAAAAAAATTAACTCCCAAAAATTTACCTAGCCAAACCTCATAATTTATTTAAATCATTCTACTTACTCTTCGTTCTTTCCTCCCAAGAACCGAAACATATCTTCTTTCTCTCTTTGTTTTTGTTATTTCTCTTCTTTCTCTCCTATCTTTGTTTTTCTCTTCTTTAGGAAGAAGACAACACTTCTTTCTTCCTATTTTACCCTTCTTGATTGAGAAAAGTCCACCTTGCCCTTCCTTTAATGTCTTATGGGTTTTAAACTTAAGTGAACTACTAAAATTACCCTTTATGCATTCTTACCACTTTAATTCAACTAACCCATGAAATAAATTCTATTAACATAGACATTAAAAAATTAACTCCCAAAAATTTACCTAGCCAAACCTTATAATTTATTTAAATCATGCTTAACTAAAGAAAAAAATTCAGGGGCCAACAATAGATGATACTAAAAACCCTTGAAGAAGAAGAAGATCGGCCATGGAAGTCAAAGGGTGATTAGTGTTTGAAAAGGAGATTTGCTCTATATTAATTTTTTCTTCAATGGGAAGAATTTTTCTATATTCCTCCCAATGGAGCTCATTTTTTATTTCGACATTCCATGATGAATTATTGTTAGTAGTTTTATTTTGAAAAGTTAGTTTAGCATAAAATTCATTATGTTTAATTAAATTCTTTTAGTAATCAAATTTCATAATTTCTCAGGGGTGGAATGAACTAATCCAAAATTGAATGGCTAAATGTTGAAAACGTAATGAAGTACATAACATTCCATTTTAGAAGTTAAATACTTTCACATGCCTTTCATAAAATAGTTAGTAGGCTTTCCTTAAAAAAGCATTGATGGTGGGAAAAAATGTCAAATCTATATACAACCAACATAGAAACATAATTGACCATCTTCCAAGCATAAACATAAAAAAAAAACCCATACAAGAAAAGAAGAAAACAAAACCCACATAAACTCCAAAACTTAGTAGAAAAATATAGCATAACGGAAGAAGGATTCTTGAAAATAGAAAAGATGAATAGTACCAACATAGGACACGATGCTCGTTCAATGATGAGGACCACGACATAGGAGACAACGATCATAGAGGAGATGATTCTTCTTCGGAAACACGATGGCTAACAAGAAAATAAAAAGAGCTTAATTTTTGTGTTTATAATAACCTAGTAGAAAATGAAGTCATTTGTTGTTAAACAAAACGACATTGTTTATTGTTAAGCAAAACAATGTCGTTTTCGATTAATAAGGAAGAAATTTACCATAAGGCGACAATTCAAATAGTCATCACCAAATGGTGGGCCGTTACCATTTGGCTTGACCTTTGGCTAACATAACTAGATATAATATATAAATTATACATAACAGTACTAAATTATATATAATAAATAGATAATTACGATTAAATAGACTAATATATTGCATAAGTAAGATATGAGAAAAAATATATATTATCTATACATTTATAAATCATATATTATCTATACATTTATAAATCATTTTACTAGTTTCAATTATTATTTATATATTTATATAACATTTTATTAATTATCATATTTAATAACAATTATTGAAATTTAGTTAAAAATAATTTAGTTAACAACAATGCCATATTTATTTTTTATTAATCTCTTTTAATATATTTGATTTGACAATTTGATGTGGTCTTACAAAAATCCATTTATTATATATAAATTCTATACTAATTTATAGAAATGATAAATTAAAAAATTAGTAAAATATAAAAATACATAATATTGTTGACGATTTTATAAATTGGTTGCCAAAACTCACCATTTTTTTAACATTTGGCGACAATTCGCAAATGTTGCATAATTTAAAAAGAAGGAAGAATACGAAGAAGTTTGTTCAACGATACATGACATCATGTTCGCTTTATTTAAGCCTAAACAACCCGAGCCCCCTACATGTTTTCCCTTTGCCTCTTTTCTCTATGCATGTTTCTTATACCAACATTCTATGTTGTTCATTTGTTCTTCCACTGTCTTCCATTTTGTGCTTCCATCATCTCCAGTGAATAGTCAGTCGAGTTTGGTCATTGATGCTTTATTCTTGGGTTTTTTTTGGTTTCATTGTTGTAATTAAATGGTTTGATGTTGGTCAACTTTTTGGATGTTGTTTGAGTTGTTTACATTAATTTGAAATGTTAATGGTTGAATGTTAGTTTGAATGTGTTAATTGTCGGTGAAGAAATGGAAATGACGTCAATTTTGAAGTTAGTTAGGGATGAATTGAGTGATGCATATAAAGTGTTTAATGAAAGTTCTCTTAGGAATGTGTTAATGCTTGCTTAAGTGTATCTATTGTTTTATTAAGTGAACAAAGATTTGATGAAATTTTATTGAGCAAAGTTCCTAAAAATTTAAGAAATTGAAACGGTTAAAGAAACTTAGTATAAAGGTTCATTCATTAAATTTAAAATCATTAAGACCATCAAGTCCAATATCTTGTCTCCATTAATCTAAAACTGGCATCCTTATTCTTTTAGTAAAGATGTCATTTTCCTTATTATTCAAGTCGAAAAGGGTTCCAAATCAGGTTATAGAAAAATCAAAGTTAACTAATCTACTTCCTTAATAAGATCAAAGCAAATATTACATAAGTAAGTATATCTTCATTATTAGTTTATGATATATGAGAATTTTCCTAATAAAAACAACAACTTCCCTTTTTTTATAAGTTCTCTTAAAGTTATAAACCCGTAGGTCCAGCAATATTAATTAAGCTCTTAGACTTATTATATATGTATTTTTGTTCTCTTAAATTTCCAAAGCCTTAGGTTTAATATTGTAACCTGTTAGTCTTTTTCATTTCAAGCTCTAAGTAAGCCATTATTTCAATCTTTTAAATAATTTCCTATTAGTTTTAAATTCTTAAGCTATAGGTTCTATGCTGAATGTGCATCATTACGCCAGTCAAAATAAAATAACAACACCTACTACTATAGCAATGGTGAGTCTATATCGATCCCACAGAGAGTGTTTGTAAAGTTTATAAAATGAAATTAACTGGTGTTAGGTATAATGGGGGGTTTTGTTTTTGAAAGAAGAAAATAAAATGAAAATAACTAATAAAAACAAATTAAAGAAAACATGCAAAGAATGATAGAAGTGGGGAATTTGGTAAGGACCCTTGTTAAGTCATCAAGTTGCACTTATTTTATACTTAATTATCTTTAATGTGTTGAAATTATTATCCGAAATTAATGGAATTATCTTATAATTGTTTACAGATGATTTTCAACACCTTAGAGACAAAATTGAATCAAAAAGATGCAAAAGAATGAAGAAAATTTGAAACTCTACGTTTGACAACAATTCAGTGACTAAGTATGGGCACGTCTAAGGATGTAATAAATCTGTGGATTAATTTTCAAAAGTCAAACTCGAGATTCTCACAATCTTTAAAAATTATATTGCCATCTTTCAAGGGAATTGACCACCTAAAATTAGGGGATACATTATCTGAAGAGAATCAAGGAAAGATAGGAGGGAAATTGGAAAAACAAGCATAAAAGGAGAGAGGATCACTATTCACGCAAGCTAGACTAAGTTTAGAAAAATTTTCATTTCTGCTGTTTTCTTTTCAATCTTTTTACATTTTCTACACTTTCTCCATTAGCATTTTCGTGTTTTTCTGTAAAGACTAAGGATGGAGACTTTACGCTTTGTTATTTCTTTCGTTTTCGATTCTATTATGAGTAACTAAACTTTTTGTCTTGGTTGAAGGGATCCGTGTTATCCGCTAGTACGTGTGAGATGTTTTGAATAAAGTTTATGTTGATAATAAACATTGAATATCTTCCGATCTACTTTTTTTAATTGAATTCGTTGGTTTCTAGGTGCGCAACTAGGGATTAATGTGTTCAACCACTAGATTAACGAAATATGACGTTCAGTTTCGCTAATCACAAGTAGCAATTAGGATTGTCTACTCTATGTTAGAGTCAGAAAATTTTAAGGAGATATTCTCTTGATTGATTGCACGTCGTACATATATTTCACTTGCTCATTGGTTTTTGATTCGTAAAACTATTATTCAATTAGACCTACGATTGTATCTAGGTTGTTGTTTAATAATAATGTTAGGATACATGTTTCTAGTCATTACACTTAATACCCCCAATGAATGTTTATTAATGATTGAAATTTTATATCTAGGAACCATTTTAGTGTGATAACATTGGTGACCCAAAACTAAGGTTTGTCTCTTATATTTTTAGATCTAATTATTTCTCTTTACTTTCGATTTTTCTTATATTTTTCCTTAAATTATTGTGAATCAAACCTCCCTATTTCGTTACTTTCTTTTAGTTTTAAACATCACTAACCTTTACTGTTAAAAATTTCTCGTGGGAACAATATCCACTTACCATTACTACATTCATTTGTATTAACGTAAGTGATTTCTTTTGAATTTGGTTGCAGGTGACAGCATTACCAAATTTTGGCATTGTTGCCAAGGAATTTTTGATGGTTTATGTACGTTACGCATTCAAACCAATCAGATAATTTGCAGTAGAACCCTGAAATCAAGAAGACAACAAAAAGACTGCAGAAATAGACCAAACTTCAAAAGGAGATGCAGAGAATGGATAGAATAGTTGCAAACCACACTCTTCGCGAATTAGCCGCACCCACGGATGCGCAATAGCCTCATTGAATCAATTTTCTAAATTTAGGTGATAACAATACCTTTGAACTAAAATCTGGGCTAATTCATTTGTTACCTATTTTTAGGGGTTTACTGGGAGAAGACTCGTACAAGCACTTGAAGGAATTCGACGTGGTTTGTATGGGGATGAAACCGATGAATTTGACGGAAGAGTAGATTAGGCTGAGAGCCTTTCCATTCTCCCTTAAAGATGATGCGCAAGATTGGTTGTACTATTTAGTCAGAGAAAATGTACAATCGTGGGCTAAAATAAAGAGGCTTTTCTTTGAAAAGTATTTTCCAGCATCGAGAGTAGCCAATATTTGGAAAGAGATTTGCGGAATTCGTCAAGACACGGGAGAAACACTCTACGATTATTGCGAAAGATTCAAGAAACTCTGCGCTAGCTATCCACACCATCAGATAACCAAACAATTATTAATTCAATATTTCTACGAAGGGCTCTTGCTTTCGGATAGGAGCATGATTGACGCTGTAAGCGGTGCTACTTTAGTTGATAAAATGCTAGCGATCACAAGATAATTAATTGCAAACATGGCCTCTAACACGCACTGGGCATGGATCAAAAGGCATGAATGAAGTTAGTGCGACCTCGTTGGAAAGGAGATTATCTCACTTCTTTGGTGCGACAATTGGCAGTCACGAAGAAAGAAGCAAACGTATGTGGTATATGCTCAATGTTAGGACATTATACTGATTTATGTCCAATTTTGCAGGAAGAAAACGCAGAGTAGGTGAATGCCGTAGGAGGATTTACTGGGCCGAGTCAAAGGAAGTATGACCCATTTTCTAACACCTTTAATCCGGGGTGGCGCGATCTCTCGAATTTGCACTATAGGAATCCTCAAAGACAGCAAGCGATCACGGATTTTCAATAATATAGACAACCATACGTGCTATGACAAAATCCAAATATAACATTAAATGCTGAAGGTAAGTCTTATTTGGAAGATATGTAGCAGTCAAAAAACTTTGACTGTTAATACTTTGACGTTTCAGCGGAATACTGAAACAAGTATTCGAAATTTGGAAAATCAACAAAGGAATTTCGAAAACCAAATGAGTCAAATGGAAACTACCATTAATTGATTGGAAGCACGAGCTTCTGGAAATTTTTCAGCGCAACCGGAGATTAATCCTAGACAAAGTGCTAAGGGTATCACATTGTGAAGTGGTAAGGAACTATAAGAACCACCTCCAAAAAATTCCAGAAGAGAAATAGAGGGAGAAATTACGCACATAGCACCTTCACAACATGAATTGACGCAAAAATTGGTGCAAAACAAGGTGCTTCCACCTCCTTTTCTGAATCAATTTGCAAAAGCAAAGAAGGAAGAACAAGAGAAGGAAATTTTGGAGACTTTTCGAAAAGTTCGGGTAAATATCCCTCTTCTTGATACAATTAAACATATTCCACAATATGCTAAATTCCTTAAGGAGCTTTGTACATCAAAGAGGAAACTAAAATTCGATGAGAAAGTATAATTGAGAGAAAACGTTTCAGCAATTTTGCAAAAGAAAAAGCTTCCACCAAAATGTCAAGATTTAGGTATGTTTACTATCCCGTGCCTAATTGGTAATTTGCGGATTGAAAGAGCTTAGATTTAGGTGCATCCATAACTGTTATGCCATACAATGTGTATAAATCTTTAAATGTTGGACCTCTTAAAGAAACTAACATAGTGATTCAATTAATGGATAGCTTAAATACTTATCCGAAAGGTGTGTTAGAAGACATATTGCTTTAAGTAGGAAACATGCTTTTTTCGGCTAATTTTTACGTTTTGCAAATGGGCACCGATGATGCTTCTTCCTTCACTCTGATTTTATTCAGAAGGCCATTTTTGAAAATGACTAGAACCAAAATAGATGTTCATGATTGATCTTTAACTATAGAATTTGATTGTGACTTATTTAAATTCAATATTTATAATACCGTGAAAATTCCAGATGATGAGCAATCTATTGTTTCTATGGATTTTATTGATACATGAATGCAAAGGAATTGGATTTTGGAAGAAAAAAATGAATTTGAAATGATTTTGGTAATGGAAAAGGCGTCAACTTGGCAAGGAGGTGAGGAAGCTGCGTTATCTAGTGAACAAGGGGAGAAGACGTTAACTTCACAAGGAGATAAAGAATCGTTATTCTTTAATGGCCAATTGGAAAACGCAACTCATTGGCAAGATAGGGAAGAATTGATGTTAGCGAGTGAATCACCAGCTGCGCCACACGAGATCTCATCTTGCATGGAGACAACTGAACCCATTAACCAGCTCACATTCGTGAAAACATCCAAGAGAGTGGACAAGATACTGCCATCGTTGACCAGCCGACCAACATTGGAATTAAAGAGCTTACCTAGTCATCTAAAATACATCATTTTATGTGAGAAAGATACATTGCCTCTTATTATTTCTAATCAACTTTCGATGTGTAGGAAAGTTAGTTGGTTAACGTTTTAAAGGAGAATAAAGAAGCTTTCGGTTGGACGGTGGCCGATTTAAAAGGTATTAATCCCATTATCTGCATGCACCGAATTTTGATAGAAGATGAAGCGAAGGAGGTGAGGCAACCATAATGTCATCTAAACCCATCTATGATGGAAGTGGTGAAGAAAAAGATTTTGAAGCTTCTTGACGCGGGCATCATTTATCCGATTTCAGATAGTAAGTGGGTAAGTCTAGTCCAGGTAGTATCAAAGAAAACTGGTGTGACTGTGATTGAAAATAGCAATGGTGAGTTAATACTGAATCGTGTCCAAAATGGTTAGAAAGTATTTATAGATTATAGGAAAGCTTAATTCAGTTACTAGAAAAGATCATTTTCCGCTTCCATTTATTGATTAGATGCTTAAAAGACTTGTAGGTAAATCTCACTATTGTTGTTTAGATAGCTATTCAGGATATCATCAGATTTTGGTGGCACCTAAGGATCAAGAGAAGACAACCTTCATGTGTCTATTCGGCACTTTTACTTATAGAAGAATGCCATTTGGATTATGCAACGCACCCGTGACTTTTCAACAGTGTATAGTAAGTATTTTGTCCAACCTTGTGAAAAATTGCATGGAAACTTTTATGGATAATTTCACGGTATATAGGGAGTCTTTTGAAATGTGCATTGTCAACCTTGAAAAAGTGCTATAATGTTACAATGAACTAGTTTGGTTTTAAATTATGAAAATGTCATTTCATAGTTGATTAAGGCATTATTTTAGGCCATACTGTTTCGTCGAAAGGAATTGAAGTCGATAGGGCTAAGATAGATGTTATTCGATATTTATCTTATCCCGTGAATGTGAGGGAAGTCGGTTCTTTTCTTGGTCATGCAGGATTTTATTGGCGATTTATCAAAGATTTCTCCAGAATTGCGCAACCCATGTGTAGATTGATCCAAAAAGATGTGAAATTTGATTTCAACGAGCCATACATAAGTGCGTTTGATGAACTCAATGAGCGACTCACTACAACGCCAATTATTCAGCCACCACAATGGGACATGCCTTTTGAGTTGATATGCGATGCTTTAGATTATGTAGATGGAGTCATTTTGGGCCAAAAAGTGGACAAGGTACCTCATGTTATTTATTATGCTTCGATGACACTTAATGATGCCCAGAAAAATTATTCTACGACGGAGAAGAAGTTTTTAGTGGTCATCTTTAGATTGGAAAAGTTTCGGTCATACTTGTTAGGGATGAAGGTCATCATCTATTCAGACCATGCAGCTCTGAAGTATTTGGTGAATAAGAAGGAAGCAAAGCTGAGATTAATTGGATGGATATTATTGCTCCAACAATTTGATTTGGAAATTCGTGACAAGAAAGGAGTTGAAAATTTAGTGGCCAATTACCTCAGTAGGATCACATCAAGTACCGCATTTGATGTTCTTCATGACAAATTTTCAGATGAGAGTCTCTTTATAGTTCAACAGGTAATTCCTTAGTATGTGAACATAGTGAACTTTTTAGTAACTAAGTCTTTACTTAGTGATCTATCAAGAGCTAAGAGAGATAAAATCAAGCGAGAGGTTAGATATTATGTTTGAGATGAACCTCATCTTTGAAAATTTTGTTCTGATTAGATTGTTGGGAGATGCGTCACAGATGATGAAATTCCATCTATTTTGCATTCTTTTTTCATTCATCTATGTGTGGGGAACATTTTGGTCCCAAAAGAACTGCTAACAAAATTTTAAAATGTGGATTGTTTTAGCCTAAGTTATTTTATGACTCTTATATGTTTTGCAAGTCTTGCAATCGTTGTCAAAGAACAGGTAACTTGGGATCGAGGAGTCAAATGCCACTTACGAACATTCTGGTATATGAGATTTTTCATGTTTAGGGAATAAATTTTATGGATCCTTTCCCTTTATCTTTCGGTAAGAATTACATTTTGTTGGCAGTAGATTACGTTTCGAAATGGGTCGAAGCTAAGGCTACTATATCTGACAATGCTAAAAATGTTGTTGATTTTGTTAAATCAAATATTTTTGTTAAGTTTGGAATGCCTCGAGCTATCATTAGCGATCGAGGAACCCATTTCTGCAACAAGATTTTCGAAGCTTTGATGAAAAGATGTGGTGTCACACACCGAGTCTTTACCGCCTACCATCCATAGACAAGTGGGCAAACCGAGGTATTCAATCAAGAAATCAAGTCCATACTGAAAAAAATGGTGAATCCGAACTAAAACGATTGGAGTCTACGATTGGACGATGCTTTGTAAGCATACCAACTGCGTACAAAACCCCTATCGGCATGTCGCCTTACATGTTAGTTTCAATAAGCCTTGTCATTTACCTGTGGAAATTGAACATCGAGCTTATTGGGCTGTGAAGCAGTTCAATATGGATTAATTGGAGTTAAGTAACAGTAGGAAGTTAACCGCGCGTCATAACGCTGGTCAGAATTAAAATAACTAGTCTATTACTATAGTAGTGGAAAGTCTAGGTCGATCACACAGAGAGTGTGTGTAAAGTTTATGAAATAAAATTAACCTGTGTTTACATTAACAAGGGGTTTTGGGTTTTAAAAGAAGAAAATAAAATGAAACTAACTAATAAAAACAAATTAAAGAAAACATGCAAAAATGATAAATGTGGG
>JANSVA010000217.1:10759340-10774841 GCA_025504915.1 Erythroxylum reticulatum
ATTGCTTCTAATCAGGAAAAACTGAAAAAACAACTGATCTCCTAAACTCACTCCTGTCGGAAGATCGGTTGTGGAGGCATGCATTGGTCTGCTTGGGATCTCACTTCTATCGATACGCTCCTCCCAGAGCAGGAGCCCAGTAGTCTGCTCCATTGTCACTGCCAACGTGAAGTGTGCAAGATACAGGAACCAGACACAAACCTCTACTTCGCAAGTCCGGCAGGGGTTCTTCTTGACAGCCCTAAAATATTGATATTTCAAATGGGATTAATGAAGTGTTAGGTTTGAAAATCTACAGGAAATGAGACGAGAGAAAGATGAACTTTAAGCAGAAGAAATTTATGGTAGAAGAAGTGTACCGGTTGAGAAGTTGCTTTCCTCTTCAAGCGGTTATCGTTCAAAAGCTGGAAAATTAAAAAAAAAAAGAGAGGAAAACCAATTAACATTTCGCAAACTTCATTAATTTGAACTCCAACGTTCTACGACAGCTTTTAATCGTTGATAAAGCTGAAAACCTTCTTCTTTTAACAAGCTAGAGCTTTTTCTTTTTCTTTTCAAAAATCGAACTTTATTTTCTCCCCAGGCATACAACTTTAAAGAGTCAATGGATCCAAGAAAAGCATACCTGACCAGGGTCCTCTGGGAATATACAATTCCTTTCTCCTTGAACCTACCAAAAAATAACTATCATTAATCAATTAATGCCCAATACACGTATATGTCCACATCTGATCAACGTGTGTTTATGTCTCTGGAAGAGAGAGAGAGGGGACAGAAAATTTGAATATATAGTTTGGGAATTGGGAAATTATGGGATAGAATACATGTAGTTCCTTACAGATTGTTGATGTCTTGTGTTTGAGGATCCACAGCCCAAGTAGGGTACACTGAGAGCCTGTGTTCTTCCACGTAAGGAATAACAGAAGGTGGGAATTGTGAGGAGTTGCAATCACTAAAAGAATGTTAAAGGAACATTGCGAAATAAACAAAAAAAAAGAAGAAGAAGAAAACATGGTTGTTTGCAAAACTGAAAGATGCTAAGAAACGTCACCTCAATTTGGCTTTGAAGGAATCTGATGTATCCTATAGCTTCTAACAAGACAGATGCTGTGTCAGTCTGCATAAAGAAGAAACATCACACCACAAACTTCCAAAGTCATTCCTGCGTCTACTTTATACCGTAGATGAAAAATAAAAATAGATATAAAAAATCATAGTTCCACAGGATAATTTAAATAATAAGAAATTGGAGAATAATATTGGAGCTTTATTCGCGGGGGGAATTTCTTCTTTCTTTCTTTCTTTTTTTTACGAGATATCTGCATGACCAAAGGTATGGGCCTCATATAGTTAATAACTTCAGCTTTTAAACTACCTAGTGTCATTATCAAGATCTAGATTAATTACTGACTGTTTGTTTGGAGCTTATTTACCTTCCCAAATGGAGAGACTAGTTGGTGAAGGGCAGTGATTCTATCACCTAATTTCTCCTTTCTCACCTGCTAAAATCAAAGATGAAAATTGAAGAATTTCATAGTAATTTGATTGGAAAGTAAATCTTTACTTTTTTGTGGACATAAAGAGACGGCAAAAGAATCATAATGCCTCAAGAAATGGCCATTCAAGAAAGACAATAGTTCACAAGCCCACAGATGTTTGTATTTGTTTGCTTCTGTTGCGCATGTGTATGTTGTGTGAGATGAAAGGATTTGTATTGAACAACAGTAGATTACCTTAAATGTGGATTGGTTTGAAGAAGATGGCTGAAGCCTAGCTTTTTTAAGTGCCCCACCAGTAGCACTGCTGTTACACTACAAAAATAGTACCAAAAAGAGTTCTGATAAAGCATCAATATAAATAATTATATCAGCTTAATTTGCTCAACCATTCAGGGTTGGCCAATGGTTTAATACTATACAAGTTTATATACTTGATGAATTACTAAAAGTATTCTTGAAATGATGGAATTAATTTGGTTATGTAGTTTGATTAATAGATCTGAAAATAAGGAACAAATGAAATTGCTATAAGTCGACAAGTTTGCAGAACGTCATACTATGGAGATTTGTGGCTTCAAATCTCAGTGTCATACCTCAGGAGATCGATCTGGCGGTGGATGTCTCCCATCTCCCTTGGTAGAGAAATCCAACATGTTACTGCTGAAAGTTGTAACACAGGACTTGGGTGATGAAACAGGCATCAGTTGTGACCAAGTAGGTTTAGGTGCAGCCTGGAAGTCTTCGTTTGCATGTCCATAAGCATAGCTGCTTACAGAATTTACAGGATTTACATTAACTACTGATGCAGCACTTGAAGCATTGTGTAATATTTGATCCTCCCAATTCTCCACCTTCCTTCCTTGAAAGTGATCTATACTGCCCTTATCTTCATCGCCCACAAATCCACCCCTACAAAATCAATATCATATTTAGGTATTTATTAGAAGAAAAACAAAAGAAAAGAGAGAAAGAAAGGGAATCAATGATTAAGGAGACATGAGAGAGAAAGAGAGTACAAGAGTAGTTGGCTCCATGACTCCGGAAGTCGATCCTGGTTTTCATGCCAAGCAGGGACTGAAAG
The DNA here is from genome assembly GCA_025504915.1 of Erythroxylum reticulatum. NCBI lineage: Eukaryota > Viridiplantae > Streptophyta > Magnoliopsida > Malpighiales > Erythroxylaceae > Erythroxylum > Erythroxylum reticulatum. The sequence continues at coordinate 10,761,921 of JANSVA010000217.1, forward strand.
TGAAGAAGGCGAAGACGAAGAGTAAGGAATGAATTGAGGGAAGAGAACAGAAGGAGGCAAGAAAGGAGAGGTCTGTTGGTGGTGGTGGGATGGTGGTGGTCTCATGTTATTGATGCTCCACCAGTTAGGGCTTCCGGTCATCATTTGCTGCACCGGCGAGCTCTGCAGAATACCTCTATTCATTGCTTTCTCAACAAAACCTTGAAGAACTTTCTCAGCTTCCTTATTCTTCACTTTTTTCACTCAGGTCTAATGCTATCTTCCCCTTTTTGTTCTTTAAGCTTATCGGCTTTTTAAGCTCTTAGACAAGTCTTGGAGGAAAGTTTGAGCAAGTCGTCATATGTGGGATTGAGCAAATGAGAGAAACATAGTCCTTGTGGTGTAAGAATTTAAATCATGAGGGTTTGAGAACGTTTTGTCTTGTTTCCTTCTATCACAGTCCATCCTTCTTTTTTCTGTTCCTTTTTTCTTTCTTGCTTTTGCTTTATCTCAAAGCGGGACACAAAAGGTGGTAGCAATTCCCATTGATTAATAAATTAATTTTTAAAATATAAAATAAATATAGGCAATCAAATTGGCTTTGATATAATGACCTTTTAGTGTACCATTCTGGGATGTTATGTGCGACGTGTTTACTTTTTGTCCTGATTCATAATTTTTAGGGTATATAATGTTAGTAGAAAGGAAAATTAAAATTAAAATTAAAATTGACAAAAAAAAAATGTTGATCTGCAGATTTCATAATGCATAAGATTTACTTTTCAAATACATTAACTAGACTAGAATGAACAATCTATATTTGTCCAAAATTGTCATAGGTTAATTCATTAATTAAGATTAGTAAATGATTTTGTATAGTTGTATTATCTAAATTTAATTTAGTAGATTATTATGAACTATTAAAAGTCAATCATAGGAACGAATTTATATGAGGCTCTACAAATGAAAGCGTTATAATATTAACTTAATTTGCTTTCTTATAGTTATTTTATAGAGCCGAATTGGAGTTTAAAAAACTTACCATAAATGTGTATATTCGATTTGGAAATATCCCTTTATAAATCAAGATTAGATCGTGTTAGACTATAAGAGAGAATTTAATTTTAAAAAATTAAACCAAGTAAAGTCTTAATAGCCAAGATCAAGTCTATCAAACTTTGAATTAACACAAAAAAAAGCACTCCCATCGAGCAGCAAAAACTTTCCCGCTTTCTGAACTTCTGGCAGCTGTCTACCGATGAGATTAAGATAAACAACATGATTTTGTACTACAGATATATAACAAATCACCGGCCAACAAAAATAAAACATTGATACGTCAAGATGATGTGAAAAAATGAAAATTGGTGTTACATGTAACGTTGTCATATTATTGATAAATATGTAAGAATTAGAGGATGGAGTATCCGTGAGTGTGCGACGGAGAGGGGGGGCCGACATATACCACACTTTTCAAGAGGTCAATGTCTTGGGTTTGGAGATCCCTATATAGCCAGGGTCTCCAAAGGAATGATTACCATTTCCTAGACCAATTTTGTTGTGTACTTCTTACCCTTTCACTCCCACTTTTGTTCTTTTCTTTTTCTTAATTTCTTAATTCTTTTTCCTCGAACAATCCAACCCAACCTAACCCTTCTTTGTGTCGATCAGCTAATCCAGGATATGGCATCTCAAGTGCTTGAAATTTGCACTCTTCTCATTAAAGAAACACATAAATTAAATAAATGAGGTATTCTTCTTGAAGCAATTAATGCTTTTATTCCCTGGGAATGGGATACATTACTTTCCCTTGAAACCGCATCTTAATGTCCGAAGCAAGCAAGCAAACACACAGACAATCCCCTGAATATCGAGGCAGTCATATGAGAATTGGAGAGAGTGGAAACATAAGCCATTGTCTTTTAGGAACTTATATTATAATTAGTACTAGTAGCGAGGGGGGGAAGGAGGACATGGGACGTCTGGTCCGTACTGCCAAATCTTTGTCGGAGGAGCTACGTCTTCTTCTTCCACCCCATACATACATTTTTCAGTTTAACCCTCTGCATTTTCATTTTTTAACTAATGCATACATTTCTTTTGCAAGTAAATTCCATCCTTTTCTTTTTACTTGTTCATATAGCTGTTAAATGAGAAATAAGCTAAAAACTCTTAATGCACGCAATTTATAATGTAAGAATCAATGAATCCTTGATGACAGAGTTTGATTTTGCAAAATTTTAGAAAATATAAAAATTTCATATAAAATATATTTCTTTGAATTGAAATGACCTACTTGCTGTAACTCTACACTTAGGAGACAATTTTAGTCAATGTTATGTTCAACTTCACGGGCGAAGACAAGGAATGCCAGTCGCAAACCTAGCTTAACCAACACGTCGGGCATTTTTGAGTCATTAATGTTTGTCTTTTATGAAGACAAAATCCTAGATTCAATGGTACCGAGACAAGTGTTTAAACATGCATGACTAGCTAGTGGCCCATTTTATAAAATCTTCATTACCTTACCAGCTATATTCAGCCGAACCCAAATCAGTAAATTAAGTAGTTTATAATTTGTATGAAATCGACTGTTTTGAAACTTTGTATGCCCTTTTCACTTAAAGGCGAATATAAATCACTCATCGAAGGGTGTGCTCTTCTGTTCCAATTTGTATCATGCTTAATCATCGGATTCCTCATCACATGCCTCATTATTCCCTGAATTACTACACAAATATTCTTTTTTATGATCCCAAGATAACCCATACCATAAGTTGTACCCTTGTTCAAAGCCAAAATCACTCTGGAACCCTAAACATAACCCAAGGTAGTTTCTTACCCTAATGATTTTTATAAAACTATCTAGCTAATTGATCACCTATATTCTGTAAATCACACTTGTAAAATCAATAACTCATAAAAATGCGAATATTAATAGATTAAACAATTGTTATACAGTCTATATTTTTTTACTTTGGATTAAATAATCGTTAGGTAATCTGAAATTAGTGTAGCTCCAAAAACAATTTTTCTTAGAAAACATATTCAATACAAAGATACTAAATGACGAGACCGTAACCTTATCAAATTACAGTTAAAAGTTATCCTCCAGTAACTAGGTAGATTGTACATCTCCAAAGACCTTCAATTAGGGGAAAATGATGTTTCGACTCTATAAGGCGATGCACATCAGATGTCTGATTTAAGGGCATGTTTTTCGAATCATTTATCTTATCAACAAGACTAAAATTGTTTCATCTAAATGTCTAGGGTCGATCAATCCTCGAGTTTGCTGTTCAGTTTTTCTCCCCAAGTTCGCATTCAGTTTAACCTATTTTGAATGAACTTTTTTTTCTTAATGCTTGTAAATGATCTTCAAATTAGTCATTCTGGCCTTTTAGTACAAGCAAAGTTTATTTATTTTTTCAACTAAAATATTATTCACTCCAAATACTAAGCATTATAAAATGAATTAACTTTTGCATCGTATAAGAAGGCCGAAATTTAAACGATGATAAAAGAATTAAGTAGCAGTTGTAAAGTATTATAACCCATATTCCGCATAGGAGTGGAGTACAACAGCAATTTCAATACGTAGTCTTCTATATATAAGTTTTCCTTTTAATTTGTATAACGAATCTGGCTTCTGATACTTGAAAGATACTGTTGAGACTCTGGTGAGTAGGAAACTTTAACATTGAAATAAAAATACTTAAAAGATTTGAAAAACGTCACAAACATAAATATAAAGACACAAGTAGGAAATAATTATGCACTGAATTAGATTAGAAAACTGTGATAATGAGACATGAGGTCAGCGTAGATTCTTATTAGAGACTAGACTTATATACCAATACTAGCCCAATTCACTAATCAGTATATAAATTTTAAACCATGGTTTAATTTTTTTATATATTTATGTAATATAATTGAGTTTTAACAATGGAATTAAGTCCCAAATTCAAATCATCCGCAACATTCGCATCTTTTTAATTTACATCTGCTGTGTACTAAAATTAATATAAAACTTATGTGTCATTAAATAAAAATAAATTTTATTTAAGGGATAGTTGCACTACAGCCTATTTTTAAGGTTTATTTTTTTTTCTAAAATGTTTTGTATGGTGTAAATTAAGCACAAAGGTCTATTTAGTTTGATGTGAATTGAATTAGATTCAATTTTAAATTCTGGCAATATAAATTATAATTACTTCAAAAAGTAATTGGTGAATAAGTAAATTTCCTGAATCCCAAAATGACCTGACCAAACCAAAGCTTGAATTCTGATTCTCAGCCTCCTAATCATGGATTTACCCCCATTTAATGGATTGATTTAGTAGTAATATGCGGTTTTCATTACACATGTTTCATTGGCATTGCCGAAGTAAAGTATTAGCCAAGTGACAGAATTATTAAAAAATGTTTAAAGGAATGAGCTCAGCTACCATATCTCAGTAGATGATAAACAAATCCTACTGTCATTCTCAAAAGATATAAATAATAAGATTTCCTTTTCTCGCTAAATCATTCAACTTGATCACTGATCCCAGAACCCCCACAGAGCATGGTTTTTCCACACTACACCTTAATCTTTTGTCTTCTTACACACCAAACCATTAAAAATATTAGCCACTTGCTGCTATTTTCTTCCCCCATTTCATGGCTAATGTATAACTTATACATAAATTAAGAGCAATCATTTTTATGCTAACTTTTGTTAGGGTACATGTGTCAAAAGTGATCCAAAAGCAGAATACAGATGTCAAAAGAGAGAGAACGTATAGTCGTTTTGCCACAATATATACAAACAACTTCATTCTTAGATGAAAATGATTAGAATCATAATCGATATATACTTCAAAATTTCAAATACTATGTTTTGAGAAAGCATAGCCCAAGCCAACCAAACTTGTCTATCTGTTGAGTAGTTTTCCACTAACATCAACAAAAGTAGCTCCGCCTCCAATTTTGCCAAGTACCCTTTCTGGTTATGTCTTTCGCGGTAACTGATATAAGAAAATAAGGTCAATTTAATGTGGAAAATTGCATTCTTGTGTCAACTTAAATCAATTTAGCGGAGAGAACATGGCTTACCATAGTCAAAGTTGCCAACTAATAAAAGCATTTGGGAAATAATGGATGAGTGAGTCAATTCTATTTCTTTAGGGACATCATTTTTTGGAATAATATTGTAATGTGTTGTCTGTTTATAAATGCCATTTTTCCCATCATCATTTTCGTGAAACCTTTTTATCTATTGCTTTGTTGTTTTTTTGTTTTTTGTTCTTTTTTTTTCTGTGTCCATTTTTGGTATTAGAGGGTTGACAAGCTTCTTCACATTATTTCAACTTCTAATGATCCATTATTAGTCTCAAGAAAGATCATTACGTTATATTTTATTAACTATAAATAAATCAAGGTACTTGATATTCGTTGTGGAATGAGTTTGCTCTCATGGGGATAAAGGTCCTCAACGACATGATTTAGGGAAGCCATTCATATACAAATTAATTAAGTCTTTTATCTCCTGGAAATTCAAATGCTATAGGAACCTGCTTTATCCAATATCTCCCGTGTTAGTACTTAATTAGTTAAGAAAAGGTTAAAAAAAGAGAAAAATTTCAATATATTCATTATTTAGAAAAATTAAATCACTTATATCAAAAGTTCAAATGTCTTTCTACAATTATTGAAAAATGTGTATAAAAAGTTTAAAATTTTATCGAATTCTTAACCTTTTATCTGAATGTTTAAAACTATTTCAACACAAACTGATTGAAATTTGACAAAGGAAAGGGGAAAATTGAAGAGACTGAGCGAGAGAGGGTAAAAGGAAAGGGGGAAAATTGTAGAGAGGGAGACAGTCAAGATTAGGGTTCAAATCTTCTATACCACTTAACGTATTTTAATTTTGTTTTGACTCAAAAATGATGATGTTTTATGTGTGAATAGATTCAAAACGACATCGAGACAGGAACAGATTTAACTAATGGAGTGAATCTAATACCCGGATAAGGAAGATGAAAACAGGAGTGAGATGAGCAAACACTACGATTTTTTATTATTACTTCTTCCAAAATGAAACGACCACTGAAAAAATATCTGGACTCTACTGCTACTGTGGCCCAGTCGACGCTTCGGCTTTCCTTAACCAACAAAAGCAGACAGCCACCGACCTCTATAAGTTTTTAATTTTTTTTTCGTTTTATTCTCTAAATTCAACCCTGTGAGGCCCACCATGTTACTCTTTTTTTTTTTTCTTGACCCTTTTCAAGTTTCAACTTTTTGTTTTGCATTAAATTTAAACATTGCAAGGTCAATTTTATTATGTCACCCTCACGTCATGTATGACGTCATGTATCCAAGTGACACATGATGAAACTATTTACTGTTTAATAATTGTTTCTAAAGAGCGGTTGAGTCGCCGTATGAACTCCAAGCACGAAGTAACACGAATTAGATAGACTACAACAAAAAGTCCTAGTAGTATACATACAGTTTTACCAGAGAAATTATTTTTAAATAGATAAATACTATATGTTAAAATTTATTCTTTTTAAAACGTGAAGAAGCAGTAAATTAAATCCCATATTATTTTACTGAGCTATACAGGTAGCGAAGGAGGAAAAGGTAAATTGATACATTGTTTAGCTTTTTGCGAGAAATGTCGTTGACCTACTTGTTCGGTGGTTGAGGTTGAGATGTGTTTTGAAACCCCTACCAAAACATCAATGCCCTCTCTCTCCCTCTCTTCTTTTTTCCTTTTCGGGTCATTTCAAGCAATTAACGTCATGAGGCAATTGTATAGAGGTGAACAGATCACTGTTTTGTTTTTGCTGTTTTAATTGTTGAATAGAATTAGAACAGCAAAAAACGAAACAAGTGATTTAATTTGCGTTTTAACAAAAGTTTGTCACACGAAGACTGTGTGAGAGTCATGTGCCTTATCTAGGCTACGCTTCGACTTTTGATAAAGTTTCTGATTCAGTTGCTTTAACATGCAATTGACCTCCAAGACCATTGTTGTTTTTAACTGATCTCAATCATTGCTTTCACATTTCTCCAAATATTATTTTAAATTTCTGAAGCAAAATTGTCGCAGTCTATTTGGTTAAAAAAAAAACAAACCAAAGGCTCTTATATTATTCATTTTAACTCATCCTTCTGTTATAGGCAGAGTTAGGTATATACTCCACCATTGGGACTAAGGAGAAAACAATTTGAAAAAAGTAATATAAACTTAATTCAATTAAAAATTTCCTTTTATTCCAAGTTTTTTTTTGGCTTCCCCTAACTCTTATAATAAATTAAAGAATAATGTTTGGAACACTTGATGTCTTACAAACAGGTTTTTATTAATCAATGTAACAAGCCCTCATTACTCATATGGTCCTTTGTTATTGTATGTTTGTAAATATCATTTATCCTTTTTATTTATTAGGATCCAAGTGATCGTAAAATAATGAATATTTCATAGATTTACACAATAAAATTTATAAATGAAAACAATAATTTTCTTTTCTACACACAACATTTAATAAAATTTCCCAAATAATTTATTTAAATAAAATTTTAATTTCAAGTGAAATACAATTGACTAAGTTTTTGAAATTATATTTTTAAATTTTACATTAATTTAAACTTTAAAGTCAAATTCAGTTCTTTAGAAGAAGAGTGAATTCCAAATTAATAAAGATGATAATTTTAATATATTATTATTAAGTGGATATATATTTACTTCATTATTTATAACTTATGTTCATTTGAGATAAATATAAGGCACCGCTTTGTAGATTAAGTATGAATTTCTTTTATTGGTACTCAAAGTTAAACTTTCAAACTTTGGGAGATGAGTGAGAAATTTCTTTGCTTTATTTATACCATTTAACTTTTATTTCTTTTTCAAATCAAATTGTAGTTGATGTTCTATACTCGGTTGTCAAACTTTAGTGAGATTGTTCCTATCCTGCCCCTTCTGACAAACTTCAATCTCCATACGGTATCCTTCAAGCTTCTGCATTCCCATCTCTACTCCTTTTGCCCATAGCCTTATCATTTGAAACCTTTGTTGATTCTTTTCTAATAGTTTGTAATGGCAACTCTCTCTCTTTTTATATATTTGGAGCTAACATTTTAGCCCCACACTATCCTCCGTTCAAGTCCCAACCTCTTCTTGGTTCTTAAATTGTCAACAGATTAATAACGTCAAGTTGTAGGAGATAGCTTTTTATTCGGAAAACTTAGGTTTCCACCCTCAATGCCAAGTGAAGATAGAGCCATAGTATTACCATCTATAGCAATCCTAAGGACAAGAGCAACAAAATGGAATTTAACCTTGGTCGACTTCTTTGCAAATAAAAGGCTAACATAATCACAAGTGCAATTATAGTCACATGCAAATTGGGAAAAAGACATGTATAACAGATGCTATAATTAATGAAGAGGACTCGTTCCCTTTAAATTCAACTCATAGGAAAATATGATTAAAAATATAGAGGTTAGACCCCAGCACATAAATGGAAAATCAATCTTCTTGTAAAAATGGCACCCAGGAATGGATTTGGTTAACCTCAAACAGAAACTTCTTCCTATTTGGATAGATTTCTATAACATTATGTGAGAATATTAGTCTAATTTGAAATTAAGTTACTTGGAAAGATTTATAGGAAAACAGTCTTCCTAGATGAGAATAAAACTATTATGAATATGATTAATCTACAAGAAATATATTGTTTACCGACGGAAAAAACCGATGTCGACGATATTCCATCGGAAATTATTATTACCGATGGAATAAAAATGACACCCAAGAACGTATTTGGTTACCCTCAAACAGAAACATCTTCCTATTTGGATAGATTTCTATATCATTCTGTGAGAATATTAGTCTAATTTGAGATTAAGTTACTTGGAAGATTTATAGGAAAATAGTCTTCCTAGATGAGCATAAAACTATTATGAATATGATTAATCTACTACAAGAAATATGTTGTTTACTAACTGAAAAAATCGACGGTAAATGCATTTATTCCGTTGTAAATTATTATTATCGACAGAATAAAACGACGGACAATGGCATCATTAATACTGTCGTAGATAAATTTAACGATGGACTTTTTATGTGTCCTTCCGTCAGTAAAGTATACCAACGGACAGGTGTAACTGTCGGTAAATTTTACCGACAGACAATTTTTTCTGTCAGTATATTTGCTGATGGAAAAAGAAGAACGGTCGGTAAACCGTAGTTTAGATGATCAGAAAGGTTTGAATATTACCGACAGAATAAAAAGAACGATCGGTAAATATCATACAATTTACTGACCGTTTAAGGTATTTCGTTGATAAATGTAGTACTTTTTGTGACGATCTTTTATATTCTGTCGGTCAATAAAAGTAAGAAAATTTTTAAAATATCCCGTCATAAAATTTTATTTTATGATCTTATGATAAATGCATAATTTCAACAGTTATGAATTATATGTGCACAATTATTTTATTTGTTTATATATTTTATTTGTTTAAACAGAAAGATGATTGATGATAAAAAGTTAAACTTATCTTAATTGATAATAAAAACATTACAATGTACATAAAAAGTCTTTGTAATTAAAAGCAAATGACTACAACAATCCTAATATTCTGGTGACCACTGGTGCTCTGAACTGCTACTACCCCTCGCCTTCAACTCATCTATCTCTTGTCTCAGCTGGGCTATGTAGTTTATCAATGTATACACTATTGTCTGAAGCCGATTGACTTGATCGGTTTGCAACTGTCTAGTATATGCTGCTGTATTGGGCATGGAGGATTGCGAATAACATGTGTTTGCAAATGAACCTAGCCCAAAGATCCTTCCACGACGATCCCTACCACCCATAACATCAAGATACATTTGAGTCTTGTCAATAGGTTGTTCCTACTGAGATTGTCGCTGAATGGTTTTTTGTATTTGTTCCTATTAGGAGGCAATGTTTACATTAGCAAGTGATAATTATTAAAAAATAATAAAGCATTAATTTCACATATATTCAGTTTTCTACATCGATTGCTGACAAATGTCACACCGTCATAATTCTTTGTGTGAATGGGCAAAAACACCTGAGTATGTATCGGCCTCATGCCCATAGACTTTTCCTGCATATTTAACCTAAAATATTAGATGTGAACTAGATTTTATAAAAATTTCAACAGAGTTTCCTCTATTTTTATGATATTTCCCCTTGTTGAATAAATAAAATAACTCAGCATAGTCATATATAGTACCAGACATTTATACCATTCATTATCCATAATACACATATTTTCATTTCAACATTCACTCATCAATTTAAATTGAAATACTGTAAAGTAAAACATTTACAACATAAATGTCAAGTTTAGATACTGACAAGTATCTGTGTATGCTTATGGTGGGTAATTGATCCTCTCATATATACAGGAAGGCTCTCTCCCCCTGAGCCTCCACGTCTGTTGGTGGAGTTACGCCCTGAGATGGACATTGCCTCAGGACTTGTCTAATACTCCTGCCAACGACTCCATATTTGCTTCGAAATATAAGGCATTCGTATACCAGCCTTGTGTTCGCACTAATAAAGTCACGATAATATGTACGAGCTCGCCTTTCCCGTACTTTATATATGATCGCATCGAAACCAGAATCCCAAAAAAATTCTTTATGAAATAAAATTTTTTTAAACTACTATAATGTAATAATATTTATCTAATTAATGTATACAAATCAATACAAAAGAAAAAAATTTCTTATACCTCAAACTCTTGAAGTAAAATCTCTTTGTAGCCTGAGAGATATTTTTCCACACATAACCCTCAGGATCAATCCTCTCCTTAAATTTAGATGTTATATTTCTGAAACATGGTCTAGACAAAATCAACCTAATATAAGAAGTAATTTTATACAATGAAAAAACTGATAAACCTATAAGTTAATTAAAAGCATAGTGTTTAATGTGATTTCACTTACAAGTTATTAACAATTGTTATATACTTTCTTCCATTAGGTCCCTTAGCTCCGAGCTGGCAGTCGTCTCCTCCATCCGATAAAGGGATATTGGATGATGTATGAGTTAAGGATGGTGTAGCATGACTTGTAGAGGGTACAGTGAATGAGTCACCAGATTTAATATGGAAGACTAACTCTCCAGATGAACTACCAATACGAAGTGGTTTACCTAAAACACAATTAGTATAAAACATAGATAATGTCAGATTAGCAAATCGTTAAACAAACCAAAACTAGATATTAATGCATACGTGAATGTCCATATGATGTTTATGGAATTTGACGAATTTTCCAAATCAATCAATCTCCCTAATCCTTTATAGACTATTGTGACATCGCTTCCACCTCTATCGGCATACATGACATCTTCGAGATTCAAGGAAGCTTAAAACAACAGTTAATATAGATCATCAAATGTGAATATATATAATAGCTTCATAAAAGGAAATGAGTTGTACATAATAAGGAAATTGACGTTATCTAAATGATACTAAACACCTTGAAGCAAAAGACCGGCCATGGAAGGCAAACGAGCATAATGTATGAAGTGGAGATTTTTCCTGCATTTTTAATTCCTTTAGTTGGGACAATTTTGTCACATTTCTCCCATTGGAATGAATTACTACCATCCAGAACCTTATTCGGTAGCAATTCCTGAAATGCAATTGGAATTAGCCTTTGCATAAACACATGACAATCATGAACTTTCATCCTAAATAATTTGTACTTCCTCAGGTCTACACACCTTGCCAAGTTTGAAACATAACCATCAAGAAACTTTAGACTTTTCATCCATTCACACAAAATCTCCTTTTATTTTTAATCCAAAGTGTAACATACTTTTAGATATTTACTGGTACGAAGCTCTTTATGTAACTCATTCCTTATACAAAGAAGTTGCAAATCAGCTCGTGATTTTGCATTATCTTTTGTCCTCCCTTCAATGTTCATTATAGTATTGAACAAACTATCAAAAATATTTTTCTCAATATGCATCCCATCTAGATTATGACATATCAAATTAGTTTTTCAATATGTTAAATCCTAAAAGATGCTTCGTTTTCTCCAACCAAAGTTTTTACTAATGCTTGTGTTTACTTCATTAGCTTCAAATTTTGTTACTTTTAGCAAACCTAATTCCTCAACCTTTTGCAAAATCTCTTCACCATCTTTGAGAGGAGGAAGAGGTGTTTTTACCGTCCTATTCTTAATGAACTTTTGTTTATTACGTCTAAATGGTTGATCTGTAAGAATAAATTTTCTGTGATTATCAAACCAACATATTTTTCCCGTTTGGAAGAAAAAATGCATCAGAATCATTGCCATAATAAGGACAAGCTATTTTTCCCGCTGTGCTCCATCCAGAAAATATGACATATGTTAAAAAATCACTAATGGTCCACATCAAAGCTGCTCTCAACCCAAAATTCTATTTGAGAGACACATTATATATTGGAACCATATTCCCAAAGATGTTGCAATTCAGATATCTGTAACACCTCACTCCCGCAAGACTCGAACCCGACATCGATGGTGATATCTGAGTCCATGATCTATGAGGGTGGCGTGCTAATGCACTCAATCATTCAAAAGTCGGTATAATTTTTTTTCTTTTTCCATATGAATATATATGTATATATATCCTTAACCAATTCCGAATCTTCGATGCATAATCATTTTGAATTTTTGGTCTCAATTTTCCCCTACTATCTCCTTATACTGAATTATAAACTCTTATCACAATACTCACATAACCATTTCGGTTCCAAATTTTCCCTTTTATGATCATAACAATTTTATGATTTCATTTCATTCTGTCTGTAAACTTTAGTCTCCTCATGCCTACTCATATTCTCACTTTCCTCAATCAATCCACGACAATATACCGATTCACACTTATATCACTTCCAAAGGATATA
>JANSVA010000217.1:10788221-10818663 GCA_025504915.1 Erythroxylum reticulatum
CAAGACAACAATTACTTCTTCTTCTAACTTACACTCTTAATGATTGTAAGATGACCCTTATGCCCTTCTACTTATGCGTTATAACCTTTAGACTTAAGTGATCTACCAAGATTGCCCCTTATGCATTCCTCCCAACATTGGCATGCTAGTTGCTCCAAAATAATAAATCTATTAAGACCTCAAAATAATTTAAAAAATTTTTAGCCCGACAATAAATATAAAAAAGAAAGCAATATAAACAAAGCCAGCACTTTAGTGTTCATTTATGAGGAATTTTATTATGTAAGATTATTTCTTATGGTTGAAATAACAAGTAATCTAAGTTATATATGCACCCTTTTAAGGAACAAATGTGTATCTAATTAAGTAATTACCACCTCTCTTTAATCAAACTCATTAAAAATAATTAATATATTAATTATCACAACATATATGTTATCTCTTCCTCTAGATGTAGAATGCTTATTCTCTTAACGCATGGATTAGGCTTCTCCTTTTAATCCTTCATACAATCCCTAAGATTGAATCTGTACTGGTCAGATATACATTTAAGAGTCAACATTAAGATAATTAAGTTAACCCAAACAATAACTAATCATGCGTTAATAATTTAAATATCTCACAAAAACTACATCCTTAACCCTAACTAAGAATTTAGTTCATAGTCGAAATAAGGAAACCAATAACTAGTAAGCATGAAAATGAAAAACAAGGACTCAACATTAAAATAATAAATTTAACCCAAAAAGGAACTAATCATGAAATAATAATTTCAATATCTAACGAAAACTAGATTCTTCGCCATAAGTATATAGTTCATACTAGAAATAAGGAAACCAACAATAAACAAGCATGAAAATAAAACACAAGGTCTCTTTTTAGGGATCTTATAATCTTGTCATTCTTTGTTTGAATCTTCATATAATCTCAAAATTTTCTCCCTTTCTTACCCTAGTTGATCTAATTTGGTTTCCTTTTCTCCTATTTTGACTCATAATGCTCTTTTTCCTTTTATGGCATAACATCACATAATTTATATGATTTTTATCCCCAATGTAGGCAAACGTGGGTCTGTGTTCCATTACTATGTTTCTTAACCCCTTTTTTAAGAATTTTTTGTAATTTCTTAACCCCTCTTTTAAGAATTTTTTTTGTAAAAATTACTGCTAACATGAGTCCATAACATAGTACTATGTACTATGTACTATGTTTAAACCATATTAATTAGTAGCTCCTTTGTTGTACATCAAATGTTTATCTTAGGAATATAAGTTTTGAAAACACATATATGGTTTAATGTATAAGTTGTTTTAGTGAACACGAGTCATTATCTTAGCCATGTTTGGTCAGGTGGTAAATTTTAAAAGAAGTAGAATGGTCTAAGATGTAACACGAGTTGGAAACAATATAATTTTGTTGTCGTGTTACTCAACACTAATCTATATTGGTGCTATATTACTACAAATCATTTCAAAACTTCTTTAACTTAGCTCCATCTTGTCTGAATTCATCCCTTCTTCAGTTGAGGGCTAGATAAGGCCTAAAAACCAATTATAAGCTATATTAAGTAGTAAAGCTATATAAATTAACTAAACATAAGCAAAATACTCTCAAGTTAATACTGAAAACCTAATGCCATTAGCACCTATTAAATTCCCTCTACTTACATATTTGTTTGTCCTTAACCAAATCAATCTCATCACTCTTAACTTAAGTATATAACAATTCCAAAAAAATTAAAAAATCAATTACAACAATGAAATTTTCTATTATTCATCCAATTTTAAATTACATTAGATTGTAAGGTACTTTACTATTTGCATCAAGTTATAAACCAATTCAATTCACTCCATAATCTTTTAAACTTTAAACCATTCCATAAAATTCATCCTAATGCATCAAATAAACATATATGGGAAAGATGCTTGAACTTTCGAACATTTTTATGTCTTTATTAAAATGAAAGAAAGACATTAAATTTAAATTAACGCAACATTACTCATAAGCATGTTTGAAAAGTCTTCTAATCTTTTGATGTGAAAATAAACACCTTGTTATAAATACTTCCAGTTACTTAATTAGGTCACCATTTTAAATGACTACTATAACCACTGTTCAATTTCAACCTTTTAACTTGGTTTGAAGACAATAGAGGGAATTTATTTGATTCTCACTTATTCTCTTAAAATAGTTTTTATTTTTATATTTATTTTTCCTATTTTTATGTGGGATAATAAAAATGCTTTAAAAGAATTCACTTTTAACTCAATTATACATCATAGTGTAAATCAGGTATCTACTTTCAAAATTAAAAAAGAAAATTGAAGTTAACTTAATCATCAATACTAATCATTATTTAGCCAAAAAGTTAAATTATAATAACAAACAAACTTATATAATGAATTATATCAATTAATATTTTGAAGAAACTTCTCAAATTTTTTACTATTAAGTTATTTATAACAAAATTAGTAGGTATAATAGTTAATTCTCTTCCTTAAACTTAGCTTATACATCATCCTTAATATACATAACATGAAAGAACAATGAAAAACATAGAAAATAATATAAAGGAAGTAAAGATAATTGATACTACCTTGATAATAAAAAAAATTATCTACCTTGTCCAATACTATCAATATCTATCCTAGATTGGTGAAATCTAATCTCTAGTCCAGTGCATAGGGATGTTTTATACTTCAAGGAAATATTTCCTACATAACTTGTAAAATTCCATCACTATTCAACCCAAATATGATAATTATGGTCCAACTTTTGTGAGTTTAAAATTGTTTTAAAATAAAAATGCATTTAATAAACATCAACATTATGTAAAACAAACTAAAATTATTACTAAAGATTATAAAAATACTAAGCTAAAATAAAAACATATAAATTATTGGATTGACTCCCAATAAGGGTTTTTAATGTCCATAGTTAGAAATGGTACTCAAACTCTTCACTCATCTAGGGTTTGAATTGAAAGAACTTGATAATATTCTTATGTAAAATATAGAAGAGAAGAAATAGTAATATGATAATAATTATTTTCTTGTAAATATGCATGACATGAGTGAGGGAGCCATTGCTTCAAATCAATCTTAAGTTCTTATCTGGTAAATACTAGGGGTTTAGACTTTCTTAGTCCTTAAATGCAAAAAAACGTGGGGTATATAGCTCTCCTTCCATCCTAAAAAGCATGCTCAACAAGATTTAGATCCTTTAAGCCCTTTCAAAGTTTTAAAGATGTTGAATTTCACCCTAAATGTCAAGTTTCCCTTGAGCACATCAATTCACCCTAGTTGGAGTGACACTAATGTAGGACTAAGTTCTCCTATTCCAAGCTTATTGAAAAGAGATAAAGGCAAGATTAATAGTTACATAATGTACGAAGAAGTTCCCCTATTCCAAGCTTATTGAAAAAAGATAAAGGCAAGATTAATAGTTACATCTAATTCATATAAGTAATTATGAACTTTGGAATCATCAAAATAACATGGTATAGAAAAACCCCTTAGATTTTTAACTTTAGAGTTAGTTTGCTTTGCAAGATTGCATTACACTCCTCAGTTTAATGTTCTATAGGATATTCCTTAAGTTTGTTTGTTTTGGAGATGATTTCCTTAAAAAACTTTCCATATGATGTTAAAGGGAATGTTGATGTGCAAATTATTAAAAATATTAAGGAATTTCACGAATTTGTCGTCATCCTTTCTTTCTTTTTTTCTCCTTTAAGGGTATAAAATATGTGGAACATAAAGTTTGACCATAGAATGAGGCTTCATCATAAGATTATTGGTGGATAAAGATGAAACTTGTCTGACTATTGTTTTATTCACTTTGTCCTCTTCCTTAAGTTTGTCCCATTTTTGGACTTCCTTTAATTTATTTACTACAACATCAAGTATTTTAACACTCTTTAATGCGATAGATAATACTTGATCTCTTAAGTTAACCCTATATATTATTTGGAAGCTTGTGTTGATGTCTTTCACCTGCCATCTTGGCTAGTTCGTTCACTTGCACCTCCATGTTGTGAATAAATGCATAATTTAATTGCATCACCTTCTTGATTTCACCCATTTTAGACTCAATTTTCCTTAAATTATCTAATTTTTCATTATGAAAGACATGTATTGCTTAAGCATGACTTCCATTTCTATGTTCTATGACTATGGTGGTTAAAATAGAGGTTTTTTTCCCTAAACCTAGGTGGTTTTATAGGTTTGTTTACTTTAGCTCATTGCTCTTTCCAAGAGAAATTAAGGTGATTTCTCTATCTAAGATTGTAATTGTTATGCCCAAATACCCCCTGGGAGGATATGTGGATGCCACACAAGATAGGACAAACAAACCAAAACATTTCACGGAAGCATAGCATTCAAAATCTTCCGTTGGAAGCAATTCAAAACAAACATACATCATATTATACGCTAAACTTAAAACAAATTTGTTTCAAACTGAAATCAACCTGAAAATGGTTATTACAACTTACAACAATTCAAAGTTATACACTTGAGATACAAGCCAATGTAAGAGCAAAAATACATGTTTTATTAAAAAAAACAACTCAGACTCCATTAGACATTGCGGTTGACTTGTCCCAGTCCTTATAATCCTCGCTCTGAACCTACACGGGGCAATTCCACTGTGCTAAGCATATAGCTTAGTGAGCAATAACTAATCTATACATAAACTGACAACTAATTATATAGAATTGTGATATAATAGAAGCATGCATTAACAATTTATTGAAATAAACAATTCAAACATATTGTATCTCAGCATAGATTTTATAATTAACATAACTGAATATCAAAAGAGGGTATAAACCCTTCAAAATCAGAACACAATTTATTTTATGATAGAATCAAATGAATATCAAAATACAAAATCAGATGTCTGCTAAATCCATTTACAGAAGTGGGTAACGGGGCTTATACAGAAGAGACCAAAGTCTTGACACCGAAGTGTCACAGAAAAGACCAAAGTCTCGACACCAAAGTGTCATAGAAGAGACCGAGGTCTGGACACTGAAGTGTCACAGAAGCAGCTGCAGACCCTTCTAGGCATGCTTATTTATCCACAACTAGGACTTAATAGATTCAAAAACAGAAATGTTTGAAATTCAATTTACATATCAATCAATGTTTTCATACCATGTATTCAAGCATATCACATTTTTACAGTTTTACAAATCATTCAATGTTCCAAATCAATAGCAAGCAAAACAGTCAAAGAAAAACTATAAAAAATTACTTACAAAATTATTTATAAAATTGACCGTCTAAATTACTTTCAAAAGCTCCCTTTTTGCTTATTGCCTCGAAGTCTGGGCAATATCTAGAAATTATTGCTCTATACGTTCCTCTATAACATTTAATACATACACATATCACTATTGTGCATGATTATGAAATTATTTATGCACATTCATGTATATTGAATATTTATGATGCATGTTTATGAAAATTTTCTTGGTTTCTTATCCTTAATCTTGTCATTATCAATCATGCGAAACCATACTCAATTGCTCAATCTAGATTTATCTCACAACCAACTTTCGGATCCACTTTGCTCAATTATTAACATTAGGAAGATGAGGTAATTTGATAATACTTCCTTTTATAAAGTTGTTCTCCCAAGTCTTAAGTTTCTAATGATACCAAGTTCATTCCATTTGGTTTTATATACTGAAAGTTATACTCAAAAGATCTCATACTGTACTTAAGCTTCAATAGAATTTTTATCTCAATTTCCAATCAAATTTTAAAATTCTTAAAGGTAGAATTTGAATTCAATCTCTTCAGACAATTTGTATCCTCATGATTCTAGTTTAATGAGAATTAATAATAATCATATTTGTAGCTCTACTGACCAAGATATAATCAAAATACTGAAGTAGGCTCAGTAAAATATTCCAGGTCATACTATTCCAATAGATTCCCTCACTTTCATTCAACAAATATTTTTTAAATCAATCTAGAAAGCTATCAATTTTTATGGAGAGGTAAAACAATATGTTATAAGTCTAATGGTTTAAGAACCAAGTCATTTGGATATCGTGTGAAGAAGTTATATCGAATTGAATGACAAATGTTCAAAAATAATCATTTTCTAGAAAAATACGCCAATCGCGATCGTGAGTCTCTTCATAAGCAAAGTCGCGATCGTACTTCTCGACCCTTAGCAACAGAACGATTGCAACTTGTGATCTTCTTCTCTTCTTCACTGAACAACCTCTTTCATTTTTTTGTTGTATATTCTATTGATTTTCTTCATTCCCACATCACATATTCTAGACTTTATATTCTATTATAATCTCAAAATAATTCAAGTGCAAACTTACATGATAATCCATGAAAATCGAAACCTTACACAAGCTTTCTCTCACTACTGTGGTCTCATTCTTTCATTTGATACTTTTCTTCTCATTTTCCTCTATGCTTTCACTTCATTTAACACAAATGACACTCCAATCTAACTTCATTTTAGCTTAACAACACAAAACAAATCAAAATCCCAAGGTTCATATCCAATATCAAAAGTCCAATTCTCATTCATGCATATTTCTTTCACCAAAACTATACTACTTAAACTCCTTATGCAAGTATATATTTACACCGTAAAACATCATCAAACTTATTCACAACACCAGAAATTTAAAATTTCACTTACCTTGCTTTTAGAAAAACCACCAGCAGTAAGAGTGAAAACAAGGTTCGGTGTTAAGGAAAAAACCAAAAAAAAACCAAAGAACAAACAATGAGCTTTGTCTTTCTCGACTTGTGATTACGTGCTTAAATAACTCATTGACACTTGGCCCCATTGCATGTGAGCCATTTGTCATCCATAAAGAAGTCCTACAAGTACAAATACCATTAGTCAATTTCCAATATTTTCCTAGTCCATAAATACCCCAATTCAGAAATTCCTAAAATTCACCAAAAATTACAAAATATTACCAGTAGTCTCCAAATAAATTTTTACCACCAATAGTCAATAATTCACAATTTTATAAATATGTTTTATCCAGAAAATGTTATGAATGCATGTACAATAATTTATATGTGTCAAATTCATAAGCACATAACAACTAAATGCTCAATTATACAAAGCATAAAGTAAACTGAAATTCCTAAATTTTTTAACCCCTAACATGGGGTGTTACAGTAACTATTGAAGGAAGGATCACTTTTAATCCCTGTTTTCCCACATAGGTGTAACACCCCACTCCCATCCGACACCCGTACGTGCACCCTATGATCACACGTGCACATGCTTGATAGAAGTGGTGTGTTAACTATCTCACCTTCACTTTATCATATGGCATCATAAGCAAAATCAAAAGTTTCCTTAATTCATTTCATGAAAAATAATTTACAATGTAGCATTAAATCCATCATTCGTATTTATACATTATCAATGTTTAGATTGCAAAGTGTACTACATACATGAGGAATTAACGAAACAAAGACTAGTTCTTTAACCCCAGCTGACCGACCTTTAAGCCATGTCTTTACTTCAAAAGTTATACAAAAATGCTTCTAATGTAGTCTTAGAAGCTAAGTCGTCACTCTCTCAAACTTGAACTTGCCAACATTGTAATTTTGGTGAGTTTTATGACCTCAATTAAGTAACTGTCCTTGATGGTTCACTCTTGTCATACAACACAACAATTCATGTTATCATAAAACTCACATCAACTTGATTATCATAAAGTAATATCATAAAACATTTTGTTCACAGATGTCACTTTCTAAACACAAATCCATACAATTCATCATTTCGCTACAATTTTACAGAATCATCGAGAAATTATGACATATTCGTACAAGAAAAGTCCTAAAAACAATGCAATCATTCAATTTATTCATTTCATACATGAATGCAATATTTATGACACTTAAATTCATTTATTATGTTATTATGACTGTATGCCTTTTTCACTGTCCCGAATCTATTGTGGATACCAGGCTTTTTCATACTATCCCTTATTTGTTAGGGATACAGGGCTCGTTGTACACATTGAGCCTTATGCTTTTTCCACAAATGTCTAAGCTTTAAGCTCTTTTTCACTGGTGACATCAGTCACAACTGCCTTTATATTTCATGCATTAGAATGAAAAACATTCCACAAATTCAATCGTTATGTTCATTCAATCACATTCACATTTGTCATCGAACTTTTAGTCCGACATTCAACATTTAAGTTGAGAAATAAATAGTCAATCACTTTCACATTCGACTTCCAATGTTTTATTCATACATCAAACTCCTCAGACATTTCATGTTCGAAATTCAATACACATACATCACATATCAATTGAGAAAAAATTATTTTGCCAAATTCACATACAAGGGGCACTTCAATTATCCCATTCATAAATCAAAAATCACGGACCTTCATTTCCCAGAATCAGTACAATCAATTTAAGATTCAGAATATAATTCAAAACAAAAACATAACAAGGTGTGACCATCTAGGTTACTCAAAATATCTTATTGCCTTGAAGTCTCGGTAATATCTAGAACGGTAGCTTAACGTGCTCTTCTATATGCAATCATATATATTTTTATATTACTGCATTGCTCATTTAACTAAATAAATACATTTATAAATGTATCATGTATGATGTATGTTCAATGACAAATTCTCGAGTATATTTCTTTAATAAACTGATACAAATATCAATTTTACTCTAAAGTTTCCAAAATTCAAACACTTATTAACCATTCCAGCTTTGTTCTCAAAATAAACTTTTGAGTCTATTTTCATAATTATTATGACAAGAAAAATGGAGTATTTATGTAACACATTCTTATATAAAATTGTTCCTTAATGTCTTACGTTTCTAATGACACCAAGATCAAACAATTTGGCTCATTATTCTATGAGTTATGCTTAAAATACTATAGACTGAGTTATTTGAAATTTTGGCTAGTTCATGATTATACACTCAAAGTTATATAACTAATATCTCTTAATTAAAATATTCAAAAATTTAAAAATTTATACCAATTGAAAGCTAAGAGAATAATCTACAACTTTTGTGAAGACAAATTTTTCTGATTCAGCCTAGCATCAATACAGTTTATTCGATAACAATAGGATATGATTTCTATCATAGGTAGTGCTACAGCCTAAACCAAGATTCAATTTCAAGCTCAATTTCAAGACCCTTAAGGACAACATTCAAAATCAATTTCTCTTAAAAATTGTATCCAAATGTCTCTTGTTCAATTTAAATGAAGAATCATCTCATTTGGAAATCTACATATCAAAATAGAGCCAAAATACCGAAGCATGTTCAGTAAAAACATTCCAGTTATCAAATTCCAGCACACCTCAGCATTTTCATCCTAAACTCATCAATCATTCTCTTCCAAATTAATTCAGATCGCTATAAATTTTGGTGAAGATAAAGAACAATGTGTTATGAATTTGTTAGTTCAAATCCCATGTCATTTGGAGGTCGGAAGAAGAAGTTATAGTAAAAGAATTAAGGATGTTTGACTATTAACTATGCCTTCAATGTCACAATCATGCAATCCCTCTTTTCTTCTCCAAATTAAAAGCCAAAATCAAAATCAAACTTCATATTCAGTTTTCTTTGCATTTTTCTGCACTTCTATGTTTTTCTGTATTCTTTAAATTCAACAACACTTCCATTTCATCATAAACTTTTCATCTTAGTGCTTTTCCCATAACTCTAAACTCATTTAATTCATTTCTAAACACTCAAACACATTCGCGCATAGCTACAGTAAAAAGAAGACAGAGCACCATGTAAACAACTACTATTTTTTGCAATTCTCTATTTCACAACTTCACCATTTAACTCATATTTTCACTATTTTAAATACACTTTCTGCTATTTTCCTAAATTCATAAATTCTTCATCTAATTCATTCATCGCCTTCATTCACCGAAACTACACTTCTTAAACCGCTCATGCATGTATTCATTTACATGGTAAAACATCATTAAAAATTATTTACTTGATTCAGCTTTCCTTCCTAGCAATAAGAGTGAATCAATGACACATCAAAAGAATGACAATTCAATATTTGGTGATGGATAAGGAAAAACAGTTTTGGTACAGAGTTCTTTTGGTGAAGCAATAAGAGAAAGAGTTGTAGAAATTTTCTGCTCAACACCTAACTACGTGGGTTAATATAACATTGACATATGTCATCCATGCATGTGGGCCATTTGTCAAAGATTTAAAGCTGCTACATGTCACAATATAATTGGTCTATTATTTCAATATTTTTCCTAGTCTAAAATACCCCAAATTTTCAAAAATGTCCTAAATTTTACTAAAAAATTTGAAATAATAATTGTTATCACCAAATAAATTTTCAACACAAATAATCCATGATTCACATTTCAATCATATTTATAAATCAATTATACCCAAAAAATGTCAACGAATGCATGTACAATTATTTCAATGTGTCAAAAATAATTATTCACGTGTATATGTATATTTAATTATGCATGAGCATGAAATGCATTTCTAAAGTCTCTATATATTCTCATATACACTATTATGGAGTTCTAGACCCTAACATGGGATAATGAGATGTTACAATAGGCATATATATTTGTTTGCATATTTATAATAGCACAAGGTACCTCCATATTCATACATACATAGGAAGGATGCCCATATATGCCACATTGATAACATGCTTCTTTAATACCATGCGTTAGTTTAACAAAATCTTCATCTACTTAGAAATATATATAATTGTGATGCTAAGTCTAAAGATGTATAAATCTTATAAAAGGATCTCCTTATAACCTTAGTAGATGAATTCTTAATCAAGGTTTTAATGATCTCTTTGAATTTCTTGATAGTTTTCTTAAATATCATCCCTCTTGCAATTGTGTTATCCAAATTCTAACATGTGAGAGTGGGGATTTCATAGAAGAATTGCATAACCAAATGTAGTGAATATTGATGGTATAAATAGTGGCTAAGAAAAGCTCTATATCTCTTCCAAACTTTATAGAATGCTTCTCCTTCTTTTATGCAAAATATGAATTTGTATCCTTAGTTTGATGATCAAGTGGAGAAGAAAGAATTTTTCCATAAAAGCATTGCACACTTCGTCCTACTCCACCTCAAATGAAAACAACTAGGCCTTTGTTCGATCTCTCATATAGTAAGGAAACCATTTCATGTGTAGCTCATCTTTAGTAAGACCATTATAGGGGATTTATTAGATCACATAATAATATTCTTTGATGAGGGTAATGGTGTCTTCCTTAAATAATCCACTAAAAGTCTGAAGCAAATAAAGATGAACTTGTTTTAACTTATTCCTTGCTTTATAAATCAATCTAGCATGAGGTGCCGACATTAAGCATGGGTATACGAATGTTTAATGCAAATTCTTATGGTTCCTACTCCTTAGCACCAATAGTGACATTATGTTGATTTGTAACCATCGCTTCTCTCTTTCTTACTTTGTTTCAAATGTGGGTCCACTCAATTTCAAGGTCAATATGAGGTAGAGTTTTCACTTATGGATCTTCTATCTTACATCAACAACCTAAAACAAATGAGGCAAATAAGAGTTAACGAAAACTAGCCTTAAAGTTAGGAACATGAGTTCATGTCCAGGTTGTTTTCGTGAAGAGGGTCTTAGTGTAGATGTGTTTGGTCATGTGGCAAACTCTATAAATAAAAAAAAGATCTAGGATGAAAAATAGGTCATAAACAATATAATGTTATTGTTATGTTATTAAATAACAATAACAATATTCCAATAGAAATCCACTGAGACACAAAGTCTGGGGAGGTCTAGAAATATACAACCTTATCCCTAACTGGTAGAGAGATTGTTTTCGATAGACCTATAGAAAAAAAAGAGAAAAAAGACAAAAAGAAAAGACGGAGAAAGATTTTTTAGAACTAACTGAAGGAAAAATAAAAGGATAAAAAAGATAAGATAAGATAAAATAGAAATAGAAATAAAGAATAATAAAAGATATGTATTAAAATAATAAATATAAATAAAATACAAATATACATAAAGGATAATGATAATAATCTAAATAAATACTTACAAATAAAATAATACAATAAAGATATAGCAATGTAAAAAAGAAAGATAAAATAGAAATAGAAATAAAGAATAATAAAAGATAAATATTTTAAAAATAATGAAATTAATAATAAACATAAATAAAATAGACATAAAAAGATGATGATGATGTTAAATATTACAAAAATAAAATAAATACATACATACAAATGTAAATATAAAAATAAGTAATATTATTAAATAATACAATAAATATATAAAAATAAAAGATAAAATAAGTATAAAAAATACATACAAAAGCAAGAAGAAAAAAAAGTAAATAAATAAATAAAACAAGTTATTGAAAGAAAATGTTTAGGCTAGGTAAAGAAATGTTTAAGCTAAGTAACTATAGGAGAAGTACTACAATTAAGTGTTTAGGCTAAATAAAAGATATAACACTCGAAGGAAAATGTTAAAAAGACTTATGAGAAAGAGAAGGATCTCTTTATATGAAATCCTTTAAACGTATCCTAATATACCAAAGTTTTCTATTAAGAGCCAAGTCCTCAATAAGTTCCAGCAGAGTCATATCGTTCCTAATCAGCTCCCCTAATTCTTCTTAGGCTTTCCCTTTTTCTTCTTACATTCTCTAAGTACATCTTCTCACTAGAGTGTTAAGATGTCTTCTTTAACATATCTCAACCACCATAACCTTGTCTCTCTTAATTTTCCATTAATATTAGCCACTTTTAATTTGCCTCTTACCATCACATTTTTTATCTCATCTCTTCTAGTAAAGTTGCATATCTAATGGAGCATCCTCATCTCTGCCACCATTAACTTATGACTATGCACCTATTTAATGGGCCAACACGCTACCCTGTAGAGCATGGCTAGTCTAATCACTAAACGATATAATTTACTTTTAAGCTTGAGTGACATCTTTTTGTCATATGAAACTCCAGATGTACTCCTTTATTTAAGCCACCCTAATTTATCGTAGTGAACTATGTCTTCATCAATCTCTATATTGCCTTAGATGTTAGATCCTAGATACTTAAAACATTTTTTAGTTATATAACTTTTAAACCAATATTTACCTTTATATTGTAAGTCATCATGTGGCCCAAAACCTTACACTTTAAGTACTCAGTCTTAGTTCTCCTAAATTTAAAGCCTTTCAACTTTAGAATGTCTCTCTAAAGTTCTAGCTTGATATTGACACTTTCTTTTGTCTCATCCACTAAAACATGTCATCAGTAAATAAAATACACCAATGCACATCCCTTTGGATATTCTTAGTGAGCTTATCCATCATTACTATAAACAAAAAAGGGCTCAATGAGGAGCCTTGGTTTGATAGAGAAATGTTATGTATCTCCTCCTATTGTTTTTAATTTAGTCTTTACACCTTCATACATATCACTATTAATGTATATATAAGTTATAAGAACACACTTAACTTCTAAACACCTCCATATGATTTCCCTATATACCCTATTTTAAGCCTTTTTTAAGGTAATAAAAACCATGTATAGATTATGTTGTCTTTCCTTATAATATTCCATTAATTTGCTTTTGTCGTGGATCTTCTTGGTATGAAACCAAACTAGTTCTCTGAGATAACCACACCCTTTGTCACTCTTTTTTAATCATCTTTTGCTATAACTTCACAACCCTCTATAGTTGTTATAGCTTTAGATGTCCCCTTTGTTCTTGTATAAAGAAATTAGCATAGTAAGTCTCCACTTATCCAACATTTTAGCAAACTTAAGGATCACATTAAAAATCTTAATTAGCTAAGTAAAACCCTTTTTGCTTAGGCTCTTCCACACCTTTATGGGTATTTTATTAGGCTCTACTACCCTTCCACTCTTAATCTCCCTTAAAGCTCTTTTAATTTCTTCCTTTGTGATCTATCGGTAACAAGTAAAGTTATGAAACCTCTTAAACATGTTAGGATCACCTAAAAAGACCTTCATAAAAGGGTTATAAAAGTATCTTTGTCATCTTCTCTTAATGTGATTTGAAACACGAGTACTTACCCTGCTTAATCTTTAATATAACAAACTTGATCTAAGTCTTTTGCTTTTCATTCCCTAGCTCTTGCCAACTTAAATATGTCATTTTCTCCATCTTTCTTTTTCAATCGTTGATATAAAAGATGTTATTTTCATGATAATGAATACTAACCTTTATTAGTGTCGTGTTGTTTTAAAATCATTAAAAAAAACTTCTTAAACTTGATTCTAACTTGCACAAATTCATTCCTTCTTCATTAGAAATAGGACTTAAAAACTAAATACAAACCCTATTAAGTATCAATTCCTATAGAAATATTCCAAAAATAAGAAAAATAGTCTCAAAATAATGTTAAGAACATAATGTTATTACCACCTATCATATACAAACTTGACTGATCTAATTTGTAGGTACACAAAATCAATTGTAGAAACTTTTAAATTTGGAGTATTCAACATTATCGATTCCATGAGGATTATAGCTAATAAGGTTATTATTAATAGAAATAAAATAAAATAAAATAATAATCTATAAAAGTTTTTAAATTGCTAAACTAACAAAAGCAAGGTGAATAAATATAAAAATCATTATAAATAAGAACTAGAGCTTCATGGTTCACTTATAAGTTATTTAAATTATCAATAAATAATACTTATCAAGTTTGGAATAATAATAATGTAAGACATCTATACCCTCTCTCAAAGCATACATGTATACGTAATTAAGGAATTACTCTCTCTCTTATGCACAATTATATTTAATCAAATTCTTTAAGAATGGTTAATCTATTTGTTAGCATAATAACCTAGTTATCTTTCCTCTAGATCTAAAAAGTTTATTCTCCTAGTGCACGAACTATACTTCTCCTTTCAATCCTATAGTCAATAACTAATCATGCATTAATAGTTGAAATATCCCATATAAGTTACATATTTGACCCTAACTAAAAATTTATTTCATACTATAAATAAAGAAATCAACAATAAAAAAGAACTCATTTTCATAGATCTTAAAATAATGGTGTTTTTTGTTTATATCTTAATGGAATCTTGAATTTTGCTCTAATATTCTCAATATCTTGTCCTAAAATGTTTTAATTAGCTTTGTTTTTCTCCTCTTTCTCCTTTTTTTTTATTTTATAACATAAAAGCCTACAATTTTCATAAATTTTTATGCCAATATAGGACTAACACAAGTTCGTGTTGCCTTGCCTTATGGCTTAATTCCTCTCTCTATTTTTTTTGTGTGTAAAAGTTACTACCAATATAAGTCTAAAATATGGCACCATATTTAGATTGTATTGGGCTAATAACTCCCTTTTCTCATATCCAAGAGTTCTTAGGAACATAAGTCTTGAAGGCAAGAGCACTAGTTCATGTATAGGCTATATTAGTGAATATGGGTCCTTATTTTAGGTATATTTGATCATAGGACTAACTATTCAAAGAAACATAATGGTCTAAGTTAGAGTATGGGCCAAATTGAACACTAGTCTATGTTAGTGCTTTGTTCTTCTAAACTAATTATAAAACTTCTTTAACTTTGCTTCAACTTGCTTGAATTTATTCCTTCTTCATTAGAGGGTTAGACTAAGGCCTAAAAACCAAATACAAATCATGTTAAGTACAAAATCCTATAGAAAGCATCCCAATATACGCAAATTACTCTCAAAATAATGTTAAAAACATAATTTAATCAGCACTTATCAAATTCTCTCACACTAAGCATTTTTTATCATAAAAAATTAATCTAATCCCTCTTAGCTTAATTTCGAGAAAGAATTTAACCAATCAATCACATTAGTCAATATTTTTCATTATTAATCTAATTGTAAAGTTTATCAAATTGTTAGATATTTATTTATTTGTATTAAATCAAAAATCAATTTAATTCACTTTAAAATTCTTCAAACCTTAACTTAATTCACAAAATTTAACCAAATGTATAAAGTAAAATACTTTAGAAAGATGTTTAAACTTTTAATCATTTTTACTCCCCTTATTGAAATAAAACTAAAAAACTAAATTTAAACTAATATAAGAGCATTTAAGATCTTGTTTTAAAAGTCACATAACCTTTTTACGTGAAAAGGTTACGTGGCTTTTCAAACAAGCTCTTAAATGCTCTTATATTAGTAATTACCTTATCATGAATACTCTCAATTACTGCATTTAGTCATCCTTTTAAATGGTTGTTAGCATCACTCTTTAACTTAAATCTTTTGACTTAGTTTGAATCTAACACAATGAATTTATTTAATGTTCATTTATTTAAACAAATCAATTTTTTCTTTTTATTTTTATTTTCTATGTGGGATAATGAAAATGCTTAAAAAGAGTTCATTTTCAACTCAATACAAAAGTATTATAGTGTAAATTAAATCTATTCTTGAAATTAATGAAGTAAACTAAAATTAAATTAATCTTGAAAGTTCAAAGCTATTTGCTTACACAAGTTAAATCATAATAATGACACAGATTATAAAGAATTATTTCGATCAATATTCTAAAAGGATTTTCTAAATTTTTTTCTTATTAAGCTAATTACAATAAAATTACTAAGAATTACAGTTAATTCCCTCCCTCGAACTTAGGTTGTACATTGTTCTTAATGTATACAATATGCAAGAATAATCAAAAACATCGAAAATAATGAAAAATGGGCAAGGATAATTAATATTTCCCTGATAATAAAAGAGTCATCAACCTTATCCAATGTTAGCAATTTCTACCCTGAGATGGTGAAATTTAATCTCTATTCTAACGTATAGGGATGCTCTTGGACAATATTTCCTATAGAACTTGAAAAATATGATCAATTCTTAACCCAAATAAGATAATTATGATCTAACATTCATAACTTTAAAATTGTTTTAAACTAAAAGCATATGTAATAAACATCAATATCATGCAAAACTAAACTAAAATTATACTATAATAAAATAAAAATATCTAAATTATTGATTTCCTCCCAACAATCGCTTCTTTGATGTCTATAGCTAGATATGATACTCAAGGTTTTTACTCAACCAAGGCCTTGAATTGAATGAGTTTAATTAACTTTTTACACAGAACTTAAAGAAGAAGAAATATTAATAAGATAGATACTATTTTCTCCTAAATATGTATAAAGCAAGTGAGGAGGACATTGCTTCAAATCAAACCTAAGTGCTTCTTTGGAAGATAGTGAGAGTTTAGGATTTCATTTTTCTACTTCCTCAAAAACATAAGGATGTAGGGGTTTATAAATTTATCCTTCCAACTTAAAAGCACACTCAATAAGATTTGGATCATCTTTTTCATTAATCTCCTAAAGCTATATATTTTCCAAAGGATCACTGTAAATAATTTTAGGTAACTCATCATACATAATAAAATCGATGAGATCTACACTATAGTAAGTATAATTAAAGGTAGGAGGCCCTTTCAAACCTTTGAAGATGTTAAACTCCATTTTCTCATTCCTCACCCTAAATATTGACTTAACCTTAGGAGCATCAATTATTCCCCTCCAGTATTCAAAAATGGTTTCCCATAATGATGGGAACCTGAGTGTCCTAATCTGTGTTCATTATCAAGAAATCATAGGAAAGATTAGTTTTTTTTCACTTTAACTAATAGTACTTCCATTATCCTAATTAACTACCTAAAGGACTTATCTGCTAGTTTGAGTGAAATTGATGTAGGCATTAGTTCGTCTATTCCAATCTTCTTACAAAAAGATAAAGGCATAAGATTAATAATTTCACCTAAATCATATAAATATTTATGAATGATGGAAGCACCAAATAACCTAGAGTAAGAAAACACAGTGAATCCTTTAAATTTTGAGGTAGTTTATTTCACAAAATTGCACTACACTTCTCAATTAAATGTGTTATAACATACTCCTCAATTTTTTGTTGGAGATGATTACCTTTAGAAACTTTGCATATGGTAAAATTTAGGTTAATACTTCAATAAAAGGTATATTGAACTTCTTAAAGTTATCAAGGAAGTTCTTAAAGTTGTATTTGTCCTTCCCTTTTTTAAACCTATGAGGGTATATAGTGGGTGACATATAAGGTTTTATAGTGTTTGAGGTTTCAACTCAAGAATGGCACTAGATGAAGATGGGACCAATGTCTATTTACTTCATCTTTTTCCTCAACTTTGTCCAAATTTTGCACTTCCTCTTTTTTCTCAAATATAGCATCATATTTTTCCACTCCTTAATATAATGGCTAACAATTGATCTCTTGGGTTTACCTCTATGTTACTAGGAAACTTGCCTTGACCTCTTTCCCCTACCATTTTGTCTAGTTGGTTAACTTACACCTCTAAGTTGTGAATGGATGCACAATTTAACTACATTTTTTTTGAAGTTTTCATAAATTATCTAATTTTTCATTTATGGAAGAGACATAGTGCTTGAGCTTCTCTTCTATTCCTATATTCTACAAAGATAGTGGTTGTTTAAATAGAGACTTTGTTGGAACATATGTGGTGTCAAATGTTACTCTAAATGAGGAGTAGTTCACCATCTTATAAAATAATCTACCGTAAAAAATAAAAAACATAGAGCTTCACAATTCTTTGTAATATTTATATTTTCAATTGAAATGGAATTATTGGAATTAAGAGTTAGTATGGATTTAATCTATATGAAAATTTGAAGAATTTAGGGTTAGGTAAACCTAAACCACCTAGGATGATCATTTAATAAAATATTAGGTTAATTAAGTATCCTAGGGACATTACAGAAGATGTTTTATTTAAGGTTGAGAAGTTCATGTTTCTTATTGATTTTATGATTACAGATATGGTGGATGGTATAGAGGTTTCCTTAATGTTAGGAAGAACCTTCCTAACTACTGCTAAAGTTATGATAGAAAATTAATCATAAAGGTAGAGGATAAGGAAGTAGGTTTTAAGATGTAAGAAATCATGAGATATCTCCTTGAGAAAGATATACTTATTTCTTTATAAATGTGATTGAATATAAAATTTCTCCTTTTATACAAGGAATAATCACAAAAAACTATTGGATACATATATTATATAAGGAAAAGAAGAGGAGACTGTTGATCCTATTCTATTAGAGTCGATAGCATATTTGGAGGCTAATGAGCTTATTATTTAGAATTAAGTAAGAATTCCAACTAAATGACTCATAAAGAAGTACTTCTTAGAAGGCAACCTAATGAATTAAGTGTTTTGGTTTCAATCTAAGAGCTCTATAGATCTTTAGCATTAATTTTAGTATGATTTTAATTGATGATTATTTTTTTGTATGTGCTTGAAATTAAAAAGTAATTATAAAATTACATATTCAAATTGTTTCAATTACTAATTAAATCATGATACTTACCAGTAGTTTGTACATTTTAGTTTGTAGCTATAAAGCCTTTTTATTAACTTGATCTCAATCTAAAGTTAACAAAATAAGCTTGAGTTCAAGTTTAAGTTTTTTAGACAAAATATTAATGATGTTGATGGGATTAGAGAGCATATTGGTAAAAACATTTCTTGTTATCATATGATTAATGCAATAAGTATAGAGCTTGATGAGGAATAAAATATGTTATTTATTATGGGATCTCTTTGATCTTATTTTGATTCTATTAGGTCCAATTTCACATAGAAGAGATGACCATTCTTACTATTGTGGATGATAACGTGAAGAAGGAATGATAAGAAGTATGGCATACTCGCAACTATAACCATAATGGTCTGAAAAGAAAGTCTTTAACAAAGAATACCAACAATAATAAGCCTATTAAGAAATAGAACACATAAATCAAAGGGAATAGGAAAGAAATGGTTTTAGCTTTTAATTCTCTAAATAATAAGGGATTCAAAGGAGTAAAAGTTTGGGAGAAAGAAGGCAAAATGTAACAAGCTTAAGGCTAAAATAGAAAAGAAATACAATCTCTAAATGATCGTTGATTGATATGTTTTATATCAATATTAAAAATATTGCAAGTGCACGTCATTACTGTAACTAGCACAAGCAAGTACGGTTCGCTCCCACGAAGACCGTAAGTACTAGTAGTTACCCTTTTTCTATTATCTAACCTATTAATCAGATTGTGGATTTTAATTAAAATTTAAAATTAAAAAATAAACTAAGATTGAAAACATACTGAATGCAGAACAAGGAAAACACTAAGAAGATGTCAATATCAAATAATAATATCTTGGTAATGAATCCCCTTAAGAACTTAATTATTAACCTTTTATCATACAATTATATTGTTGATTATTGAACCATACAAATTCCTTATGTTAATATCTTTCTTAATATTATTAACAACTAATCCATCAGTTCATTAACAAAAATATTTCTAGCTAAAACCCCTATGATTGCATTATTGATTTGTGAATTCTGGTATTAGGTTTGACCTTAATCTAAAGGATTTATGTCGATCTATCCCTAGATTTGCATGCATCTCCTTCCAATTATAGTGGATCTATTCATTCAATAAGATTTCTCAATCTCAATCATATGAAATTAAATCATGCAGTAATGTTATGGATATATTAGAACAAGAATAAAATGCATAATTAAATCACAATAAATCAATCAATAAAATTGCATTAAATAAAAGATCAAATTATATTGTTATCACGATTTAGGGTTCATCACACCTAGAACTTAAATAATTTTAGTTCCTATCCATAAAAAATGAACTCAATGATAAATATTCAGAAGAGAAACTAGAAAAGAAAGAAATCATAATTCTAAATCTCCCTTTTTCTTTTAATGAATCTTTTTGCAAGTTTGGGTTGGATGAAGCTTTCTATTGGATATTTTGACATTATCTATGTGTTTCCTTTATCCCTTGATAAAAATTGTCTCCTCTTTAGGTGTCTTATGTCTAGAAATTAATTTAAAACTTAACTCTTTTTATTTTGCTTCCTTTTACATTCTTTTATAGTAAAAACAAAAGGTTCTAGGTTATACAAGGTCAACATTGTGAGTGATCTTGTATCTTCAAAAACACCTAAATTTGTGATTTCACAAGAGCAACATACACTGCCATGTATATCAATATACACTAGTGTATAACTCCACGTGATCAAAACTAAAAAATTTCAATCTTCACACGTTTACAAATACTTAGATATTCACTATACATGGTTGTGTAACTATAAGTTACTTGAATCTTTGTTCCCTGTCACAATTTCATTTAACTTCTTCTAATTTTGGTCTATAAAGGTAATTATTACCTATAAAATTCGCTTGAAGCAAATTAAGTACTAAAAAAGCTATAAAACTAGTAAATATCAAGCAAAATTCATTAAATATGATTGTATAATTATAGTCAAATAAGCATTTTTCAAATATCCCCACACTTGCTTTTCCTTGAGCCAATAATAATCCAAATCATTAATCTTATAAACATCTATCCCTCATTAAACTCAACCTATCCATCCATACTCTAAATCTTTATGTCATATCAATCAAATTAACATACAATTAGAATCAAGTTTATCCTAAAACTAAGTCAATATCAATAATAATAATCTTTTTGAAATCGAAGCATAAATCTTTACACCCTCACTAAGGTTTTACTCAATGCACTCAAGTGCTTAGGGTGAAAAGTATAAGAACTCTAAAATCAATATATAGCAAAACTCTTAACCATAAGCTTATAATATTATCACGACTTATGTAAGGTATGACTGTGATAATCAAAGAGTTGCTAAAATTGAAAGAAATTTACAACATCCAAGATTACAAGAAACTCAGCCTTTCCCGATATAGGTCCTTTATAACATGAATCCATTGGTACCATAATTCCAACACTTTTTCTTCTTTTTTTATGCTTACAACATTTCTTTTACCATTCATCATATACCATAGTTAAAGAAATATTGGACATTTTCAAGCTTCAAATTTCAAGAAATTAGGTAATTGTAATAATGGCTTCAAGAAAAATAAGGTAAAAGATAACAATTTAGATATCATTAGTGAAAAAGGCTAAGGCTCAAAATTGGTTCCTCTTAAGGGATAAAATATGATAGATTACTTATAGATTACTTATAAAAAAAGGCTAAACAAATGTTGAATCTAAATGCCTTCATCACTTTAATGCTTTTAATTTAAAAAATATGGCCTCAATATGTATAATAAAAGCAAGTTCTATAATCATCCAACTATGCATGATAACACATATGAAGAATAAAAGAGCTTAAAAGCTTACATGCAATGGATTTTATATGTGTAAATAATATGTAATTTTCCTTTAAATTGACTATCTCGATGACTGCTAATAATATGACTTATAAAAGTAAGTTTATTCTAACTTTCATCCTTTTAAATACTAATTCAAATCAATAATCAATAACTATTTCAAATATTTATGGGCAGATTTCAACTAATTTAGAATATCATTTAATAAGATTTAATAACAAAGATTATAATAAGCTTAATAAAATTATAATCCCCTTCCCAACACTTAAAATTGTACACTGTCCTCAATGTATACAATATGAGCACATCAAAATAAAATTTGAGAAAGTGAAGAAATTTGATACTTCCCTGAGTAATAAGAATTTTGTATTCTAATTTCAATGAGGGATCCATACGATACTAGATACAATCATCCTTGTAAAATATAAACAAAAAGGGATAAAAGATAAAAGGAAATAAAAATAACACCAATAACTAAGAAACCTAAAATAAGATTAAAATTAATTTTTAGATAAAATAAAATAACAAAAAGAAAGAAAATAAGAAAAACACAAAATTAATGAAAAAAAGAAAAGAAAAAACCAAAATTTAAGCATCTTCATCTTGTTGTGACTCTAGCCTGCCCCTCAAATGGAGGGTCCTCAGGTCATTGATCTCATCATGTAGAGGAGTTGATGATGATGTACCCATTAGCAACAGTAAATCCCTCATCCATCCAATAGAAGTCTTGAGCTTTCCTATCTGATCCATCATCTCCACCTGTTGTATTTGGATAGCATGTTAAGTACCCATGATTTGCACTAATCATCTCTCAAATTGAGCCATCTTCAGTTAGTCTAGATGTGGTGTTAATACCCTGGGTACTCCTCCTCATGTGTTACTTCTCCCATCTAGGATGGTAGTGAATGCAACTGTAGTGGCTGATTCGTTGCATGTGACTCCTCTCTAGCTCCTTTTGATGTTGTTAGCTTATCAGAGACTTCAATTAGTTTGTAGATGTCACTTGTAGGTCTCCACTATATACTTACCATGTGCAGATGCTTTATGACATCTATATTTAGTAGTACCATAGTGCTACCAGTCGCATCAGTGGTAATCTATTAAAGACCCCCATCTGTCATGCAAGTCTAGTCACATAAGGCCTAACATAGATCATACCAACCTTCCTCTCCTTGCCTTGATGCCTGATAAATTGAGCCAATGCATGCCCCAAGTGGATTGACATGCTCTCACTCATACTCTAAAGATAGAATACATCTGATTTCTTGATAACATCATGGTTGTCACCTCGTCCACTCAATATGTGGCTCAAAACTCCATAAATATATCAAAGTGTTGGGTGTCGTAGCAATGATGCCCTTGATCTGCTCGAGTTATAGTTTTTCTCATCACTAATGGTACTCTAGAAATGTTAGGAAGAGATCTCGTATGAGAAGTCTATCCATAAGGCTAAGTATGTTTACATCCTTATAAAGTCTGGGTTGTATAGCCCCACGGTGACGAAGAATTCTGAATAACTCATTTAGACCATCGCCCCTAGCAATCGAAAATGGATTATGTTTGACTGGTCCAAATCGTGGCTTCCTTACTCCACAAATAACATAGAGAGCACCTCAAGCATTAGCTCCCAGTACGAGAGCTCCATGATCTCAAAAAACTAGGCCCAGGCTCAAACATCAATAAAGTCCCTAACTTATTGAAACTTGTGATGAATGTCTTATCCTTGAGTCTATGATATTGCTCCTATCACTACGTTAAATAGTAGTATAAGAGGTTGCTCGGGTGGTTAAACTGATTGAGCTCCTCTCAGGACTTTAGATGACCCATCTCCTCATTGTTGCTTTCATGGTACTTCTTTTTCGCATCGTGGTCTTGTCATTATGCCTAAAACTTTAAATAAGTGTAAAAAATTAATTGATTAATTATGAGAATACCCTTCTCCTCACACTTAATTCTTATGGTCATTAAATTATTAAATGTGTAAACGAACTATAAACAAAAATTAAACACATAATAGTCAAAATATATTAACACAAATAAATAAATAAAATAATTAGAAAATTAATAACAACCTAATTAACCAAAAAATTAAAATTAAAAATATTGTAATTAACAAATAAAACTAACCTATTTGTTAATTACAAATTTAACCCTAAACTTGAAATTAATAACCCTATTTTAACAATTACGCAAAATTAATGAAATTAAAATTGAATTTACACAAAAGTCTTAACTGACATGCAATTCAACAATAAAAGAACTTCAATTAACTATGAAAACAACTAATTAATCCTAATTTCACCCAAAAATATCATAATTTATCAATTAGTGAGCAAAATTGCACAAATTCGCAATTCAAGTTAAAATTTCACCCAATTCACATGTAATTCATCAAATTGAAAAAAAAACAAAAAACAAATGACATTAGTAAAGTTCAACTATTAAACCACAATTAATCATAAAATCTCACAAAATCCTAAATTTAGCATTTTTGGGTGAAAATCCCCATAAATTGCGAAACTACTAATTATTCATGCTTAAACAAGAGAAATTGACAAGAATACTTACTTGGGTTTTGACAAATTTAGTTTAATATGATTTGGAGTTACTCTTAATCATCCTAACACTAAGGTTAGATTGTTTTTTTTTTATTAATTCTGAAAATGTTCTTATGTATTTTTTAATAAATTTATAAATAATGATATGAAAATTGAGCTTAGTTAATAAAAAATTGCAACAGAAAGTGATAATTAGAAATTTGAAATGTTTTCTGGATCCACAATCCTCGTAATGGATCATCAAGATCATTTGCTTAAGATTTATTGGGGTGTATTGTCCTTTTACAAGTAATGCAGTAATCTGATTTATTTGATATGGCAAGTTAAAACATAAGAGATTTAAATCAATAAGAACATGCAATCAAACTAACTAACAATTTATATCTTCTGCTTTTTGATAAGACCGAAAAAAATATGCAACGTAAATAGTAAAGTTAGGGGTAAAAGTGATAGAAATAGCATTAAACTTAGTCTTATTATATTGAAATGCAAATTATTTAGTAATTGTCAACGTAAATAAAAACAAATATTAATATATGAAATAAAAGATATATGTGCCTTCTTATGGAATTAAGCAATTGAAAAATAACTTCATAAGCCTTACCAAGATTAACACAACCATAATCCTTAAAGAACCAAACACAAATAATATCTATGAGCAAGCTTGTCATAGTTGAAACAATCAATCCAAGAGGGAATAAAAAGTAAGGCTACAAGAAATATTATTAAAGATATATCAATCACGTTGAGGATCACATATATTACCAAATGTATACGGATCTATTAATATGGTAAAATATAATTTATTAATATCATATTTAGCATAATTTAAGTTATTTGTGTTCATATTCATCCTCAATGAATATATGAAGTGCTTTAAAGTACAATGATAAGAACAAAAGAAACAATTGTCTACATAAGCAACAAATTCAAAAACATCACAAATTAGTACATAAAATTACAATGTTAAAAATTAGCACTAAAAGATGTAAATGTAAATTATTATCAAAGTTAACTGGCCTAATTGGAACCTAACTTAAAGGTCACAATGGTTGGCAAGTTTAAGAAGTGTAGGAGCTCTGCTTCGTTAAAAGGTCTGGGTATGTTTCTATTAATGATGTATTGAGCATGGGAAACTTGAAACAGAATGAGGTAGTAGGTTAAGCATTTAACAGGTCGAGGCCAAATAGAAGGTGATGAGTGTTGGAAAATCGAGTCAAGATCTAATCATAAGTAGTGAAATAATTACGAAACTTTTTTGTACTTTGATTTTTCAAAAATAATGATCACTTTAAATTCTATAAAAATGATTAACACATAAATCATAATAAAGTGTGAATATTAATTTGTACCTAATTTCGAAGCTCTATCAATTTCTTATCTTATCTCTCAAACTGTTTTCGAAAGTAGCTCAGCCTAACCACCATAACCATAAAAGTGTCTAATCTCTAATTGTATCCATAAAACAAGTTGAGAGAACTCTATAATTATTACAGAGAGGGTTTGGAAATTTTTGTAATTTAATGAAATTAAATATTAATTTTAATTAAAATTTAATCAAAATTTAAACAATTCTAATTAAATACCAATTATGCCCAAATAAGGTTTAACATCTTATGTTGAACCTTCTTTATTAATTATCTCATAGTTAATTATGAAGTTTCTCAAACTTTACAATTAAGTCTAACTTGATTAAAATATTTTCTCTCTTTAACTCGTTCTTTATGTATGCCTATTACGTTCCCAAATATGTTGGTAACAGATACAAATTGTAACCCTAAATTATAATTAGGATTTAAATATATAATTAAACAATTTATATCCATAGATTAAGATTAGCGTCTAACAACACATCATAACCATCCAAATAATTATGAATGTCAAAATAGTTTTGACTAACCTTTCCGTTCATATTTTTTTATAATTCGATCCTTTTGTCATACACTGTTCCGATTAAATATAGAATATGAAATCAATAGCTACTATTTTTGACTCTAATTATATTAGTTCTCCACCATTAGCTATTAATTCAACTAATGAAATTTGTAAAGTATTTACAAAACATCGTTTCACCTTGACCAATGATTTTTTTAATCAATAATAATCGAGAATAGTGAAACATTCTCCCTAATTACTTTAAGATGATGATCATATCTTGACCATTTAGCTACCTCTATATAGTTCATATTATATCCAATAACTACCGACTGAGCTATCTTTGACTAGAATAGGTAATAAGTAGTATTAAAACATAACAATCCCTATACAAGATAGCTTTAGAGATCTCAAGTTAAAAGATCACTTATGCAATCATCACAATGAGAATTTTCACAGACATACAAGAAATGTTTCAAATGGATTTCTCATATGGGGTTAATTCAGTGAACTTGTTCTTTAACAAGCACCTACACATTTGTTTAAATATCCCTATACTTTAGTTTATAAGATCGACTACTTCTTTCATAAGGAAAAATATAACATGTGCTAGTGTTTTTATGTTCTATTAATGTCCAGTGTTAATGGAACAATAACTAGAAAAAATTTAGAGATAATACATCAATTCAATACAAATCTCATAATATCAATTCAATACAAATCTCATAATTATAATATCATCATAATTTATTATATGTATCTAAATATGTATAAGATAAAGAATGCTTTTAAATTATTTTGTTACAAAACTATAACCAACCGATTGCCTGTAGGGTATAAACTAACAATCTCCCACTTAAACTTGGCCAATTTTTTAAGTATCTTATACTATATCACCATATGATGATCATGCTACTACTAGGACAGTAGCTTAATAAGAGAATTCCATAAGATTCTTTATAGTGAGCACTTGCTTAAATCTTACAACTTTAATCTTAATTATCATCATAATTATGAAAAATTGCCTAAAGAGATCCTTAGAAATTTGATAAGACCTTAGCTCCTTTAACATGCCTAATGACTTTAATGTTCTATAGTACATCTTGAATAATGCAAGGAACTATATCAACTCCTTTAAAGAACTTATTAATCCAATTAATCATTTCTATTAGATGAAAAAATGTATTATAGCTTAATTAACAACCATTGCTACATTGGGGCCTTTCTAATCTCTAAATAATATTGTTTAAAGTAAAATATACCTCAATTAGGATTTACTTTTGAAGTTAATATCCTTATCACCTTGAACTTAAATTTCAACTGATACATAGAATAATGAATATCTTTAGTACTTCACAAGTATCAAATATTTTAAATACTGAACATCTTTAGTATATTATCTTATACTTGGATTTAGAATAGGTAAACAACTTCCAATCTATCTTTATATATCTAATTCGTAAAATTAAGTTGTTACCTTTTCATATCCAACAAGAATTTACTTGGACAATTATATTTTTAACAATTGAAAATATGGATTATTGTTCTCTATGAGCAATATGTCTTTACATGCTTCCACTAAAGAGGATAATTATGCTCCCACAAACCTTCCTATAGATATGATAAATTTATAATCATCTCTAAAAAAACTCTTTGAATTCAACATGAAAATGAATCTTTCAATGTCTTATATCTTTTCAACTATACATCAAATGTATCATCAATGTCAATAGTCCCAATTAGCTGTATTATCATCCTATTTGAACCTTTCAAACTTCATCTTACTCTGACTACTTATCTTCAAGACCATTCTCTTATAAATGTACATTGAAACAAACAATTTGTTCAATAAATCTGTAATATTATATCTAACCTTTTGGATATCTCATAACATTTTACTACCCAATTTAGTTTTAAACTTAATGGATAATGTATGCTTCAATCAAGCATCACAACCTTAAATCATTAACTTTGACTC
This sequence comes from Erythroxylum reticulatum, assembly GCA_025504915.1. NCBI lineage: Eukaryota > Viridiplantae > Streptophyta > Magnoliopsida > Malpighiales > Erythroxylaceae > Erythroxylum > Erythroxylum reticulatum. The sequence continues at coordinate 10,816,875 of JANSVA010000217.1, forward strand.
TTTCAAAGACTTAACATTTCATATCTAATATGAAATCTTGATAATTAATCTAATTGAAACAATTGAATAAGTCATTATACTAGGCATCACTATAGAAGAAATAAATATTACATTATATAATATCTCATACTGTATATTCCTCCTTATTTAAAATCATACTTTTATGAATTTAGATGTGGAGATATTCATTAAAGAATCTCATTCCTTACAGATAACTAAAAATTTTAAAACTCATCACATCGATCTCATCGAAGTGCTTCAACATTCTTAAAGCTTAATTTCTACTTAGATTTAAACTACTTGAACTTTTTAAAATATTTAAATCAATATTTCATTTAATACATATAACTATATTTTAAAAAGATATGAGTAATTTAAAAATGCAATACCATCATCATCCTTTCACCAAAGGTTGATTTGGTTATTTTTTTAACTTAACAAATTTCATACAATTTATAATCAAAAGGATACATATATCCTTGTATGTAACTTTATAATTCTTATTATGATGATTTAGCCAACATGATTTGAAAGGATTGTCTCAATTTTCTAACTTTGTATTCTTATTATTCATATTAAGCATAAGTCTCCTTTAATCCAACACATACAAACTATTTGCAAAAACTTGGAGCAAGTATTTTCACTCAATAACGTATTTCTTATCATGCCTTGAACACTATAATAATGTTGAATCTAAATTTAGCATCAAATACTTATAAACATTAATAAGAAATATATATGATCTCTATCATATTTCATACAGGCAAGAAAAGTCATGCCATCATTTCTTCTTATGAAAACTATTATCATACTATAGCAAAGCCTTTAATGTCCATGTTTATGCTTCTAGTAGGCTAAATTGAGTGGAACAACTCCATCAAGGTATTACACCTTTCAGCTCTACATCATACAACCTCTTACATCTTGCTATCATAGTATTAACATACATCACACATATTGTCATTAAAGTTTATGAGATATTAATTAATTCAAAATGTCAATACATTTTGTCATCCATATGATTTTAACATATATATCTAATCCTTTAACACCAAATTCTCAACAAGGGTTAATAGTGAAATAGCATAATGGACATATACTTTTTCCTATCAAACTTTGAGAACTCTTCTTAAACATAACCTTTATCCAAGAAATTTAGTCCACTAACTTAGTATCAACTATACTAAACAAAGTAAATTTCACTTAGAACAAAAATAAATATAAGACAAGCAAGTAGTTGATTATATGTCACAACTACTAAGTGATATTAGGACTTTAATCATGAATTTAATTACTCCCACTATATTATTCAAAATAATATCCCTTACTAATATTCGAAAAGATTACTTTAATCTTTCAAATGGGCTAGGATCCCATTCAAATTCAGTTGATCTTGATTTTACTCATAAACCAAATAATCGTGGCTTCCTTACTCCACAAGAAGTCCGTTCCTATTTTTTGGGTAATATCTTTGTCTCTTTTTTCTGGGTTTTTTTATCTTGATGAATAATTGCGTTTGGAATTTTGATTTTTGGGATTGTGATTGCAGGAGTTTGGACTATTAAATTCGATTGCTCCCTTTGGTGGAAGCGTCCTAGGCGTTTCTTCTTTACGTTGTTTAGGTATCGATTGCCATTAGAATTGCTTCATTTCAGATTGTGACCCTTTTGTTTTAATTTGTTTTTTTGGGTTATAGAAGAACATTTTAGAGGTGAGAAAGAGGGTAGAAAGAAACAAAACTTCTACACAAAAATGAGAGATGTAAGGGTTACTTGTGTGGAAAGGAGAT
>JANSVA010000217.1:10834971-10850267 GCA_025504915.1 Erythroxylum reticulatum
ATACTTCCAGTATCAATTAAGATTATTAGAGCCTTACTTTGGTTGGATCCCTTGATTCTTAAGGTTTTAGGGGTGATGGGTGCTATGGATACTTCCAGTATCAATTAAGATTATTAGAGCCTTACTTTGGTTGGATCCCTTGATTCTTAAGGTTTTAGGGGTGATAAGGCCCAAAATTGCATGCAAAGTCACCTATGCCTGCAATTCAGCTTCTGGTTCTGTTTCCTTTTCCTCTTCTTCTACCATATGTGTATCTTCTGTTTCATCACCTTCAACAACATGTAGGGTTTTTAGTTTACTTTGATGCCTAAGGTAAAACTTGTCACCACATCTATAACACTGCCCCTTCTTAAATTCTTCTGGCCCATTATTTATTAACTTCTCGAACTTTCTAACTATAGGAGCCCTTTGCACTACATGTTGGGGTCTACTATAGTTGATCTTAATATTTTTAAAGGTGGTTTCCAACTTTAGCTCTTCCTATTTTACAATGTGATAGGCATCATCCAAGCAATTTGGATTTACAATAATTAAAGAGTGTTTTATTTCATCTTTTAGGCCTCCAATAAAGTTGTGGATAAAATGCTCTTTATCCATTTGCAGTTTAAGCTCTACTAAATAAACTCTTAGTTCATCAAAGGCCTTTATGTAATCTGTCACACTTCCAGATTGTTTCAAACTATTGAAGGAAGCAATAAGACTCCTTAGATTCTCTTGTTCAAACTTCTTTAGGATGGCAGTATATAATTCCTCCCATATTATAAACTCTCTCCCATTAATGTAGCTTTCAAACCATCACACAACTTTGCCTTCAAAATAAAGCGTGGCAACTTCTACCTTTTCTTCTTCTGGAATCCAATAAAATTGGAAATACCTTCCGCATTTCCTAATCTACAACCTTGCATTTGTTCCATCAAAATGGTTTAACTCAATTTTGGGCTATTGACAATTTAGATCTATTGGTGTTATGATCGATTGACAACTTGTCTTCGTTGGTTCATTAGAGTGGTACTGTTAAGACTGGCCTATGATGGCCCAACTGTAAGGGTTGGCAATAAACCTTTGAAAGTGGCAGTTGAAGTTAAACCCCCTTCTATTTTATTGGATCCCTTACTATTAGCTAGCTGCTGAACTGTCGACAGTAATTGATCCATTTTTTGTTTAATTAAGTGGTGCAAACCTACCAACTGCTATTGAACTCCTTTCAATTAAATAGAAAAATAATCACTTATTGTATTAAACTTTTTTTTCCAATTCTTGCAGCCTCTGTTCTAAGTTTTTCTGTGCGATATATTGCAGTCTAGTACTCGCCAGTTTGTCTCACACTCTCATTAAAGTGCTCTAATACCAAATGGTAAGCCAAAGTTTAGAGGAGGGGTAGTTTAGGAATTTTGTAAGAAATAGAAAATTTGTGATGGTTGAGATAGTGTTCTTGGGTGAAGGAAAATTAGGGGTATTTTTGAAAGTTTAAGTTGTTGATGACTGAGATGGGTGATTTAGTATCCTATATCGTCTTTTCACTCTGATCACTACAAAAATAAGTGTTTGCCCAAGCAATCATCACTTGGCCACCTTGCCTTCTCCTCTATTGTGTTGTTCCTTCTTAGTTGTAACCCTAGATCTTAACCAAATTGATTAGCACTTTTCTGGCCACATAAGGAAGGCACAACGATTAGGCTCACTAGATCAGCCCTTGCTACCATCAAACTTGAGTGGCTGAGGGTAGAAAACTACCTTGCTATCTCTGGAAATATTGAAGGAAGAAAGATAGAAAGAAATAAAGAAGAAGTAACAAAGAAGAAGAAGAAGAAAGAGACGAGATGCAGAGAGAAAAATGAAGAGAAAAGGAAGTATATTTTCTATTTCCAAAACTTGGTTTTTTATATTTTTCATTGCATTAATCCTTCTCTCCCCTTTTGTTTACAGGTTTAACAACCAGAAATTTTTTTGAATCTAAAATGACCGACTCTAGAACAACCTGGAAATAAAATCAAGGAAAAAAACAGAAATCAAGGAAACGACTTCTACACCTTCTGCAACAAACTTCTTCTTCTATTTTCTTAGGCTTGTATGTTGGAATGTAATTATGGACTAGATTCTCTATTTTTTGTTGGGTGCGTGTGTTGATGGATGTGGTTTTTCATTGTGTTGACCTTTGGTTTGATTGTGTTGGCTCGGGACTTTGATTGAGTCATGGCATTATATATATGAAGACAATTTAGGCATAAGAATCACAAATAATTGATGGAGTTGACGGTTCTTGATAACTTAAACAAGTCAATCCTTCACAAAAAGATGTTAAATTGAAATTTTACTAAGATTAATAGCGAGAAAACTAGTCAACGATACAACAAGCATAGCAGCAGGTGGTAAGCAGAAAGAGAGATGCATGCAACTAGTTAAGCAGGAAGAGATGAAAGACAAAGAGAGTAGTCGGTGAGGGTACGACCTGGTTTTATATATGAAATCAAACTGCAAAAATGAAGTCAGAATCTCGAAATTATCTAGTTCAATTTAAAGTTCAATCAACTAAAATTGAATCCGTTAATTTTGAGTTAGATCAAGCCAAGTTTGTACTCTTGCCATTCCTATTGTACACCATTGAGTTTTCTTTCATTTGCTCTTTTTTTTTTTTTTTTCCTTCTTATATCTTGGGCTTAATGGTAATGGATGGAGAAATGGGGGAAAGCAAGACCGATAACTTCAATATCCAGAATGTGCTTATTGAACCACCTGGCCTTTTATGCTTGTCTAAATAGCAGAGGAAACCTGAGTTGCAGTTTGGTTAAGATTCCATAATCGATACATTGTCCATCCCTTAGGAAACAATTAAGAAAAGGAAATAGAACCTGGTGAAAGAAAAATCAGGAAAATTTTGAATTCTCAATGTCATGTATCTTTCCAAATTCCTTGTCTTTGGAAAGTCATTATGTGAAAATTGTTTTCCCGACACTTAGTAATCTGGAGGCAGCTGCTATTGTTGAGAATTGATAGAGTAAATGGTCATCAAGATGGGGTTAAGACCTTCATGTATGCTTGAAAACCAATTTTCCAATTATGTGATCTGATACCAAATTAAGTTGTTGACTTCTAGTTATAGTTGCCTCCATCAAGCCCATCAGTTGAAGCGCACTAGCAGTTAGCTACAGCAGCTTCAACTATTAACAAAAAAAAAGAATTACAGCAGTTGCATGCTCTTCACTTGCTCATAGGTCAATAAAAGTTGATCTCGCGATGAACAGATCAACCAGATGCTCTGATTCTGATTGTTGCACACAGTAGTAAAGTGCATGCTGCTTGATGAAATAACAAGCCTTTTTGCTTCTTTTCCCTATCTTCCAAGTCTTTGTCAATTTAACTAGTAGTGGTGTCAAGTCGGAAGATGACGTATCCTTGTACATCATTTCACGTCGTGATTAGTTTCCTTGATATTGAGGTCTATGATGAGGACCAGGTTCACTGCAAGACGGCTTCTTTAGAGTTTGCTGCTCAGGTTTAGTTGGTTGGTAGTAAAAAGTCAACTGTCCACCTTGTTTTAAGGGACTTGTTCTGGTCAAGTTATTCCATTATAAGCTGACTGCAGTGCATCTTCTGAATTCTATTGTTCTTTCGATTCCTTCCTCTGAGTATTGTAGCAAGTCACTGTCAATGCACTAAGTTGTATGGTTTCTAGCTAGTGTGTCCGTTACAAAATTTGCTAAATTCAGCAGCCACTTCATCAAAAAAGCCTCCCATTTGAGTTATAAAGTCCTTAACTTCCACCAAATCTTATGCAAAACCTCCTAAAACTGATTACCAATATTGAAGGTAAATGAAAGCCTTAAGAATGTCACGACCATTTGCCAACTTGGTTATTTCTCTTTGCATCCCTTTCTCAATGTACTACTACACTGATTCCCACATTAAACGCCTATATATTAAACCCAAAAAAATAATTAGTACTCCAAGTTTTTGCAGATGATCTCAATCCAGATTCATAAATTGATGCTGGAAAAGAAAAAGGTCAAATCTTGTTTTGAAGTTTCTTCCATGTCATGATAACTCACCTAGAACCGTCTGATATGCAGGAGCTTTAATTATTGAGTTCTTGTTAATGGTGGGCCCCGGAAAAAGCATGATAATGATATAGATTGATTGCTTCAACTTACAGGATCCTAAATCCTAGTTGATCAGTAACTTGGTTTCATCCAAAAATGTGCTTCCACCTCCACGAGTCCAACTCCAGAGTACTGCTTCTCTTGATGTTAAAACTCTAGTTTCAGCTCAAAGTTGATTCCATATGGTTCCAAGCCATTCAAGTTACATAGGGAATGGGGTTGCTTTCTTCTCTTTTTCTCTTTCCTGCCTACCGTAAATTTGATTTCTTGGTATAGTTAGCTGATAGACAAGATGTCTAGTGCATGCCTAATCATAGCCCATTTGATCGCGACTTGATATACAATAATTTTTTGTTTTAAGCTTGAAAAAAAAGATTAGAAAGAAAACCTGAATTGCTTGGTTGCAATTTTCTTCTAGCACTATGATATCCCATTCTCATATTAATATATAAGAATGGGCTAGGATCATTTTTCAACTCAATGGTTGTTATTGTTTTAGAACTCAATCATTAAATAGTTATGAAAATTGATTAAGGTACTAAGTGTTGGTCTCCAATCATAACTTACCATATCAATCAAAAACAATCAACTAGTTTCAAAAGACTCAATCTTGAAAACAAACAACCAAACAATATATGTGACAAAAAATAAATTGAACAGTAGATGTACCTGAAAACTTTCCAATATAAAGGGAAAATTATAAGTTAAACTGACAAACAAATCTACTAATTTAAGTAGGAACTTGCAAGAGTTTAAAGGTTCCAAGCTATTGACCCTTACTTAGAACAATACGACAAAATAGTTAGAAGTTATCCCATTAAATTTCAGTATTGAGTACAAATTGATACTCTAAATGAACAACATTATCAATCTAATCTTGAAACAAACACTAAAAAAAGACCACTTGTTGTAAAAACTACCAATTATAGAATGAGAAGAACTTCTCAGCTCATTCTCACTCTCTTTCTTTTCCTTTATGTATTATTTTCACTCATATCGATAAACCCCATCAAATTTTTTTTCCTTTTATACTAAAAAATAGGGTTTCATAACTAGACCTGGTTATTTACACAATCGTGTAGGTGACTAAATCCAAACCATATTTCAAGGAATCACGAATATATACAATCTAAATTAGTCACACTACCTACTCACACAGTTGTGTATCCTTAGGACACAGATGTGTATGTCTTCAACTTATACCATCTACTTATATACGTTTGCAGTTACCTACACAATCTTCACCCAAGACCTATATGATAGAGACACAGATGTGTCTGATCTTACACAACCGTATACGTCATCATCTATCTTATACATGTCTACAATCTCTTACACAGCTTTCACACATAATTGTGTAAGTCAAATATGTAGGCCCACTCTACACGATTGTGTTTCTCAAGAATGGCTTCAAATCAACTATTATCTGTCTTGACTTTACTAATTCATCATTTCAACGATCCTTAATAATATCCAAGATCGTTGAAACTCACCTTTGTCTCCAAATAGGGTTGAACACTCAACAATCTCTCCCTCTAGCCTGTTTTGGAGGAGACTCAAATCACCTTAATGATTATTTAAGATTCATCTTAGCAAGCTTACTACAAAGCTCATTCATGCTATCAAGAACCACCTTTGTTAACATGTAAACATTGTTCTCATCTGTGTGAATTTTCTTCAAATGTAAGTGTTGTTCCTTAATCACAAATCTTAACCCATAATACTTGACATTGATGTACTTGGTGCAAGAATGATACATAGTATTCTTGTTCAAACCATGGTGCTTTGACTGTCACAACATACTATATAATCATCTTGCTTCATGTATAACTCTTGAAGTAATCATTTCAACTAGAGAATCCCTTTACCTACTTCCACTATAGTTACATTCTCTTCTTTACTTATGGATAAAGCTACATATGTTTGCAACCTGGATTGCCAAAAAATTGCTCCTTATATGACTTTGAACAAATAGCCTAAAGTGGATTTCTTGTTATCAAAATCTCCAACCATATCTGCATCTATATATCCCTCTAGAATTTTCTCCTTCCTGCTGGTACACAAGCTCCATTTAAAGAGGCCCAGAAGTATCTTAAGATTCATTTCATAGCTCTCTAGTAAACTTTTCCTAGACTGGACAAGTACTTGCTCACTAACCAATAACTTATACTATATTTAACCTTGTACATACCATTGCATACATCAAGAAACCAATAAAATATAAGTATGGAATAAAAGATGCATCATTTTCTCCTTTTTAATTGAAGAGTAGACACGCTTGCTCAACTTAAAGTGAGGTCTTAATGGCGTGTTAGTTGGCTTGGCATTCTTCATGAATATTTCGAACACTAGTTCAATGTATGTCTCTTGTGACAACCATAGTTTTCTTTTTTATTATCCCAAGTTATTTTTATGCTCAAAATATGCTTTCTAGAGCGCAAATCTTTTGTGTCAAAGGATTTGGACAAATCCTCTTTTAGTTTACATATTATCCCAATATCTTATCCTACAATCAACAAGTCATCAACATATAAAAGAAGAATAATGAAGTTTCTATTGGTAAACTTCTTAAAATACATATAAAGATCAACAAAAGTTCTTTTATAGCCATTTCCTATTATAAACAAATCAAACTTCTGATACCATTATCTTAGTGTCTGTTTTAGCTTATACTAGCTCCTCTTCAACTTATAGACTAGATTCTTTTTACCCTGAACCTTAAATCATTCCAGTTGCTCCATATAGATCTCCTCTTCCAAATCTTTATGGAAGAAGGCGATTTTTACGTCCAATATTCACATCTTAACCATTGATGAGAAAATTTCATCAAACTTAATGCCCTTCTTTTGACTGAATTCTTTCATTACTAATCTTGCCTTATGCTTCACCAACTTGTCACTATCCTTCTTTATCTTGAAAATTTATTTATTCTTTAATGTCTTCTTACCCTTTGGAAGTTTCACCAGCTCATAGGTTTCATTTTTTTTCACAAAATTCTTTTCCTCTTGCATAGCTACAAATCAAAGATCTTTATCTTCATATCAATTTACCCCTTCCACATTTTTAAGCTTCCTCTCAGTAATAATTAGAAGGTATTATGTACTCAGGTATCTTGTAGAAGGCATTTTCTCTTTAGTCGACCTTCAAAATTGACCATCTTCCACTACTGAACCTAGTTTCTCCCCTACTCATCATTCTCATCAGCCTTATCTACACCATCATCTGGATGTGGCTCATATAACTTATCACTATCAAGTTGTACTTAATTGCTAACATCATGTGCATGTTTATATACTTTATCTCCTTCACTTGTAGGTTATTCAATAGAATTCAAAATAGGAGAAACAATAATGGCACCATAGGATGAACTACTAAGAGTAGTCTTACTTTCTTTAATAAGATTGGCACTCATCTCATGCTCATGGAATACTACGTCTCTGATTTTAACAACTTTCTAATTTTTTAGGCATACATTTTAAATCCAAGCTGTTTATCACCATAATGGACAAATGTGCAAGGAACTATCTTCAAGTCAAGTTCCAGTTCCTACTTTCTTGATATATGTTTAAACACTTTACATTTGAATTCCCTCAAGTGCAAATAAAAGGGATCTTTTTCTATCTATAATCTCTTCGGAATGTTGAGCCCCAAGGGGACTGTTTGTGTTCAGTTAGTCAAGTAAACAACCATTCTGACCACTTCAACCCAAAAATCTTTGAAAGCTTAGACATTCTAAATATACATTGAACCTTCTCCATTATTTTTCTATTCATTCTCTTGTTAACATTGTTACGTTGTAGAGTATAGAGTTTCATTTTTTTGTCTCATATCATGCCTCACGCAATAATTCTAAGACTCCTTATAGGTGTATTCTTCTCCATTGTCTGTTTTAAAAAACTTTAACTTTTTCTCCGCTTCCTTTTCTATCATGACATGAAATTTTCAAAAAACTTCAAAGACTTATCTCATTATCTTCAACATATAGACCTAAATTTTCCAAGTTACATAATCAATAAAGGTAACAAAGTATTTGTTTCCTCCTAATGATTCCTCTTAAACGGGATCATAAACATTTGAGTATATCAACTCTAGCTTGGCCATTTTCCTCATAAATCTCTTACTGAAAGAGGCTCTTTATTGTTTTCCTATCAAATGATGCTCACATAGACCAATAGGAATGGAATTGTTTACCAAAATAAGAGATTTAATGACCAACACCTTGATCCTTTTTTTCACTCACATGCCTGAATCGTCGATGCCACATATTAGGAAAAGTATTTTCTTTAACTGCATACACTTCTTCACCACATACCTTTAGGTATGTCTAATCCTTTTTTCACTCACATGCCTCAATCTTCGATGCTACATATTAGGAAAAGTATTTTCTTTAACTGCATATATTTCTCCACCACATTAGGTATGTCTTGTATATTATGTGACACAGCTCTCCATAGGCAACTATCATTGCTTCCTTTAACAACTTCCACTTTCCATGACAAATGTGTGTTGATACTTTTCATGATCGAGTATATTAGCTAATAGAAAATTTAGGCATAAGTTAGGACTATGTAGTATATCTCTTAAATTTAGCGAGCATCTTACATTATCTGAACTTGAATATCACTTATATCGACAATATTGGCAAAACTTTGATTATCAAAATCATTGATCCTATAATTTAAAAAGTATTCCCTCCTTGGAACATAATGATAGGAGGCCCTTTTATCAATAGGTCACTCAGAACCTGAATCACTAACATAGAAGCATTCATTAGTTGCACAGATCAGTAACACATCATCATCTGTGTTTGAGATTGTTGCAAATGTATTTTGTCATCCTCATCTTTCTGATGATCTTTTTTTTATTCCTTTTCTTCTGCTTATAGTAAAACCTTTTAATGTGTCCAGGATTGGTGCAATAGTGGCATGTCTTAATCTTTTTGTCACCTCTAGACTTCGATCAATTTTTAAAATTGTCATGTTCTTTGGGACCCCTGCCTTTGCTTCTTTTCCTACATTTTACTATAAAGGCCTGGACATTATCATCACCCATTTCTTTTCTTCTAATCTCTTCATTAAACGTGCTCTCTTTGATTGAATCCAAGAAGAGCACACATTCTAGGGATGAGTTGTTAATGATAACTACTAATGTCTCCCAACTATCCGATAACGAACTTAACAAGAAAAAGGTTTGGAGCTTTTGATTAAGAATAATCTTTGTTGTAGTCAAGTTGTTGATAATGTCATAGAAATCACTAAGGTGCTTTAACACATATTTACCTGATTTTAGTTTCAAATTCCCATTTCCAACTTCTTCTAAAACTCAAAACATATTAGTTTCTTAGGACAAATAGTTGAATATATTGATATCAATCAACTGTTGGATAGTACTTAGAGTTTTTCTTCATCTTTCCCATTCTCTATTTGTTATTTTTTCTGGTTTAGATAGAATATGATCCTTCACAGTTTTGTCCATATAGATAAAGATCAAAAATATCCTGACAGTACAAAAGATCTTCCATCAAGAATCTCCAAATAGAATAGTTTGTAAATGTCAATTTATTTATAAAATTACTTCTATAATTAATGTTTCTTATACCACTTTGATAAGCTTCAAGCACAACTCTTACAACATCAGTCAAGAAGAATCAACTAGTCTTAAGAGAGCCAATTTCAAAAACAAACATCCAAACAATATATATGACCAAAAAAAAATTGAACATCAATTACACGTGGAAAATCCTATAGTATAAAGTAAAAAATACAGGCTAAATTGACAAGCAAATTCACCTTTTCAAATAGGAACTTACAAAAGTTTAAAAGTTTTAAGTTATTAACCCTTACTCGAAATTATACCACAAAATTGTTCATTCTTCCAAGTTTTAGTATTGAGTACTTATTGATACCCAAAATGAACAACATTCTCAGTCTAATCCTAAAACAAACACTTAAAAAAGACAACTTGTTGCAAAAACTACCAATTATAAAATGAGAAAAACTTCTCAACTCACTTTTACTCACTTTCTTTTCCTTTTTTAGTGTTCTTTTCACTCATATCGATGAACCTTATCATTTTCCTTTTATACTAGAAAAGGATTTCATAACTAGACACGATTGTATAGGTAATCATGTTCTACTCATATTTTAAGAAATCACAAATATACATAATTTTAGCCAATCACATGGCCAGTTATATGGTTGTGTACACCTAGGACACGACCACGTATGTTTCCACATGGCCGTGTATGCCTTTGACTCTTGCCATTTACCCATACATGTTTGCAATTACCTACATGATTTTTATGACATACAATTGAATATGAGAAGGACATGGGCATGTCTAATCTTACATGATCTTTTAGGTTGTTATCTATCTTAAACATATTCAAAATCTTTTACACGACCTTTGACCATGTCCTAATCATATTTTAAGAAATTGTGAAAGTACACAGTTTCAGTTAATCATACGACTCACTTATATGGCCATGTATACTTGGGACATGAGTGTGTATGTTTTCATATGGTTGTGTATGTCTTTGGCTCTTGCCATCTACCCATACATGTTTGTAGTTACCTACAAGGTCTTCACATATGACCATATATAAAAGGGACACAGGCATGTATGATCTTAAATAGTTGAGTAGGCCATCATCTATCATGTACATATTGACTATCTTTAACACGACCTTCACACCCGATTGTGTAAGTCAAAGATATGGGTGCTGTGCTCTATATAATCGTCTCTTAAAAATAATTTCAAATCAACTATTATCGGTCTTAACTCATCCATTATCTCAACGTTATTTGATAATATCCAAAATTACCAAATCTCTCTTTTATCTCCGAGTAGGGTTAGGCTCTCAACACTTGGGACGTTTGCTTTGGCTTCATAACCTCCCACCATACGCAGACCAGTCCTTAGGGAGTACGATAAAACCAGTAGGTTCTAGCTACCTGTGATAAGAAGAACAACATGTGACTAAGGTTTAAAGTTGTGGTTAAAACTTAACGAGGGCCACTGAAAATGAACATGTGACTGCTTTCTGACAAGGAAGCACTTCGTGACTCGCATTTCGGCGGAGGTTTCATACAGAAACACTTTTTGATGGTAACATCAAATTTTGCCGTCTTCATGAATAAAGCATTGAAAAAGAAAATTGGTTAACAGGATTTTAGTGTACCAAAACTACAAATTAATCATTACCAACATACTAACTTAATCTTTACAAATAGCGAACTATACAATGTGCATGACATTAACTCGTAGCAAGCTAGTGTCAATTCTCAATTGGTTTTAAGCGGATGAGAAGATGAGTACTTCACGTTATTACATAGAGCTACATCATTCTCCCAATTTTGTAAGTATAGAGACAGCCTTTATTCCTTTTAGTCAGAAGAGGATGGCTAGTGTTTGACTTTCCTGATGTTCCCTTCCCTTCCCTCAAAGTTCTTTGGTTTGATAATCACTATCGTCGACTCTAGTGTACCACTGCACTACTGCACTTGTTGGAATTAGACATTCTTTAAGCCCCTGAAATGAGAGCTTTTTCCTTCTTCTTTTTTTTCTTTGACAAAAAAAGCTTCCTTTCCATTTTCAACGAATTCATCTAAAAGTGAAGACAAACCTCCAACCAAAATGAAAATAATTATTAAAAGTTAGAGACAAAACTCCATCGGAAAGAAATATTTCAATTAGTTGGTTTCACCCATTTTTTCCATTTCCATAGTTTAATTCTCCTTTTAACTGCAACTCCTTTTATAAAATCTTAATATCAATAACGACTAACATTTTTGGCAATGCTAGTCTGGCTCGTGGAACTTTTTTTTGGGTTAAAGGTTAAGTTAGACTCAATATCCTATCTATTCCATTTCCAAGATGATCAAATCGCATGGTATTAAGCCAACTGGCTGCACTGATTATGAATCAATTATGATCAAGACAAAAAGAATGTAGGAGTTTCCCAAGAGGCTATGACTAAGACAACCACCATTAATTCCATTCCCATGCAAGATAAGGGATTGGATGCCCTCTCCTCTCTTGTGCTTTGATTATAATTGGTATTGAACATTAAAGTGAAAAGGAGCAATGAGAATGAGAATCGTCATCTTCATGGAAGTTGGGTATTATTGTTAGCCAAAGCTTATCCCATTATCATGTGTGAGTGATCCAATGTAACAAAAGTGCAAAGCATAGAGAATCCACAATTGTTATCCCCACCATCACTCCTGGCAACTAGTTGTAGGGATATGAAGGCATATAGTTGGAATCCCCCAACACCAAAGCCGTTGGATGAAAAGTCTTGGAAGTTATTAGTTGTGTGATTACTCAGATTCTAACATTTCGTTGAAGAAGATCTCTATTTGATATGTTTAGTGCATATCCTATATATACACTTTTTCTTTCGTTTTCCATTTTAGCAATAAGATGGAAGGCTATAACAAAAATTGGTAGGACCTTGTATTCCCTTTTTTTATTAAATATATTATGTCAAATTTTAAAAATAAATTATTACTTTCATGAAAACTTCAAATTTATTTAGTTTAAAATAGTTTTTAAAATTAATTTCAACCCCTGGTAAACCCTAATTCCAAACGTCTACTCCATATATAAGTGAATGCCAACTTTACTAGTGCTACTCTGGGTCCAACACTAGAAATTTGAGGGATTGTGGGCCCATGTCTTAACTTTGATGGGTCCAAAGTGGAGATTCTGTAGTGCAGAGTGTGTGTGTGTCCATTATCGATTATTTTGACAAAGAAGCTGTTCGAATTCCGAAAGCGACAATTAGTTAAGACATAAGTTTTGTGAAGGCTACGTGGGTACCAGTAGTCGCTACCCTCTACCCTCTATTTTAATTAACTTGAATTTTGATATTGTTTCTCAAGTTTACATCCTTATAACTCACATTTATGATTCTAATTAAGAAATTATATGACTTATTTCAAAATTAAAATTATTAATAACTTATTTTATTTATTAAAGTTTCTAACTTATTCGCTGATATCCAAAAGACGGAGTCTGGAAGTAAATGACTTCACCGGATTCGGGGCTTGGAAGTCATAAAAGACGAACTTACCGTCTTCGCATCCCTCATCGTTACACTCGATGGAAAGATTATCAAAAGACTCGTCCTGTGTTTGACGGAATAGCTATTGACAAACTCAAAGCCGAAGCAAGCAGTTCAGGGGTTATAAATCTTACCTGTGTGCTTTAAAAAAATCAGGATTTTAATTTCAATTTGGGTTTAACAATCAGAGTTTAGTTAAATCAGTGATACCAGAGATTTAAATTAAAATTTTAATTAGATTAATTATCAAACATAATAATTAAATTAATGAAAAATTTTTATATTTTTAAAATAAGTTATTTAGATTTTGACATATATGTGACGTAGTAATTAGTAGATCAATCTGGTATATTTTTGTTTATTTATAATTTATTTTAAACATTTTTAAAAATTAAAATTAAAATTAAAATTGTATTGTAATAAAAATTAATATGGTTGAAAATATGCTTGCCTAATATTTCCGATTAAAAGCCACCACAGTTCCGGTTTCTTTCTGATCGTGATAGATACGTATGGCATAGCCTAAAACGGAGGATCATTGTCAACTTAAATTTATGCCTTGTAACTAATAAGTTACTTGTATTAACATATATAATACTTTTTTAATTATATCTGTTTATTTATTTAGGGCATGTTTAGTTCCATTTTTATTTTTATTTTTGTTTCTTAATTCAATAAACTTATTTTATTGAATTTTTATTTACAGTGAATTTTTACTATCCCTATTTTCGTAATTTATGAAAAATTAGTTTTATTTTTATCATGATTATATTTAATAATTACCTAAATAAATATTACTTGATTATTAATATTAACTATTATTTAAGTTATGTTTAATAGTTCATTTGGTTTATTTTATAGTTAATTGGTAATCATTTAGTGGATATAATTTAAATTTAAAAATTAGATTAAAATATACATTTAAAAGTTAAAGTTTTTCACTTATTTAATAAGTCATTTGAAAATTGATGCATTTATTGATTGTTAATATTATTAGTAGAGAATAAAATAAAATGATTATTTAGTTCATAAGACTTATCTATCTCTAACTTTTATTTTAATATTTTATTATGGTTATATATATAATAAGTAAATACTATAATATATGTAATAATTAATTAGAAATTGAATTTTATTATAATCAATTTAATTATAATTAAATTTTAGTTAAAATTAAAAAAAATCAATTTCATGAGTAAGTAACTTTATAATAAGATACTATTTATAACTAAAACTTTATTGCAATAAATTAATCATATTATAAAAATTATAATTTTTAATTTTTAATTTTTTTTCCATGACATACGTGATGAGATCGTGCCGTAATTTTCAACAATTTGTTTCATTCGAATTATTGTGATTTCTACCATGCGTTTTTCTCCATTTATGTTTGTACCACTGGGAAATTGGCAGAGTCAGAGGAGAAAACAAATACGTTCAAAGCAACCAAATGATGGGTTCTTATCAAACTAAAAAGTACACATTGATGATGTTAAGGGAAACGATGCGTAAAGATTGCCGCCAGACCTGATAGTACAACGTTTTCCACGAGAAGTTGAAACAAAACCAGGGCCTCTTGCAGGGATCAAACACCAATGCAGAACATCATAGGTACAAACAAAGCTTACTCGCAATGATATCTCGCTCTACAAACACAGAGTCAGTTCCCTTTCATGTCTCGTCCCCTAAGAAAATCGAAACTCAACCCTCGAAAACAATTATGCAAATGATGCATAATATACAAAGACATTACCAATCTTCTTATTTCTTTTTTGTGTTTTCCATAATTTTTTAATCCTTGATGTTGTTAAATCTTTTTGCATGGTTGGTTCTGTCAACTTTCTCTAAATTCCCACACTTTCTTGGACACGTCCGCCAATATACTTCATGTTTCCGCTTTCGATGTTTTCTGGGGATCCAAACAACACAAATGTCCACAGGGAATATCTTGCAAAATATGTTTTCTTTACCCTGCGTTTGGTTAGCGTCCTCGTGGGTGAGGACGGTGGACAGAGACACAAAAGTTCCGTCCTTCGTGCTGTTTGCTTACTGTCTTCAGTCATTTTTGTTCCGTCCTCAGAGGACAAGGACAGAAATTTTTGTTCCTTTCAAAACTGAGGTACAAGAATTCT
>JANSVA010000217.1:10856440-10891043 GCA_025504915.1 Erythroxylum reticulatum
TATATCGTAAGTAGTACAAGATGTTAATTAGAAGTTTAATAATTCTTATAGAAAAAATAATAAATAAATTTTCACGCCTAATATTCCATTGAAAAGGAAAAGAAATAATTTGTTTTTTGGATTCCAAGTGACATTAGAGTTAGTAGAAAAGGTAAAGGGGTTATCAATATCTGGATTCTCAAGAAGCCTCCTTGCATATTCCAAGCCATCAATTGAAACAATTAAAGATCATCCTTTAGGGTCTGGTGAATTGACACCCTCTTCCATCAACTTCTTTACTTTAACTAAATTTTCAGAAGATATAGTGAATGATTTCCCAAATCTAGTATAGATGACGGTACTAGATGAACTGCACGTACTAAGCATTTCAACTAATGAGCAAGGAGAATAGAACAATTAAAGCTAAACCAAACAGTGTGAGGAAGTCAAATTCGAGCATATACATACTCGACTAATAAATTCCATAATCATCACGATGAATAGACATAGTTTTTTCATTCTACCATTATTCTGAAACATTTGATTTCCCTAATCCTATATTAATCATCAACACATCACCACTACCTCCATTTCCATTTATCTTCTTTTGAAGATTTAAGGCAACTTAACATAACATATAGTATATACAATCAAATGTTTACATAATAGCTTCATAATAGAAAATGAGATACTAATAATAAAGAAAGAGAGGTAGTTTGGATGATATTAAGAACTTTAAAGAAGAAGATCGACCATGGAAGGCAAGTGGTTAATAGTGTATGAAGAGGGATTTGTTCTATATTGATTTGTTCTTCATTAGGGACAATTTTACCACATTCCTCTTAAAGGAACTTATTTCCACCATCAGAAACTAGTCACCATGTCAACATTCTGCAATGAATTACTATTAACAGTATAATTCTGAAAAGTTAATAGAAGAATTCTTATTTGAATTTATAACATTCTAGCAATGTTAATTTTGTGATTTAGCTTTAAATCATCTTTATAATTAGCTTTTTAGTTTTGGGCAACTAAATTATATATGTTTTCAAATGTGTGTATGTTAAAAGATTTGGTTTTTAAAAATAAGAGTAATAGGTTGTTAGTTTTGAGTTTTAATTGTTATGTCTAACACAGAAACATAATATAATTGACCATATTTCTAGTTTTGATCATTTGACTTTTAATTGTTATGTGTAATCACAGCCTCATTACATATTGAAATAAAGTCATTTTGATGGATACATCTGTATACTATAAGTGGTACAAGCAAATGTAAATATGTACATAAATCAGATAATTGCAGAAGTAGTCTTCATTGAAGCATTTCGTCAAACAGTTAGGAGGCTCTTGTTAAACAAGCATAGAAGGTGGGAAAAAAGTCGACCCATACTCATCATACCCAAAAGCATAAGAAACCATCTTCCAAACACAAACAAAAACGCATACACCATAAGCAGAACACAAAACTCACAACAAACTCCTAAATGTAAAAGTAAAACAGAGCATAAGAAGGAGGCCTTAAAACTGGAAAAAAAGAACAATACCAACACAAGTTGTAACATCTCATTCCCATACTAGAGGTTAGAACCCTAGACTTCTGTAATTGGGAAAATAGCAATGAGATAATTAAAAATTGCATTTCATGCTCATGCATAATGTTAGCACACACACATGTGAATTTAATTATTGCACACGTTGCAAAGAATTGTTCATACATTAATTGACATTTTCTAGGTATAATTGATCTATCTATGTGATTATATTTGGAATTGTGAATTATTTATGTAAAAAAGATTTTATTTGGAGAGCATATTTTATTGACTCAGAATTTTTAGTGAAAATTTGGGAATTTTTGGTGAAAATTTGGGAATTTTCTAAAATTTAAGGGTGTTTTTGGACTAGAAAAATGTCAAGTAGTAGAACAATTGATAAATAGTACTAGAATTAACTATGAAATCGCAATGGAAATTTTGATAAATGACTTTGGGATTTAATGACTTATGTCATCAAAAATTGGGAGACAATTGGAGTACAAATTGGAGACAAATAGACTAGTTAATAAAAGAATAAGAAGAGACCTTGAGAGAGTGACATGTGGCAAATGACAAGTGTCACTTGTCACACCACTTGTTTAAATCACGAATTTATTAAGTGAAAGACCATATTTTGGGTTTTTCACTTGCTAAATATGACATATGCTTCTCTCATCTCTATCTTCTTCATTTTCTTCATTTGCTTTCTTCTTCACTTATGACACTCTCTTCTCCAAGCATCAAACTGGAATGTTGCTTTCTTCCTTTACTAGCCACTTAACTATCTATCTATCTATCTTCTTCATGTTGCTAAAAGACCTAACCCATTTCACCTTGAAAGTTGATGATCGTGGGATGCATGGTAGAGGCTAGGGTTAGGTGTGATTTGAAGAAATTGAAGCTAAACAAGTAAGTATAAGCATTACTCTTCTTGATTGGTTAAAATGAAACATGTCTTGATGATAGTTAAGAGTTAAAAGATCATAAAATGAGGATGGGTATATGCTAAAACGTGAATGATAAAGGAGGGTAGATTCATTTCTTGCTTTTGTGCTTTCAAGGGTAATAGATTATGGAATGATATAATGTTGGATTAATTGAGTAAATGGTGTTTAAAGTGTTCTAGAATATGTTAGCTATAACGTTCCACTGAATATGCATCTGTAATTTAGCCATAACTTGTTCTATAAATATCTAAATGAGATGATTTTTAATTTGAATTAACTTAGAGACATATGCCTACATTTTTCATGAAGACATTGAATTCATATTCTATCTTTAAGAGTTTAAAATTTTGACTTGAAGTTAATTATTGGTGCAGTAAATTGGTGGATGAATACATGTGTTTATGTTCTATTTTGAAAGTATGAAAACCATGAATGATGAGTTGTTATATAGATGTTATGAGTTGTGAATTAAGGGTATAATTAAAGGAAAGTTATGTTAACTAATATGTTGATTTATGTTTTTGAAATGAGATGAATTAAGGTGATAGTTAGAAGGGCAATGAAGATGAATATGTGCAGAAAGTTGATGATGAATGTATATATGTGTATGTTCTATTTTAGTGTTCATGATCAATCATGGATTATAATTTGTTATAGATGATATTGAGTTGAATTGGAGTTATAATAATGTGGAAATGATGAGAAATTAAATTAGAAATGATAGACTAAGCTTAAGGTGGTGAATGTAGTAAGTAAAGAGTTAGAAATCTGGAAATAAGAATGCAATTGGATATGTGTTGGGGAAAGAGGCATAACATTTTTTGTAGAAATCTTATTGAGATCATTTAAGTATTGTTTTCAAGAGGACTTCAAGTTCTACAACTTATCTAAATACCCAAGAAGATATTTTGATGTATAGAGGGTCAAAAATTCAAATTGTTATAACTGACCCGCGAAGATCCGTTTAGAGGACATAGATGTCCGCCTAATAGACATTCACTAGTCATTTGATCTTAAATAAGGCTTAAATGGAGCTTGAATTGAACCTAGAATGATGCTTGAATTAAGTGACTAATGTATGATATGATTGAAGTGATAATTGGGGTTATAACTTACTAAATGAATTGATAATATCAAAGTACCAAAAGCATAAGTATAATGGAATAAAGATGTTCATATGATTATAGTTGTGATTCAAAGGAGTTGAGTAATATATATGAAGTGATTAAATGTGAATGAGGATTGGGTATTATGAGAGCATATAATGTTAGAAAAGGAATGACGAGAAATTGAGTTATGATATTAGAATAACCAAGTGTTCTTGAGGTGTAAGTTTAAAAATGAGCTAGCCACATATAAAAGGTAAAGATTAAATGGTGAACTTAGAATGATCATGTACAAATGAAGTGTAAACCTATGTTCAAGTAGACATATATGAATTATGAAATGAGAATGAGCATAAGATGTGAATTTAGATAATATAACTGGGATTGTCATTGAGCGTGCATTATACATAACACATGTATATTTCTATGTGATTAAGTATTTATAAGATTGTGTAATCAATAATGTGTGTGCAATATGTGTTTTGCATAATGATGATACAAGATAGAACATCCACAACTAGACATTTTCAGATCATACAAGCTAATGCTAATCTAGAGCGTACTATGAGTCAACCTAGATGGTCTTACTTTAATGATTGTTTTATTTAAATTCTATATTGAATGATTATGTGAATGCGATTGTATTGATTCTGGACATTGAATGTCCAAGGAATTTGATGCATGAATAATATTGGAAGTGATCATTGAATGTGAATTGGACCGACTATATGATACTTAACTTCGAAGAAAAATGTGAATGTTATGTGAATGAAATAAGTGATTCTCAACTTAAATGTTGAATGTCAGACTAAGGTCCGATGACATGTGTAAAATGAAATAAAGTGATTAATTGATCTTAAGTGATTAATGCATTCTATTACATGAATGCATGACAATATAAAGGTTGTTGTGACCAGAGTAGCCATCGAAAAAGAGCTTAAAGCTCATAATGTGATTAAGAGCCAAAGGCTCACTATATGTAATGAGCTTAGTATTCCCAACGAATACAAGATAGTTATCAATGAGCCTGATATCCACAATGGATAGGGGACAATTATAGGCACTCGTTCACAACAACAACAACAAATTGAAAGTGAATCTCGTGAGCACTGCATATGCATCTAATATGTATAATTTAAATAGTTTGACTGATTTTTGAACGTGATATATATTTTAAGTGAATATGAAATGTATGTAACTCAACGTGATGAAATGATGAAGTGATGTGAATTATATGATTATATGAATTGATATGTTATGTGATTTGAGTGAGCCATCGAGGATGATCCACTCACTGAGTTCGCAAAACTCACCCTAAAATCACACCATCGTTTTTCAGGCTTAGAGAAGATCTCCAGTTAGACAAATTAGAGTCTAGTCACTACATTAAAAAAAGGGATAGAGATCAGGACCAATTCGTACCTGCATATGAATTTCAATGTTTTATATCAAAATGTGTATTCATAAATACTATAAAATGTGTATATGAATTATTTTGTAATGTAATGACTTTATGACTCAAATGTTTTGTATCTGAAATGGGCCCAAGTGACTAGTGAAATTCTGATGAGTTTTCTAATGATTGTAACTTTTGTGATTGAAAATGTTTATGAATAAAACAAGTCAAAATTTATTATTGATTTTTTGCATATGCATATATTGTTTTGAAAAAATTTGTAATGAGTTCGATTGTTGACTGTTCTAGCTTGCCACCCTCATAGAGTATGTTCTCGAATACTCTCAGTATGTTCAGGAATATGTACTATAAGAGTAAGGTGCCACATAGGTAATGACACTTCTTTATCGGTGATGACCACAACACAGGAGAAGACCATAATAGAGGGGACAATGCTTATTGTACGGTGAATGAAGAGGAATGTTAACGTCTAACAAAAGATGAAGAGAAGTTCATTTTCATGTTAATAACCTAGTTAAAAATGAAATCGTTCTTGTTTAAAAAAAAGATTTTGTATTCAATTAATTCATAATAAATATATCATTTGGTGTCAAATAAAAATTCTATATGCTTGTTAATCTGAGGCATAGATAAATTCTATACACCATGGCTTTATTATGGCAAATGTAAAGAAGCAAGTTGTAGTAGAAGTGTTAGTAAAAGTATTGATGATAGTCACAATAATGGTGATGATGATGGTGATGTTGATGGTGATGATGATTATGGGATTGGCAAGACGTTAGAGCATTATAGGAATTATATGGAGACTATGAATGAAACTAGTTTGCCTAACATAATTGGTATTATTACAAAACACAATTTTGGGAATTCATTGAAAGTTGCTCAAAAAGAATTATATCCAGGGTGCTTGAATTTCTCCAGCTATCTTTTGTAGTAAAGTTGTTGCATTTAAAGGTCTATAATAAATAGAGTAACAAGTCTTTTAATATGTTAATTAACCTGCTTAATAATGCATTACCTGTTGTACACAAATTGCTCAAATCTTACTATGATGCAAACAAATTGTTAAAGGACCTTATATTATGATATATATCAATACATACTTGTAAATATGATTGTGCTCTATTTTGGAAGGACAGTAAAGATCTTGAAGAGTGTCCCATTTGTGGCACATCAAGGTGATGAGTGGATGATGGTAGAGCGAAAAATATATCGCATAAAATCTTAAGATACTTTCCTATTAAACCATGACTACAAAGGCTTTTTATATCAACAAAAACAACAATAGATATGAGATGGCATAAAGAGAAACGCATTGATGATAACATTGTACATCATCCAACATATTTAATGGTATGGAAAGATGGCATAAAGAGAAACACATTGATGATAACATTATACGTCATCCAGCATATTTCAATGGTGTGGAAAGACTTTGATGGAAAGTTTCCATGATTTGCACATGATTGTTATAATGTTCAACTTAGTTTATCCTCATATGAATTTAATCCTTTTAGTAATATGAGTACTTCTTATAGCATGTGGTCTGTAATTCTAGTGCCATATGATTTACCTTTATGAAAGTGTATAAATGAGCATTTTATATTATTGTCTTTGCTTATTCTAGGACCTACTTCTCCTAGTAAGGACATCGATGTATACATGCAACCATTAATTAATAACTTAAACGATCTATGGGAGGTTGGATTAGAAACCTTTGATGTTGCTCAAGGTGAAACATTCATAACACATGAGGCTGTTTTGTGGACTATAAATGATTTGCCAACTTATTACCATTTGTCTAGATATAACACAAAATGGTATATTGGTTGTCCTTTATGTAACCATCAAACTTATTCAATAAGGCTACAGAGTAAAATATGTTATATAAGACATCTTGTTACTTAGAACATGGGAATAGATGGTGAATAAGTAAATTGTTTAATGGTATAATAGAATTTAGTGAAGCTTCTTTATAGTTTTTTAGTGATGAAGTGGTTATGTAGCTATCACATTTGGGAGACATTACACCTGGAAAACACCTAAATAATAGAAAGCAAAAGAGAAATGTTGTTGAGCTCAATTGGATTAAAAGAAAGCATATTTTTCAATTTGCCATATTGGAAGGAATTCCTAGTAAGGCGTAATCTTGATGTGATGCATATTGAAAAAACTATTTATGAAAATACTTTAGGAACTGTGATGGGAATTTATGGCAATTGAAAGACACAATTAAGTCTAAAAAAAAGGATAATTTTCAATTTGTCGTATTAGAAGGAATTGTTATTGAGGCATAATCTTGATGTGGTTATGCAGCTATCACATTTGGGAGATAATATATATGGCAAACTACCAAGTAATAGAAAGCAAAAGCGAAATGTTGTTGACCTCGATTGGATTAAAAGAAAGTGTATTTTTAATTTTCCATATTTGAAGGAATTGCTATTGAGGCATAATCGTGATATGATGCATATTGAAAAAAATATTTGTGACAATATTTAGGAACTATGATGGGAATTGATGGCAAATCGAAAGGCACAATTATGGCTAAACTAGACTTAATTATGTCTTTCCATTTGCCATTTATTCCCTTCACAGTAGACTTAGAAGACATCAATATAAGAAAATATTTGCATTTGAAAAGAAGAAATGATGGGTCATACATTATTCCATCTGCTTGTTACAACATATCAAAAAGGGAGAAGTAAGCTTTTTGTCAATTTCTTAAATCATTTAAGTTTTCTGATGGGTATGCATCCAATATAGCCCGTTATGTGAATGTTAAAGAGGGAAAAGTATCAAGGTTAAGAAGCCATAATTTCCACATACTGCTGTAATAATTACTTCCTGTTGGAATACATAAGTGTTTGCCAATGGATGTGTCCATAACTTTGGGCCAATTGGGTCAGTTTTTAAGCAATTATGTTACAAGAAACTTAAAGTTGAAGAGCTTAATAAAATGGAAAAAGACATAGCTTTGATTCCATATAAGTTGGAACTAGTATTCCCCCTGATCGTTTTTTAATCACTTCTTATATGAAGCAAAACTTTGTGGACTGGTTCAATTTTGATGGATGTTCCCTATTAAAAGGTAATTTATATTAACTTCTACTTTTTTAGGTTATTAGTTAGTAACAATTGTTAATGTTTTATATTTTGTTTAGGTTATTATGTTCTTTTAAAAATTATGTACATAATAGAGCTCGGTTTAAAGGGTCTATTACAGAGGCTTATATAGTGAATAAATGCTTGACATTTTGTTTGATGTACATAAATGACACCAAGACAAGATTTAATAGACCAAAACAAAACTTTGATTTTGATTAAGATGATGGCTCATCATTTTTTTCCCAAAAAGTTAGGCCATTTGGTGTCAAAAAATATATGGAGTTAACTAAAGACAAATTTGAAATTCCCCATTAGTATATTTTGAATAATTACGAGGAGGTTGTCATATATATGGAGTATGTATATTACTTTTGATTCAATATTTCATATTTCAATTTTGTGATTCAATCTATATTTCCTAAAATCTATTTACTTTTTAAAATAGAGAGCACAAAGAGTCAATTCGAAGAAAAGGGATTGATAATGGTGAAGAAAGACATAAGCTTGAGTTCCTATCATGGTTTAGGACTCAAGTAAGTTATGAATTGATGGAATATTATGAACTTATGACAATTTGTATATCAAATTAACTTCTCATTGCATTTTGTCCTCCATATGATATGGATATATAAACGTATCATGCAAGAGGTGACAATAACATTATATTCTTTTTGCATGTAGGCCTCATATATGTGGGAAAAATATACAAGTTGCATTTTTAATGGGGTTAGATTTTATATAGAAGATCGAAACAGTCGACTTAGAAGCCAAAATTGTGTAGTTGTTGTTGACAGATGTCATTATGATGATTTTCTTGGCTTCTATTGTGTCATCTCTAAAATAATATAGTTGCATTACATCCAGGATAAAAAGCTTGTTCTATTTAAGGCAAATGGTTTAATCATGCTGACATGAAGGTGAATAGGAATACTACTAGCATCAATGTTAGTAAGACATGGTATAATAATGACCCTTTTGTCCATGAAAGTTAAGTGAAGCAAGTTTTCTACCTCAATGATACTGTATTGGGCAGTAATTGAAAGGTCGTTCAAAAGTTTCAACACCAAAGTCTCTTCGATTTTTGTGAAAGGGATAATGGTCTAATGAGTGAGGATGGTGACGAAGTATATCAAGAGATTGAATTAGAGTTAAATAATGAAGCCATTCAAATAGAAGATACATATATGTCATCATTCCAAATGAGAGATGTTGATCTCAATTTAGTACAAGTGGATGAAACACAAGCCAATCTTTTCATAGAAAGAGATGAAGACTATATTGAGGATGAATTATATGAAAATGATGATACTTTGGCTGAATATAATAGTGATGAAGAGTCGAATCATAATGTAATTGATGATGATGATGTTCAAGATGTTGATCATGATGATTAAAGGTTAAAAAATTGTTTTTTTTATATGGGATTGTTGTTTATATTGTTTGAAAACTAACAAGCCACATATTTAAGGAACTTATGATTAACCTTCCAATTATATATAAAGCGAAGTTTTATAGTATTGATAGCTATTTAGAAAATTAAATGCTTACGAACATATAAGAGGGGAGTCTTTGATTATGATTTCTTCATGTTTTGTCAAATGCTCCAAAATCATTTATGGAAAAAATTGACCAGTTTTTTATATTGTTATTCTAATTAGTTTTATTTTATATTAGAAAATCATTGACAAATCAATTAATAACATCATTACAGATATTCAATATAATAGCACTTGGACAAAACAAGGGAAAGAAAGTGGCAACTAGCGAAGATGTTCCTCCCCTATAACAATCAGATCAATCTGAACATATCTAATAACAACAACCGACTTCATCCATTAGTGAAGCCAATTAGCAATAACCTATATCTACCTCAACTAATGTTGAGGGATCTTCAGGTATGTTAATCTTTATCACTTATAATTACACTTATCCTCAAATATATATTTACCTGTTCAATATGTTTTTTCTTTTTTTTTTTTGATAGGTTCCAATATTGGCATCAAAAAAAAAGGTAGAGGTATCACTGAAGGTATTAAATTGCAACGCATAAATGTTGGAATGAACAACAAATTATCTATGCATATTGACCCCAAATAAGGTTGTATTGTTGAAAGATCTAATTGGTAAAATTTTCCACTAAGTTAGGCGTTATAGTCATCACAGAATTGTCTGGCCTTCAGTATGCCAAGTAGTTGAAGGAAGATAACTTACTACAGAATGCTCTGGACAAAGTTTTGATAATTTTTCATTTTATTTAACTATATGTATTTTTTAACTTATTTAAATACTAATTTCACTTTTACTTATTGTTCACAGACGAAGCTCAATATTGTCGATATCGAGAACCCTAAACTTTCAAGCTGTGCAAGTTCACTGTTGAAACAAAGGGTCAAGGATCATCATTATAAACTACATATGATGGGGCCCGAATTTTTTTTAAGCATGATGTGAATAAATTTTGTGGTTTTACTAGATAAATTATTTTATTTGGAGTTTAATTAGCATGTCAATGTTAGTAGGATTTTATTGCTTAAGATGGTTAAATTAAAGTTTTAAGAGTGTATAACCTCAAGGGCAAAATTGGCAAGTCACTTAAGGATGAGGACTATAAGGCATAAATGGAAGGGAAAAAGGGTCATCTTACAACCATTAAGAGTATAAATTAGAAGAAGAAAATTGTTGGCTTGTTTGAGAAGAGAGAAGCATCGTGGGTGTGAGAAGGAAAAAAGAAGAGGAGAAAATCAAGTTAGGGTTTTGGAGATCTTGAAGAGTTTGAAGCTAAACAAGTAAATATAGGCATTAACCCTTCTTGATTGTTGGATGAACCATACTTAATGATAGTTAAAAATGAAAAACAAGGTTCATTGTGTGTATGAAGTTGTTGGTCAATGGTATATGAAAATGTTTTAATCTTTTAGGGTTAATGATCAAAGATAGATCATGAGTACTTTTCAATGATTTTGGGTTGAAATGAAGTTGAAAATGAAGTAGAAGAGATGGTTTAAGTTTAAGACAGTTTATATGTGAAATGTGGGAACTTAAATCTGGAAAATGAAACATGTTTTGCGTATCCTTCTGTCAAAGTTTGCCGCAGAAAACTTGAAAGATGAAGTTCGCGGCGGTCAACTTGTAAGATTTCACGTGGACATTTCCTCTCTAGGCGAACTTTTCTGGGTCGCTACAACGAACATTCTAGTATAGAATATGTTTCGGTATTTTGAGTATAACTTTTCATGTAGCTATCCAAATGAAGTGATTTTTGATTTAGAATAAACTAGAGACATAGGCTACAAATTTTATGAAGAAATCAAGTTTAAATTCAGTCTAAGGATAACAATATTTGGAAGGAATTTGAGCACAGAATATTGTTTCAGTATAAGAGCAATCCGAAAATGTTTGTAGTATCACTTTTGGATTACTAAACCAAATTGAATGATTTGAGTGTCATTAGAAACTTAAGACAATGGGATAAATTTTTCTAGAAGAAAGTGTTACCAAATTCTTCTTTTACTTGAACAAAATGATCATGGAAAAATTGACCTGAAGGTTTAGATTTTTGAAAGGGTTATAGTGCAATTTTAGCATTTTTTGATTATTAAAGTTTTATAAATTTTCTTTTGAATTTGGATTAAATAGAAATTGGTTTATTTGAAGGGAATCAAGACAACCTTACTTAAGAGCAAGAGGAAAGGCAATCTTGAACTTGGATTTTCAAGCGAAATTAGGTGGGTAATGTATTTATAGTTATTGTGTGATTGGGCAAATTCTTACCTATATATGTGTATGTCTAAATTGCTTGATTTTTGAATTGTTATGAATATTTGATAATGCATGATGATTTGTGATTATGTTATACTTTAAAAGAGGTTATAACATTTTAAATTAAATCATAAAAAGCATGAAAGTACGAGCATATGATAAAAATGAATATGTGTTTTGTTTGGGCAACGGTGGAACCATTTCATTTGTCACGTGCACGTTGACAAGAGCCTTCTCCCGGCTGCCCACTTATGGCATATGAACTCTAAAAAATGGACTCATTTTGTTTATGCTGTACACTTCAGTTTCTCCATTTCAATTCCATGGAACCCTCGAGCCATTTGTTTGTGCATTTGTATCTTTGAAATTTCAATTATCATGTATTTGCGTGTATGTTCAATGGTTAAATTATATATTATGTGTTATGTGTTAACTTGCTTAATTTTGAGGTTCTGAGCTAATTTGAAAATGCTTGAATTGTTAGATATATATATACATATGCTTGAATTTATAGAAAATTTCCGATGGCTAAAAATCTATTAGCCACTGAGCTGTGTAGCTCAACCCATCATTTTCCCTCCTTAAGTGCAGAACAAGTCGACAGTTGATCTTTACAAGGCATCAGGAACTCCAGGATAGTTAAAGACTTTTGTACTAAGTTTGTGAACATTTTGAACAGCTCATTAGACATATCAACATTGAGCATCCTTATGTATTTTGTTTTAAGCTTTGATGCATATGATGATATGTATTTGCTCAAACTCTTTTGAATTAGTAAGGAAATGAAGAATTGAAGTTCCTTTTGTATATGATAATGTTGTCTGGTGGGTGAGTTAGATGGTTATAATTTTTATGTTTGAATGTATGTGTGTTTAGTATTGGTTGTTGAATGTTGTGAGTAAGGGTTTCGGAATTTGGGAGTTTGCCGCAGCAAAGCCAACCTTTTGCTGTAGTGTATTTTTCCCGAAGGGTGAGGAGCACTCGCCTTGAGAGTTCATCGAGGTGAAGCCAAAGGTTGGCCACGGTGAACTTCTCCTGCTAGGCATCCAAATGTTCACTGCATTGAACCAGCCACTTTATCACACTATCAATCCTTCAAATTTAAATCCTTTCAACCCTCCCCTCATGTGATCCTTACCCGACAACCTCGAGCGATCGCTTCGGGATAGGGAACGGGACTCGGGCCCAGGGCCTAACATCTTTGGTATTAGAGCTTACGCTTCTCCTAGGCTTAAATTGCATAATAGTATGAATTGTTATGCTATGTAATTACTTGTTTTATTAGGAATTGATTGATTGCATTAATTGACATGCATATCATGCATACATGTAGGAAATAGGATTAAAATGAAATGTAAGCTAATCCTTAGTGTATATATTTGAAGGAGTAAGATGCCACCTCATAAAAGGACACAAGGAATCTTGCAAGGATCAATTATACCTGACTCTTGAGGCTTTTGTAGGGCATGGTAATTGTCCCTCTCGGTCATAGACGCAAGAGTCATCTGTTCGGCAAGAGCAAGTACCTCCATTGGATCCGAGGATGTTCCAAGCTTTTCCTTAGGTCTTTGTCTAGGCCATGGGTCAGATGCCACAAACTTCTACTCCAGCCACAGTTAAGGAGGGGAAGCAATTTGACAAGCTGGGGGAGTATGGACCAATGGACTTCTATAGGACCACTGATCCGGAAGAAGTCGAGACATGTCTAAGTAAGATAGAAAGGGTGTTAAAGCAGATGAAATATGAGGATGATGAGAAGGTGGAATATGTTTCTAGTTTGCTTAAGGGGGATGCTTTGCACTAGTGGGAAAGTGTGCCAAAGAGTCAGATGAAGTCGTCAATGTTTGTATGAAATGACTTGCTAGCTACTTATAAAAAGAAGCATCTATCTGACGTTTATATTCAACAGAAGCAAAGGGAGTTTCTGAGTCTTACCCAGAGGGAGATGACGGTGAGCTAGTATGAGCGTAGGTTTACACAGCTATCCTGATATGCAGCTGAGATGATGATGAGTGAGGAGGCTAAGTGTTGTAGGTTTGAATCTGATTTTCATCTAGCCATCAGACAGAAAGTGGTGGTATAAAATTTTTATGGCTTTCAACAGCTAGTTGAAGTGAAAATAAGGGTCGAAAACATAGAGAACATAAAGAGTGTCGTAAATAAAAAGAGAAAGGGTAAAGAGTAGTTCAAAAAGGGAGGTGGTACTTCTATGCCAGAGACGAGTGCCAGGACCTTCCCTATACAATCTAAGGAGAGGAGCAGTGGTGCAAGCAGGTCCAGATAGATGAGGATTGTCTCTCATCAGGCCTCAATAACTAGAGGCAGTAGAAGGGAAGAAAGGGACAAGTCATCCATCCCTAAGTGCGACCATTATGGCAAGTTCCATGAGGGAGAGTGTTACAAATTGACAGGAGCTTGCTCCAAGTGTGGAGAAAAGAGACACATGGCTAGAGAGTGTCCTAAGTATGTAAGAAGAGAGGGAACTCAGATGTAAGTTTCAAGGAGAGCTGAGACTGTGGGGCATAAGACTGCAACTGAAGTGGGTAGTTCAGATGTGGCCAAGAAAGTAAATCCTCCAGGGATACTGAGAGGACAAGCACCCAGTAGAGTGTTTGCAATGACACGGAAGGATGCAGAAACTGCTCCAGAAGTTGTGACTAGTATGGTTAAATTATTTGATGCTAATATTGTTATTTTGATTGATCCGGGGTCCACCCACTCATTTGTTTCATCAGGTAAAGCTATGTATGGTAGGAATGTGAGCCTGTTGGATACTCCTTTGATGGTTAGTACTCCAATCGGCTAGTATATTATTATTAGTCAAATGTATAGAGAGTGTGAAATATGTATTGGTAGGGAACACTTGGTGGTGGACTTAATGCCATTGAAAATGGGAGGCTTGGATGTAATTTTGGGTATGGACACATTGGAGAAGTACAATGCCCATTTGGATTGTAAACAGAAGACAGTGGAGTTCGAATTGGACAACGACAGAAGAGTGGTATCTATGGGGGAACAAAAAGTAAGTATGCCTAGAGTTGTTTTGGCTCTAATAGTAGAGAAAATGATAAGGAAAAGGTGTGAAGCATTTTTGGCCTATGTGGTATACATGAAGGCAGATGGAGGGCAGTTAGAAGAAATGCCTGTGGTCATGGAATTCTCGGGTGTCTTTCTCGAGGAATTACCAAGACTACCACCACCTAGGGAGATTGAGTTTCCGATTGAACTTCTTTTAAGTACTGCACCGATCTCAATTCCTCCTTACCGAATGGTTCCGACAGAATTAAAGGAGCTTAAGGAGCAATTGGAAGACTTATTAGAGAAAGGGTATATAAGGCCGAGCTCTTCACCTTGGGGAGCTATAGTTCATTTTGTGAAGAAGAAAGACGGATCATTGAGGACGTGTGTGGATTATAGAAAGCTTAACCATGTCACCATCAAGAACAGATACCCGCTCCGACACATAGATGATTTATTTGATCAATTATAAGTGGAAAGGGTCTTTTCTAAGATAGATTTGAGATTAGGTTACCATCAGTTGAGGATAAAGGAGTTTGATGTGCCAAAGACTGCTTTTAGAACACAGTATGGCCATTTTGAGTTCTTAATCATACCTTTTGGGTTAGCAAATGCACCTGTAGCCTTCATAGATCTAATGAATAGAATCTTTAAGTCTTTCTTAAACCAATTTATCATTATATTTATTGATGATATATTGGTTTATTCCAAGAATGATAAGGAGCATGGGGAGCATTTGAGGATTGCCTTGGAGACATTAAAGAAGAATGAGTTATATGCAAAATTCAACAAATGTTAATTTTAGCTAAGGGGAGTAGCTTTTCTTGGACATGTGATTTCAGAGCAAGGAGTGCATATGGATCTAAGAAAGATAGAAATGGTTGTGAAATGGGAAGCACCTAAGAATGTAGCTGAAGTGAGAAGTTTCTTAGGTTTAGTTGAGTATTACAAGAGGTTTGTGGAGGGCTTTTCCATAATAGCAGCTCCACTTACCAAATTAACAAGGAAGAATCAGAAGTTTGTGTGGACTAAGGAGTGCCACAACAGTTTTGAGGAATTGAAGAATAGGCTTACAACAGCACCAATTTTGACTTTGCCTTCAGGTAGTGATGGATATACAATATATAGTGATGCCTCAAGGAAAGGATTAGGCTGTGTATTGATGCAAGAAGATGAGGTGATTGCTTATGCTTCTAAGCAATTGAAACCTTATGAGATGAATTATCCTACTTATGACTTAGAGTTAGTTTCCATAATATTTGCATTGAAGATATGGAGACATTATTTACATGGAGTCACCACTAGGATGTTTACAGACCATAAGAGTCTTAAGTATCTGATGAGCCAAAAGGAGTTGAATTTGAGATAGAGAAGATGGTTAGAGCTACTTAAAGATTATGATTTGATGATAGATTATCACCCAGGAAAAGCTAATGTAGTAGCGGATGCACTGAGTAGGAAGTACACTGTGGCACATATGGAGACGATGTATTTTCTTTTGTTGAAGGAATTAGACAAAATTAGAGTGACATTGAAGTAAGACAAATTTAGGTATATATTGGCTAACTTTAGAGTAAGACCAGTGTTGAATGAAAAGATTAAGGAATTACAAGAACAAGATTAGCATTTGAGCAAATTCAGAGAGGAGATTAAGAATGGCAAACCTTCTGAAATAAAGGTAAGAGGAGATGGATTGATGGTGGCAGGTAACAAACTATGTATTCCCGATATGTTAGAGTTAAAGGAAGAAATTATTGATGAGGCACACAATGCACCTTATGATATGCACCCAGGTAGCACAAGGATGTATAGAGATTTGAAAGAGCACTTTTGATGGAAAGGAAAGAAGAAGGATGTTACAAATTATACTAAAAGATGCTTAGTGTGTCAGCAAGTCAAAGCTAAACACCAAGCATCTTCAGGCAAGCTTAAACCTTTTCCTATTCTGAAATGGAAGTGGGAAAAGATTACAATAGATTTCTTGATCGGATTGCCAAGAACCAACAGGAAAAATGATACAATATGGGTGATTGTGGATAGGCTAACCAAGTCAGCACATTTTTTGCCAATGAAGCAGACAGATTCTTTGAATGCATTGGCCAAGAAATATGTGGATAAAATAATCAGACTATATGGGATTCCAAACTCTATAGTTTCAGATAGAGATCCTAGGTTCACATCCAGATTTTAGGAAAGCTTATAGGAGGCTTTAGGAACTAAGTTGCATTTTAGTACAGCTTTCCATCCAGATACTGATGGACAATCGGAGAGAACAATACGGACATTAGAGACAATGTTGAGAGCTTGTGTCATGGATTTAAAAGGCTCATGAGATGATCATTTACCTTTAATCAAATTTGCTTACAATAATTCGTATCACTTGGGAATTCAGATGGCACTTTATGAAGCTTTGTATGGTTGGAGGTGCAAAACTCCTATTTGTTGGGATGAGGAAGGTGAAAGGAGGCTTGTAGGGCCTTCTTTGGTACAAGTCACAATTGATAAGATTAAATTGGTGAAACAAATAATTAAAGTAGCTCAAGATAGAATGAAGACCTATGCAGATGCACATAGAAAAAAGATGGAATTTGAAATTGGAAACAAAGTTTTTCTTAGAGCTTCTCTATAGAAAGGGGTTTTGAGATTTGGTAAGAAGGGCAAGCTTAGTCCGAGATATATAGGCCCTTATGAGATCACTGACAAGATCAGGCCTTTAGCTTATAAGTTAGCTTTGCCACCAAAATTGTCTAAGATTCACAACGTCTTCCACATATCGATGTTCAGAAGGTATCAATTCGATCCTTCACACATAGTTCAACCTTCAGAGGTTCAGTTAAAGGAGGATTTGACCTATAAGGAGCAATCAGTGGAGATTTTGGACTCGAAGGAAAAGGTTTTGAGAAACAAGGTTGTGAAGCTGGTCAAAGTCTTATGGAAGAACCATTCGACGGAGGAGGCTACATGGAAGCCATTGGAAGCCATGAAAGAGAAGTATCCACACCTCTTCAATGACTCAGGTAATAATCTCAAGGACGAAAAATTTTTAAGAGTGGGAGAAATGTTAGGCCCCGAATTTTTTTTAAGCATGATTTGAATAAATTTTATGATCTTGCTAGATAAATTATTTTATTCGGAGTTTAATTAGCATATCAATGTTAGTAGGATTTTATTGCTTGAGTTGGTTAAATTAAAGCGTTAAGAGTGTATAACCTAAAGGGCAAAATTGGCAAGTCACTTAAGGATGAGGATTATAAGGTATAAATGGAAGGGCAAAAGGGTCATCTTACAACCATTAAGAGTATAAATTAGAAGAAGAAAATTGTTGGCTTGTTTAAGAAGAGAAGCATCGTGGGTGTGAGAACAAAAGAAGAAGAGGAGAAAATCAAGCTAGCGTTTTGGAGATCTTAAAGAGTTTGAACCTAAACAAGTAAGTATAAGCATTAACCATTCTTAATTGTTGGATGAACTATATTTAATGATAGTTAAAAGTGAAAAACAAGGTTCAATGTGTGTATGATGTTATTAATGAATGGTGTATAAAAATGTTTTAATCTTTTAGGGTTAATGATCAAAGATAGATCATGAGGTATTTGTTAATGATTTTGGGTTGAAATGAAGTTGAAAATGAAGTAGAAGAGACGGTTTAGGTTTAAGATGGGTTATATGTGAAATGTGGGAAGTTAAATCTGGAAAATGAAACATGCTCTGCGTATCCTTCTATCAAAGTTTGCCGCGACCAACTTTCCTTAGTTTGTTGTGGCTAAATTGAAGGATCAAGTTCGCTGCGGCCAACTTGGAGGTTCACTGCAGTGAACTTTTCTGGGTCGCCGCTGCGAACTTTCTAACACATAACATGTTTCGATATTTTAAGCATAACTTTTTCTATAATTATCCAAATAGAGTGATTTTTTATTTGGAGTAAACTAGAGACATAGGGATACAAGTTGTTTAAGAAATCAAGTTTTGATTTGGTATCTAAGAATAACGATTTTCGGAAAGAAGTTCAGCATAAAATATTGTTTCGATATAAGAATAGTCCAAAAAATTTTAGAGTATAACTTTCGGATTACTAAAACAAATTGAATGATTTGGGTTTCATTATAAACTTAAGACAATGTGGGAAATTTTTCTAGAAGAAAGTGTTATCAAATTTCTTCTTTTACCTGAACAAAATGATCATGGAAAAATTGGCTCAAAGGTTTAGATTTTTGAAAGGGCTATAGTGCAATTTTAGTATTTTTTAATATTAAAGTTTTATGAATTTTCTTTTGAATTTTGATTAAATAGAAATTGGTTTATTTGAAGGGAATCAAGAAAACCTTACTCAATAGCAATAGGAAAGGCAATCTTGAACTTGGATTTTAAGCGAAATTAGGTGGGTAATGTATTTATAGTTATTGTGTGATTGGGCAAATTCTTGCCTACGTCTGTTCATGTTTAAATTGCTTGATTTTTGAATTTTTATGAAGATTTGATAATGCATAATGATTTGTGATTATGTTATACTTTGAAAGAGGTTATAACATTTTGAATTAATTCAAAAAAAGAATGAAAGTATGAGCATATGATAAAAATGAATATGTGTTTTGATTAGGCAACGGTGGAACCATTTCATTCGTCACATGCACGTTGACAAGAGCCTTCTCCCGACTGCCCACTTATGGCATATGAGCTCTGAAAAATGGACTCATTTTGTTTATGTTGTAAACTTCTATTTTTCCATTTCAAGTCCATGGAACCCTCAAGCCATTTGTTTGTGCATTTACATCTTTGAAATTTCAATTATCATGTATTTGAGTGTATGTTCAATGGTTAAATTATATGTTATATGTTATGTGTTAACTTGCTTAATTATGAGGATTTGAGCTAATTTGAAAATGCTTGAATTGTTAGATATATATATACATATGCTTGAATTTGTGGAAAATTTTCGATGGCTATAAATATATTAGCCACAAAGCTGTGTAGCTCAACCTATCATTTTCCCTCCTCAGGTGCAGAACAAGTCAACAGTTGATCCTTGCAAGGCATCGAGAACTCTATGATAGTTAGAGACTTTTGAACTAAGTTAGTAAACATTTTGAGCAGCTCATTAGACATATCAACATTGAGCATCCTTATGTTTTTTTTTTTAAGCTTTGATGCGTATGATGATATGTATTTGCTCAAACTCTTTTGACTTAGTAAGGAAATGAAGAATTGAAGTTCCTTTTGTGTATGATTATATTGTCTGGTGGATGAGTTGGATGGTTAGAATTTTTATGTTTAAATGTATATGTGTTCAGTATTGGTTGTTGAATGTTGTGAGTACGAGTTTCGAAATTTGGGAGTTCGCTACAGTGAAGCCAGCCTTTCGCCGCTGTTATTTGTCCCGAAAGGTGAGGAGTGCTCGCTTGAGAGTTCACCACGGTGAAGCCAAAGGTTGGCCACGGCGAACTTCTCCTGATGTCGCCGCAGTGAACCCGCCACTTTATCACGCTGCCAATCCTTTGAATTTAGATCCTTTTGACCCTCCCCTCATATGATCCTTATTCGATGACCTCGAGCAGTCACTTCGGGATAGGGAACTGAACCCAGGCCTAACAAAATAAATACTACAAATATTTTCCTTCGGATAAAGAGGCAAGGAGATATATTCCCAAGTAAGTGACTCTAAAAAATTATAGCCAAATGTGTGATTATTGAGCCTTTACCAATGTTAAGGTTTGTCTTATTTGTCTTCACATTTGCCACAATTAATCTTGTTACACAATTTAATTTAATGACAATTTTTAGCTACGTTCTAGAAACCATCTCGAATAACTTTTAACTACATTTTATAAGTTGTCGCTAAAATTATTTCGCTACGAAATTCTAAACATCGCAAAATATTATCACCTACAAATTACATGATGTAGCTAATAACTTTTAGCCATGAAAAGAAAGCGTCGCAAAATATCTTTGGCGACAATTTGCCTTATCCTCACCTATCTCTTTTCATGACGTATCTGAGATCGAAGCAAAATATGATTTGCGACAATTCTGTGAAAACATTGCCGATAACATTTTGCTACCAAAATTTTACGACGATTTATATGGTGAATTTTGTTAGTAGCTAAAATGTTTTGGCGATAAAAATATTCATCACAAGAAGCCCCTTCTATTGTAGTGTAATTTGAAGTAACCTTATCTAAATTTTCCTGTAAACAAAAAATTAAGTTTTTTAAAAAGCAATGGAAACGGTTTTCCAATTGAACCTTTTATATGTTTCTTTATTAAATTCGAAGAAAAATTAGTGTCCATACTCTGGCTTATGTTAAAAGCTTCACCCAACATTCCCCTTGACTGATTACTAATGTTAATAGCAATATGAACAAGCTAAGTTTTATCAAATAAATAGCCAACAAATTGGATTGCTCATTCTAGAAGTGACTTAGTGATCAATAAACTAAGTGTTTAATAACTTTTATTTTAAACATTATTCTTAAGAATCATTTAAGAATTGGCTTGATATCAGTAAATTATTACATTTTATTGTTGTGTTTCAACTTTATATTTTTTAAAAAAATGTGTTTGCTTTTAATAAAAAATAATAAAAGGTCTGCTTTCTTTATTTGATATTGTTTTACCTATTTAGTTCTTGCCTTCTTCTTCTATCTAAAACAATAGTATAGTATTAAAGCAATCATCTTAAAGGATACCTGAGTTGAGTGAAACCAAAATCCAAACTCATAAATAGAAAAAACCAATCCAGAAACATATAAGCCTTCAAATATTGTAATTGCAAAAATATTCTCCAGGTTGCTCCACCTATTTTTTATGGTAGTAACTATCAAGCCTAGGATATTAGAATGACAATCTACTTTGATGCATTACATCTTTGGGAAGCTATAGAGGAAGATTATGACATACTGTCATTTCCAGCAAATCCAATGATGACACAATTGAACACCTAAAAAGAGAAGAAGATTATGGAGTCCAAAGCTAAAATGTGTTATTTTATTCTACTTCAAGCACCATATTTACAAGGATCATGAATTTGGAGTCAATAAAGGCTTGGGATTAACTTAAAAAGGAATACCTAAGCAAAAGAACAAAACATACGCAAGCGCTCAACTTTATTAAAGAGTTTGAAATGTTGAAAATGAATGAGATAAAAATCATTAAACACTACTCTGACAAGATGTAAAGCATAGTAAATAAAGTGAAGTTGTTAGGTAAGGATTTTCTTGATGAATAGTAAAAATTTCTTATCATTTTACCTGAAAAGTATAAGTCTAAAATTTCTTCAGTAGAAGAATCTAAGGATATGTCAAGCATATCTTGGCAAAATTAGTGAGCGCATTGTAAGCGTAGGAGCAAAGGAGAATAATGAGAAAAGAAGAATTTGTTGAGGGTGCTTTCAGGTGACGTTGACATATTTAGGAGGAGGCAAAGACAAGAAAGACAAGAGTAAGAAAAAGAACAAGGTTAGTTATAAAAACAAAAAAAAGAGATACATTTGCCTCACCTACACTATAAAAAGATAAATCACTATCCAAAGAAGTATTGGTGGAGGCCTAAGGTTAATTATAGGAAATGTGGTAATAATGGGCACATTAAGCAGACTTGTAAGTCTCAATAATATGAAGAGTCAAAAGCTTCTACCGAGCAACATTAAATGAAGCAATTATTTTGGTAACATGCTTTGCTAAAAATAATAGCTATAGTGATTTATAGCTAATGGACAACGGATAAATAAACTACATGAGCAATGACTAAAAGTTTTTTAAAGAATTTTATAAAACTAACATCACCAAAGTAAAAGTTGGAAATGTGAGTTCATTTCTATCAAAGGAAAAGTAATGATGATTATAGAAAGTTTAACAGGTTTAAAGCATATTATTGATGTTTTATATGTACATAACATTGACCAAAATCTACTTCGTGTTAGGCAGTTCATTGAAAAAGGTTTTAAAGTTATATTTGAAAATGAATGATGCTTGATCAAAAATGTGAAAGACAAATATGTATTTAAAGTAAAAATAAGAGGCAAAATCTTTTCTTAAAATCTAATATAGGAGGAACAAATGGCACTTTTAAGTATCGTAAGTAATGCATAATCATAGCATAAAAGGCTTAGTCACTTCCAACATGTCAAACTTTTATATATATAAAAAACCAATTTGGTGAAGGGTGTGACATTATTGGAAGATAAACTAGATGATTATATGGGTTGTCAATATGACAAGCAATTAGAGAACCTTTTAAATAACCTAAAGAGTAATACATAAGCTACAACTTGTACACATTGAAGTTAGAGGACCTAAAAACATCATATTTAAATGGTAATAAATACTATATTGCATTTATTGATGATTAGACTAAATTTTGTTAGATTTATTATCTCAAATTCAAATACAAGTTTGCTAATGTATTTTAGAAATATAAAGAATGGGTGAAAAATCAAAGTAGTTATAGGTCATTTATAATAAGGTTAGATAATAAGAAAGAATACACAAATGATCTTTTTAACAAGTTCTATGAGGAAGAGGGTATTAAGTAGCAACTTATGGTGCCTTATACTCCATAATATAACATCATAAATAAGAGAAAAATTGAATATTAAGTCTTAGATTTCCAGTTTAAATGATACCTTCTTCTTTCGTATTATCGGTATTTTTCTAGAAAGATTGGTTTATGTGACTTTAAGATGAAACTAGTGGGTATGTGATCTGTGACCTATTGCTCATGTCGATTAAGTCTTTATTAGGTTTTAACATATAATATTTCTTCGATGTATTATGTTTTTCTTGCTCTCCACTTGTGGGTGAAGCTGAAAAAATCTTGTATGATCCTTTTGGTACTAAATTGTTTTGAAATGCAGAGATCATACTACAATTTCACTTCTTTTGTATTCCTAATCAAACAGAAGGTGGATCTTTTGGTTAATATCAAGGACCATGTTCTTGTTCCTGGGCGTCAATTATTTACATCCAAATAGAATAATTCTTTTTCGGAGAGAACTCAGGTTAGATAAATCTTACTTCTTATATTCTAGGAGTTATAATGGATTATCTGGAAATGAAAAAGTGATTGCATTCTTTGGTTACTATCTAATTAAATTTGTTTACATAGAGTAGAACTAAAATTATGTTATACCATAAACTTATCTTGATAATATAAAAAGGAAATGTCATTTGTTGGGAAAGAGGAGGAGACAAGAATAATGAACAACACTTGATTGAAACAAATTGCTAATCTTTACTGCTTCTACCAAACATCTAGTAAACAATGGAGTTAAATAATGCAAACATAACAATAAAGAATCCTAGAAAGTTGGATCACAAACCTATGATCAAATTTAGTACCTAATATCACTAACCCACTAACTTAGTGGCTAACAAATAACAGCATCCTAAGACCCACTAACATAAAAACAAAAAACACTTACTCCTAAAAAATAGTAACTGATATTTTGAATCAATCAACTAACATTACCCCTTAATTTAAAATTCATATATAGAGCACTTCTCTTGAAAAAACTTATATAAAGCAATTCTTTCCAAATGTGATGCACTTCTCATCACCATCATCAACCTTCAATTGTTAAAGCACTTCTCTCCATGGTGCACATCTCACCAATGACACTAAAATAGAGCTTCTTCTTTTGTCTCTTGCACCATATTTGTCTACACTTTATCTTCAAGTTTGCAATTCCTTTATATTTGCCCAAATCTGTTGCACTTGAAACATTATGGTTTGCCATTGTGCCAACAATCTTTCTCTTCTTGACCAAGATTTTTGCAATTGTTGCATTGAACAACTTTGGCTTTTCCCTTTGAAGATGAAGTTGGCTAAATAAGCTCTGTAAACTTTATCTTCAGTTCCCTCCTCTCTCATCATTCTTCGTTGGTACATGGTTTGAAGAGCATTTAGTAACTCTACAAAGGTTAATTTTTATAGATCTTAGAATCTTCAAGTGATCAAATTTTAGTTTCATACCTTTTAGGAAGGGTCTCGAGAAGTTTATCCACCACTTTTTGACTTGAAAATTCTTCACCAAGCAATTTGATTTGAATGACGATAGACATGAGCTTACTTGTATATTCCTTAGCACTTTCATATTTCTTCATCCTTAACATCTTAAATTCTCTTTTGAGATTTAGAATTTGCATCATTTTTTCCTTATTTCCTTTCAACCCTTCCTTGAGTTTTTCCCATATTTCTTTAAGCGATTCATAAGCTATTATAATTGTAAAAATTCCCTCCAACATAGCCAAATGTGTGCAAGAAAACATTTTTGGTTTCCTTTCTATTTCTTCATCATGTTCTTTTATTTAAGTTAATTAGTGTGGGATTTTTTAGACATTGGTTAGGAATAAAATCACTCTTAATAGCCTCCTAAAACTGAAAGCTTTCAAATTTTCTTTTACATTTCCTATTTTTAATGGAGAACGCTATCAATTATGGGCCATCGATCTCCCGTGGAAAGGCACGCAGCGAAGCGTGGTAGTTATAGAGGGTTCAAAGTACCCTAACTACAAGCTATAGTGGTTATAGAGGGTCCGAAGTACCCTAACTACAAGCTATAGCTTTTAGTTCTAGGGATGAACCAAGCCCATAACTGGGCCTCTAATACCACTTGAACTAAAAGCTATAGCTTGTAGTTAGGGTACTTCGAACCCTCTATAACTTAATTCTTCTAATTGTTGTTTTACATCTTTTTCTATATTTTCCATAGTTTAGCTAATGATGTTATATGGCTACTAATAGGCTCTGATACCATTTCGGCTAGATGTAACTTTTCGACTAATTTTTTTAATCGATCTACTAGTTTTTCCAAATGTTCTTGTATATTGACTATTGTTTCTTTGTTTTGTATATTATCTTTCACTAATTGTTGTATTATCCGTGTAATATTTGTTTGATTTTTTAAAAAGTTCATTAACTTGTTTTTCTACTTGCAATTGTTTTTCTATTAATTCCATAACATGTTTTGTTAAACTCATAGAGTATTTTTAATATGTGTGGTTAATTCTTGGAGTTGATTTTTTATTGTTACTAATTCTTATGTTACTAATTGTTTGGGGTTATTATTTTTGTGCTGAGAAATTATAGGATAAGTAATTTTAACTAAATGTTTTGAATTTTGTCCATGTTCAGTAAATCTTATGGGTCTCTATAATCGTAAAGATTGTGATCTATAAAGATTGGGTCTATTTATAGAATTAGAGTTAGAAAAAGAGAGCAGGAAGAGTTTATAATTTTGTTCATATATTGGTCTAGATAAATTTTA
This sequence comes from Erythroxylum reticulatum, assembly GCA_025504915.1. Lineage (NCBI taxonomy): Eukaryota > Viridiplantae > Streptophyta > Magnoliopsida > Malpighiales > Erythroxylaceae > Erythroxylum > Erythroxylum reticulatum. The sequence continues at coordinate 10,882,567 of JANSVA010000217.1, forward strand.
TCAATATTTCTAAATTCGATGTTATGATGAGAATTAGTTAAAGCATAACTAATCTATTAGGTAATAGAAAATGGATATTGTCCAAGGTCATTAAATCTTCTTTATAAAATTTATAAGCTATTGTTATCGTGTCATTTAGATTATATGATTTTAGAGGAATTCCTAATTTTAAATGAGTATTAAATTTAATTTTTTCATAGGCTAGATTTCCGTTCATTATTCCTATTATTTGATCATTTAGATCTTTCATTCTTTCATCAATAATGGCCATTATTATAGGTTAATCTATTCCTTCTTGAAAGGTTAATTTTAATAAAAATTGCATTGTAGATAAATGAATATAGCCGATTTTATGTCTTTTATCTCCTAGTATCTTTTGTAATTGTCTAGTAATCTGTTCTTGATCAATTAAATTGAGTCAAATATATCCATTACACTAGTCCATTCTAATAGGGGTTTCCATCAACAATTTTACCAAAATAAATAATATTTTTTCGATCTAAAAAGCTTTTGAATAGAAAAGATGGAATATCTTATCCAACTTTTAAATTTAATTGAGCTTTAACTATTTGTTTTTATTTTTCATTAGATAGTAAAGTATTTCTATGGAAAGTTCCTGTTGATTATGTTAATTCTAAATTATCTATTTCTAATATATTTTGTTCTTGATTTTGATCAGTCATCTTAATGGGAGATAGTAGATTGATGTTGATGTAGAATAGATAGTAAATAGGTTACTTCTTGAGTATAGAAAGTATATAGATTTTGATCTAATTTTAATCTTTCTTTTATTGGTTTTAAATAATTTGTATTGCTAATTACAAATTAAACACAATTATATCAGTTGAAAATATTCTTTTTCTTCTTGATATTGTAGGATTAATGGTTAAATATACTGGATATGATGAAGGAGTTAGTTGCAGATAGTACAACTATTGGGTTCCATCTAGATGTGATTGATAATGTTCACCAAAAAGTCTATGTAATTCTTGAAGTTCTAATAATTCTTGATTATAGATAACTTTATTATTATTGATCCGATCTTGACATTTTTGAAAATCTAGATAAAATGGATCGGTAGTTTGTAATAGTTGAAGTCTTTGCACTTTCCAAAAATCAAGAATTCTTTGAGTAACTATTAATTTTTTAGTAGCTAAGTTAATCATTGTATAAAAAGATCTACAATTCCAACAATCGGAATTCAAAAACATTTATTGAATATTGGTATAAGTTTCGAGATAAGTTACATAGTGTTCTGCTAGTAATTCATGAAACTGTTTGAGTTCTGCTTTTTCTTGTTCGTAAAGTGTTTATAATTCTTAATATATTCGTAACATTTTTCTCGTTAGGTTTCAGGTGCTTTAATGAGAGACATAGAGAGATACATAGTTTTATAAGAAGAAAGAAGTTGTATACTGTAGTTGAGCTGGCTTTCTGTCCATTTAATAAAACTCCAGATAGCTTGACAATGATTGTAATGACTCATACTGAAACCTTTGATGATTATAAAAAAGTGTGAGTGCTTATTCTAGATTGTTATAAGAGATAGTAGGATCTTGTATTTTATCTAAGAGATGTTGAAATAAAAGTCGATTAAATTTATAAATTAAACAACTATGTGTAAAAAGCTTCTAATTGATGTGGAGGAGAGATAAATATACAGCTAGTAAATAAGAAAAGCATAATTGGAAGGCATAAACAATTCATAAGTGAATAAATATGCATAAAGACTGATGAAATGAAAAGAACGATTGAATTCATTATTAACTACTTGGTGATGAAACGATAAAAAACTTCAACAAACTCATAACTGTTCTCGTTTCCATTTTGAGATCAATCCTAGGCGAGAGTTGGATTTCGAGAAAGAAGGTCAAAGACTAAAATTCGTTTATTATTTCATACTGAGGGAAGCTACTGCCTCTACATTATATAGAAGGAAAAGAAAGATGCGACCAAAGACAGGTGGCCGACAAAAGTAGGAAAAACAAAAGAATCGATTTTAAAAAAAGTAAAGCTAAAAGCAAAGATAAAGCAAATTCCTCCGCTCTTTATTTATTGACCAGGGGCCTACATCCTTTAAAGATTCATCCTTTTCTCTCCTGGATGCTTTATTCTTTGATTATTTCATCGATTGAATTGTTGTCTTCTTTGTCAGTTGTAGAAGATGAAGGACAATAATGACATTTATGCTGAGGATGACTGTAGAGTTGTTGACAGATAGCCTATTTCCATTGGTATGATAACTCGTTAAAAATACCATCAATAACTGAAAAAGGTTGTTCAAATTGTTGAATAATATGGACAACTTAGGTTGATGCTGGTGCTTTATAGACAAAGATCATAATCAGATTTGGTCCTTTGTAATTAACCTTGATTAATGATTCCGCATTGATTCGTAAGCATTGTTGATATACTCCTTCCAGAAAATTAAGATTTAGTTGATTAATTAGATCCCAATGAAATGTATGTCGAGGTGATTCATCAATGAGAGGGTACATACCATTGCTTATTCTAATATGAAGGAATGGAATTCTGGATACTTTGATTTCTATGTCCTTGATAGTATCTGTTTCCTTAAAAATGGGGTAACTGCTGAATACCTTGATGAATATTTCCCTTTCTTTCACAAAGAAATCCTTGCAGTTCTTAACTGCTTGGATGAATCCTGTGGGAAATTCTAAAAAAAATATGCAAATTAGTTAAATAAATAGTGTCAATGAGTCCACTATAGAAGAATAGATAGGTAGTCATCGGATTTGCTTCTGGAAAGATAATTGCTTTGGGTCCATATCGTCCTTTGTTTTATGGATAATACTGGAATAATTTTTGTTCTTCCTTCCAATCATTAAGTTCTTGAAAACAGTCATAAAACATCTCAGACGTAATCTTCCTCATTTCTTCCTTGAAAGCTTTGGTAGGTATAGAAATTATGCAGTCCATATTGATATATTTTCCCAATGATTTCATATATGTTCTAAGGCTGGCTTTTCTAGAACTTGTTTATATTGTCGCTTTAGCAAGAGGCCTTTAAATTCGAATAAGGCCTTTTCGGCTTCTTGTTTGCTTGGAAAACTTTTAAGTAAAATGGATGATTTTCCTGTGATATGTACAGCTGCTTTGTGCCATTCGTCATAGATTCCTGCCATAGGTCCGTTAAAAATAAGATACAATTTTTCTTCTTTAAAGTCTTCCTTACATTGAGAAGTGGCTGAGGGTGTGGATAAAGAGAGTTGGGCAATTTTTTGTGTAGTAATTAGTTGAAGGGTAGGTGGATTGGTAGTGACATTGGTAGGTGTTTGATCAGGAGAGAGTTGCCAGTGATTGTAGATGGAAGTTAGTTTATTTCTTTGGTGACAATGCCTACTTGTTGCTGTAGGTTAATTAATTCTACTTCCTTCTTTTTTAATGAATCCTTGAGACTAATTATTGTTGCTTTCATTCTCTGGTTAAGATATTTGCAAGACTGTTCTTAGAAGATTTTATGTAATGAATACAAAAATTATACTGATTTAATCCCAATTGCCATCGAATTAACCGACCTTGATTATAATTTGTTTTTATATGATATTTATTACATCCACATAAATTCTTGGAATCTGTTTGAATAGTAAAATCAACAAGTAATAGATCAATACGTCATTTTCTCAAAGTTTTGAGACATTCTAATGTTTCTTTTTCATGGATTGGATATTTCAATTCTGCGGGATTGAAAGTCCCGTTTATATACTTGCACAGTAAATACTTCTTTTGATTGGGTGGTTGTGTCGAAAGGCATCCTGTCCATGTATCTATACTGGCATCAATTTATACCAGAAGTGTATCTTTGGGAAGATAATAATATAAAATAGGTAAGTCCTTGCATAGATATTTTAAATGCCTTATCGCTTTTGTATCATCTATAGTATAGCTCCATTAAGATTTGGTGCTACATTTTAATTATAACTTTTTTCTTTCCTTAGCAAAATTTTTAAAGAAACCTTTCTCTGATATGTAATTAAGTATACCTAAAAATTGATGAACATGAGTTCTATTTTGCAATATATCGAGGAATTGTTGAATTTTGTTTAAAATGTTTGGTTGTAATTTGAGAAAGCCATTATGAAATTCTATTCCTAAATACTTAATATTGATGTCATGGCTTCCTCTCACTCTTTCCTCTCTCTCTCTCTCACTCACTCAGTACTTTTCCCTTAAGGTAGAGACAAGAAGACCAAACCTGGTATTAAGCTCTAATACCACTTTGTTGTGGAAAGAGGGGGAGATAAGAATAATGAACAATAAGTGATTAATATAAATTGCTAATCTTTACTGTTGCTACCAAATGTCAAGTGCAAAATAACCTTAAATAACATAAACTTAACAATAGAGAATCCTAAAAAATAAGATTACGAACCCAAATTTAGTGCCTAATATAACTGACTAAGTTAGTCGCTAACAAAAAATAGCGTCATATGACCCACTGACATAAAAATAGAAAGCAAATACTCCTAGAAAATAGTAACTGATGTTTTAAACTAGGCAACTAACATCATTGGCTTACTCTGCTCTAATGATGGGTATAAAGACGTTGACGTTACTTTCAATGTCACCTAACAGTTTCAACTGTACTCCTTTCAAAAATGGTAATTGTGTTCCATCTCTTTTAATGGGTAGTTCATTAATGTTAAACAAAAGCTTGTGATCTATATGTTTTCTTTAATGTTGGGCGTGTTTGGATAACAACTGATCAACTAAAAAATTAGCTAATTAGTCAAAATCAGCTGTTTGACTCTGATAAATGTGTTTGGTTAATTGACTGGTTGGGCTGAATCAGCCAACCCAACCTGCCAAAATCAATAAGTTGCTCCACACCAACGTTTGGGGTAATCAGCTCCCAAAATGTCAAGTTTGCCCAGACCTCTCACTCATCTCTCTCGTTTTCTACAGAAGGGTCTCGCGTTTTCTCTCTACTCTTTGTAATCAGTTAGGAATCGTCCAAATCAGGTTGGCCTCGTCAGGATCTAGTCATCGTCGGAGCAGCACTGTAACCAACGCCCCAAGAACGATTTCTCCTCTTAATTACCAAACCCTTTTCCTTCTTTCATAATCCTCTGATCTCCTTCTCTCTTTCATTGAGCTCAAGCTAATTCCTTTTCAATACTTGGTTAGATTTTATGTTTATTTCCTTCTTCTTCTTTTTTTACTAGTTTTGGTATGAATTTCACGGTTTAATCTCTTCACTTCTGTGTTCTTTCTTTCTAGGGTTTTAGAGAAAGTGTCATGGCAATGGAGCTATTAACGATCCTAATGATCTTTACTTTCTCACCTTCGTCTTAAAATCTTCTAAGCAAAAGTTCAAATTTTATGTTCTTCGATATTAAATCTAGAGAAATGTATTTTCTTTCCATGAGAGTAGCCTTTACGTTGTTGGAAACATAAAGTGTTTACTAATTTCTGTAATTTTAAGTTAATGAATTAGGAGGGGATTAGATGAGTACTTTATCTAGTAACTAGGATTGGGTCTTCAATGAATATGGGCATTGTAAAAAGTTACTAAGGTAAACTACTAACTGCTTTTAGGAAGATGAGATAGGTTTTGGCCAATTGAAGGAGAAATGGAATGAATCTTTGCTATACTTAAATCTTTCATTTATTGTATATTGGAAGCAAATGGTTAGCCTCGTATCTCTTGAAGAACTTCCTGTGAGGGCTGATCAAATTATAAGCACAAATACATATGTGTTTTTAACAGAGGAATTAGAGTCACTTGATTAACTTTGTTAAAATTGTTCAAGGGATTAATGGTTCAGATTTTTCTTTCTAATAAGAATGTGAACTATTCATATGTAACAAGAGAAGCATTGAATTCTGTTCTATTAGGGTTTTTTACTTTAGCTTCATGCAATTTATGTCTTCATGTTATTGCCACTAGGAACTTGCATATTTTAACTAAAAACACCATAGTCTATTAGGAGAAAGAATTAAGAAGAACTGGTCTTTTTTCCTATTACACACAAAAAATTGCTTAGGTATAACTGAGCTAATCAACATACATATATAAAAAAAACATTCTATGCTTCACTTCTTTTGGCTTTTAGAGTTAACAAGCAAGATATGTTACTTTATCCTTTTCTTTTCCACTTCCCCAAAGTTTTTTGTGATGCCATGCCATATCTTATCATCACTTGAAATTGAGCTTGCAACATGTTTAAACCTTGATTAGTGTAGTTTAACGTTTCCATTTCTCAGGTACACTACTGTATACTTGTTATTATTTTCTACAACACTAGTTTAGTACTTTGCTACATCTGGTTCTTCTCCTGGGTAAATTTAAGTCCAGTTTTTGCCTCTTCATTATTAGGTATACCACGCTTTCTAACTGTGCATCTTTCCGTCTATTTGTTGATTTAATCTGGATTCTCAATGCATAATTATTAGATGGTTATCCACATTACTCTACGATGACAAGTTTGCTATTGATATGATGGATGCTTCTAGTCTTTAGATTTTGCTTAGTGTAAAAGCTAATTTCCACAGTTTTAAAAACAATTAGAGAATTTTCAGAAAATATTTAACTGCTTGGCTAAACATAAATAGGTATCACCTACATTGAAGGATGACTTAGTGTAAATTGTTTAGTGGAAGAGTGTTATTATTTCTTTATTTATTTTTATTTCATTTTTTAATAGACTTAAATTAAAATAAGTCATCGTGTATTCACACTAGATATTTATTGCTTTCCCTTGGTCTTGCAGAAGTTTGACATGCACCTATTGCAACACTGAACAGGTATGAACTCTTCCCTGCATTATGTTAGTTGTTGCATTCAATAATTCATTAATCTTCTACAAATGAAGATCATTTCTTAGTGTTTGTGGTAGGATTCCTGGTTCTTGTTGAATATGCATTTCACACTTCTATAACTATGGGATTGCTAAATCTTGCTCTAAATGGAATGGCTTGCTTACTTGGGCTGTGCCTAGACCCAATTCCCCACAGAAAGAGAAAAAGGAGAAAAAAATCAATGGAGTTAGCACCCTTTACTTGGTTGCCAAGCATAGAAGCTCAAATGTGCATGATATACCTTCATTCTTTTCCTTGATTACATTGTCATTGTTATCAGGCTATATGGATCATTGTTACCAAGCATATGTCTTTTCCTTAATGTCTAATTGCATGTTGAACTGGAAAAATATGAATGACCATAATTTAACTGATTCAATTTCTGTTGTTGTGTAGGGGAATCCCTGAATGAGTGTTTCCATTTAGTAAAGGAGTTTGCTAGAATATATACAACTTTTGTTATGGTCAAACCAACTTGTACAATTTGGAGTGATTACCCACAGCATTGGAGATTGAAGAGAAATCGAGACCATATACATGTTTATATTTTTTGACCTGTCGCTACTGATGAGATGTTGAGGGGTAACTTGATCAATTTTCATTGCAGGAGTTCAAATGAGGTTCTTGTAGAAGAAGTTGGTTGTTTTAGGTTTTTCAGAGACATTGGTCATCCTATTTTTCTTATCACGAAATTTTGTAACTATCTGATCTTCTTTGCATAATGTTGAACCTAACGCCATCAATGCACTACATGTTACATTTGCATTGTGATTCTGCATGAAGAAGAGATGGTTGTTAGAATTCAAGCATTTCTCTTTGTCTATAATGGCTAATAATACCTTGCTAGCTTCAGCTATGGATTGTTTATTGAAGAAGTTGATTTAATGGTTGCAGGATGAGTGATAAAATACATAATAAACTCATAAATTCAAAAGTCAGAGTGATACGCTAAGTGATTAAATTAGAAGATAGATTATATGCTCAGTAGCATTCGAAGCAAAGTGGCAGACACGAATTGGATTGTTTTGTTGATCTCTGTTATTATTAAAACATCTTAGGAAAAAGAACCAATAAAAGAATTTTCCCTTCAGAGTAAGCATGTTGAGTCTGACCAGTAGGAACTCGATCTCTTTCTTTGCAGAGAAGTTGGAGATGCGAGAATATCAAATGAATAGCATTAAATTTATATGTATCATAGTGTCAAGTAATTGTACTCATACTATAACAAGCTATGAATAGATGAAATGAAACTCCTTTTCGTTGAGATGAAATAGGTTGAAATGAATATAGGATTGACAGGAGAAACTCGACCTCTTTTCGAAATTATATGGAAGACATCAATGGTACTAATTTAATTAATCGTAGTATTTGTCTCGATTATCACAATCAATCCTATTATCTTTAATTAATGGCAGTTAGACATCGTTCTTGAATTGTTATAAACCTTTGCTTTAAATAATGATGTTCTTTTCTTTTGTTCTATTTAAATTGTGTTGTTAAACTTCATTTGTATTGTTGTATTTTATATTTGGATGTATCATCATCATCATGATTATTATTATTATTGTTGTTTTTGTGTTTGTTTTTATTTTTGTTGTTATTTTTGTTGTTGTTGTTGTTGTTGTTGTTCTTATTATTATTATTATTATTATTAT
>JANSVA010000217.1:10903004-10915150 GCA_025504915.1 Erythroxylum reticulatum
ATAATATGTTTCTAAAGCTCACATGTTTGTATATTGTCGATTTATTAATCCCTTCTTTTTATTTTACTCAAGGCCTTTAAAATGTTAGAAACAGCCTTGACCAACCAATTTAATGAACTTATTCTTTTATAAGCATCCACATGTTTGTTTAAGTTTCTATATACTTTATGATATTAATTACTTTCTTAAGAAAAAGAAACATAATATGTACTAGTTTTATATTTCATCAATATCATATCTTCGGGAATTGTAATTACGAAAATTTAAGAATAATACACAAATACAATTTAAATATTATAATTATAATCACATTATATTACTAATACATATATTATTTTTAAGAATTTTATCTTAAGCATTAAATATAATTAACAAGACATGTAAAAATAAAGAATGCATTTATTGAATATAATAATAATGTTAATACATTAATTGTAACCAACCTGTAAAGGTACAAACTAAGAATCTCTCCCATTTACATTAAAGATAATCGCTTATATATATGTAATATTATATCCATCTGCATATCGATCGTGTAAATTTTGAGATAATAACTTAGTGACAGGGTATCAATATTCTCTTTAGTGGTACTTAATTTAATACAATGTCTATCTACTATATTATCTTCCTAATTAAGTGAAACTTCTTGAGTGAATATTTAGATCATTAATGACATCTTGATTCCTTTGCTTGTACAATGCACTATTTTTATCATAGTACAATACTATTGGCTTAATAATATCAATCATTGGCTCAACAATGTAAGAAACCACTCCAAGTTTAATGAACTTTTTGATCCAAACTAATTCTTTTGTCATCTTAGACACTAAAATGTACTTAGTCTTGGTCGTAGAACCAACAATGGTTGCTTGTTTACTCTTTCAACTTACTACACCACTATTTAGGGTAAATGTATACCTTAATTGTGAATTACTATTGTTATGATTAGAATAAAAAATAACATCTAAATAACCTCTAATTCTTAGTTTAACTCATCAATAAATTAAGAAAACATTTTTAGTTCTTCTCAATAACTTTTTAAAATATCTTTTTACATTCTATAGTGATAATCACCAAATTTGACATAAAATATGCTTATTATGTTCAAGTATAAGAACACATTCAATCTTATATATAACATCAAATACATGATTGATCCAACAAATGAAGCATATGAAATACAATCTACTTTTTTTCTCTCTTCTTGTATATTTAGATATGTACTCTTCAACAGAGAAATATTTTGTAGTAAAGGTAAGAATCCCCTCTTAAAATTCTCTATATTAAACCTTTTTAGCATTGCGTCTATGCACATGAATTTGGGAAAAACCAATAAACCTGTTTGATCTACCTCTATAAATCTTTATTAATAGAATATATGTTTCTTCTCCTATATCCTACATAGAGAAGCCCTTAGATAACCAAGTTTAAAGCATCGATATGTCGTTTCTAATTAGTAATATGTCATTTATATATAATAATAAGAACACTCTCCTATTAACTTTCTTATAGATACAACGTTTATCTCTTTTTTAATAAAATCAAAATTTTTGGTTGTCTCATCAAAATAGATGTTCTAACTCTATAACATTTGCTTAAATCCATAAATAAACTTTTGTAACATACGTACTTTATTGGGATCTTTTGGATTCAAAACTTTCAAATTGTGTCATATATACATCCTTAAGTAGGTGTGAATTGAGAAATGATAATTTCGCATCCATTTATCAAATTTCATACTCATGATATGTAATTATAGTCAATAAGATCTTTATTCAAGCATTACTATTAGTGAAAAAGTTTCTTCAAAATTAACTCCTTATTTTCTTTTGTAACTTTTAGACATCAACTTTGCTTTGTACATTTATAATTATCATCCATATTGGTTCTCATCTTACAAAAATCATTTACATCCAATAGATGCAATCCTATGAGGTGCATCCACCACAGTTTATACTTGATTGGTATACATGAGTTATATTTTAGGTTGGATGATTTCATGCTATTTAAAGAATCATTATTAGACATTGCTTCTTTAAAAATAGTAAGCTTATGGTCCATAAGCAATACATTCTCCTTTACCCCTTTCAATATGTTGGTCAAATCTAATTGAGAATTGAAATATACTACTAGTGTATTTTATATTTTTTTGTTGTACATTGTATATATTAACTTGATGTTTATGTTTCATTTGGATGTGCATTTATGATTTTTGAATTTATCTAAGGCCTCACTCATTACCACTACTTTTCTTAAAAATAAATTCTCTTTCAATAAATGTAGTATGTCTTGAAACTAATATCTTCTTTTTTGCTCGAGTTGATAGTAAAATTGATATTCAATACTCTCATTTACATACTCCATAAATTTGCATTTCTTGATTTTTCTTAAAGTTTGTCAAATATTTCATACTTCATATAAGTATCGTGATCCTAAATCTTTAGGTATGTTAAATCTAGTCTATTACTATACTAAATCTCATATAGAGTAGTGTCAATCGATTTGGATTAAGCTTATTCAAAAAGTAGTAATCTCAAAGTGCATATTCGTAAAAGGAAACAAAAAGGGCATGCATGACTCATTATAAAACGTATCGTATCTAATAGAGTATGGTATCTCCTCTCATATTCTTCATTATATTACAGAGTTCTAAATGAAATCCATTATTAGAGAATCTCCTTTTCTTTTAAGTAACTAAGAAATCTTTAGTCAAAATACTTTTTATCTCGGTCAAATCCAAATGTTTTAATATTTTTATCAATTTGTTTTTCAACTTTAAGTCCAAATTCTTTTAACCATTTAAATGATTTAGACTTCTAGTTGATTGAATATATATAATCATATCTACAATGATCCTTTGCAAATATAATGAAATATGATTATTCACTTTTAATGCAAGTAGATATAAAGATACACACATTTAAATGAATAAGTTTTATTAACTTATTAGCACATTTGACCTTTTTAGTAAAGGATAGTTTGATCTTCTTGCTTAACAAACGAGATTTATAAGTTGCATATGACTCATAGTCTAAAATTCCAATTATCTTTCTTTATATAAAATTATGATTCTAGTTTTGTTGATATGATCTAGCAGAAAATATTGTAAATAAGATGAATTTTGATCACTAAATTTCCTTTTCTTACTATTTATGTCAAGGATTGACTTTTCAATATCTAATGTGTACAAGCCATATGTAGGTAATCCCAATCCCTGACAAAAATTATGTAAAAGAACAACTTTTATTCTAAATAATAAAAAATCTATTTAAATATAAATATAAAATAAAAATAATGTTTCTTGTAATAATTAACAAACAATAACAATTATTTAGTTCTAATATAAAGCTAATAGGTAAAACTAAACTACAAGTTTCTATAACTAATATAACAACCGTTACTTTATTAGCAACTCATAAGTCGACTTTGCTTTCCTTAATGATTTATTCCTTGTTAACACCTGCACAATATTACAAATGTGAGAATCATAATCAGTATCTAATGCCCAAATTATTGAACGAAAATATAAAGATTGATCTTAATCATAAATATACTTAAGGATGAAAGTTCCTTCAGCTTCTTACCTTTTAGATTTGTAAGATAAACTTTGCAATTTCTCTTCTAGTGTCTATTGATTCCATGATGAAAACATGTGCCTTGGTTGTTGTTCTGCTTCTTAACGCTACCAGCAGACTTTACTTTTGTAACAAAAGTCTTCTGTTTCTTATTCTTTTTATACCATTTTTTCTTACTCCTAGAAGAATTTGCAATAAGAATAGAATTGGCTTCCTTTTTTAGACACTCTTCTACAGTCTTGAGCATATTTACCACTTCAAGTAATGTCACATCCCTTTGGTTCCTGTTATAATCCATGATAAACTGTGAAAAGTTCGGAGCAAGAGACTGAAGTACCAGATCAACGTTTAACTCATGATCCATTACAAAACCCAATTGACCTACTTTTTCAATATAACTTATCATCTTCCGTACATGTAACTCTACTGAAGATCCTTCTGCCATCTTGCATTGACATAATGCTTTAAAAGTCTCATATCTCTGAAGACGCCTTTCAATAGTCTTAAGCATATTCAAAAGTTCAAGTAATGGCACATCTTTTTGGTTCATGGTATAGTAATTTATGACAAACTGTGAAAATCTCGACGTAAGAGATTGAAGCACCAAATCAATGCTTAACTCATGTTTCATGACAATACCTAATTGGCTTAATTTTTCAATATAACCAATCATCTTTAATACATGTAACTCTACTGAAGATCCTTCTGTCATCTTGCATTGATATAATGCTTTAGAAGTCTCATATTTCTCCATCCTAATTTGTGCACTAAACAACTCTTTGAGATGTAGAATTATAGTAGGAGCATTCATATTCTCATACTGCTTTTGGAGCTCAAAAGACATACTAGCCAACATCACATATGTAACTTGTTCAACATCATTAATATGACGTTGATACCTCTTACATACTTCATCATTTGCATTCACATCAGGCTTCGGTGGAATTGTAGTGTCAAGAACATATAACTTCTTTTCTTGCTTGAGAATAATTCTCAAGTTACAAAACCAATCCAAAAAATTAGGTCCAATAAGCTTGTTAGCATCCATAATGCTCTTCAAGGACAAATTGCTGCTCATTTTATCTAACAACGAAAAGTAAATAAAAGAACAAGCATTAGTTTATGCCACAAAATCTAATAAAATAATAAATTTAATATTAATTCTAGAAGTTATCAAATAATTTCCTATTAGATTAGAATCCCACTTAATTTAATTGACCTTCAATTTGTTTAACTAACTAACCAAATTAAATTAGACAAATAACATAATTATCATTAACATCTTATATGGTTCCTAAATTAATTAAAGAAAAAACTCAGATAAAACATCACATATGTTATTTCTAATCATGCCTATAATTTTATATGATCACGAATTCAATCATTCATATCACATAAAATTAGTTAAGTATGACTAATCAATTTGTGATAAAATATATTCTAACCAAAAAGGCCTTGAATTTGTTTAATAAATTTTACAATAAACAAAAATCTGATTTTATGCTTAAATAATAAAAGCCAATAATTACATTCCTAAATATTCACGATAAAGTGTTACCCTTTTGAAATTTTTTTAAACAATTAAAAATTTTTAAAAGATTTTTAAGAATTTAAATTAAAATAATCTTAATCTCATTAAGATAACTAATTTAATAAAATTAAAGGCCTTAAAAAACAAAAAGGGCAACTGTCTGCGCGTTCTTCAGTTTTGCGGAGCGTGTTTCACACGGACCCTTAATTTTCCTCTTAGGGTTCCTAAGCCACCATCGCCTCTTCTCCTCCGAGTTTGTACACCGTCGTCGTCCGCCTCTGGTCACCATCGCGAAGGTGTGTCGGAGAGCTTGCTGGTCGCTACTTACGCTGCAGCAACAGTCACCAGTAACTGGACATCGCCTCTCTCGCCGGCAGATTCTCCGTCGCCATCGCCCTGCTTAATGTATTCTGGACCGAGATGTCACCACTGGCCTCTTCGCCGTCGGGCTACAGAGCCTTCAACAGAGGCGACTAATGTCGCTGGTGCATCCAACCAGCGCCGTTGATGGCAAGCGTCCCCGATGCTATTCTTTTAATACAGTAATTAATTAATCAACCCTAATCTCAGGCTAATTCCAGAAACAATAAAGATCTGATCCTGCTTGAATGCTTTTCCATAAACATAAAATTACGGTACACGCTTCAAACATGTTCTTAGAAACATAAACATACAAAATCACGCAACAGATTTAATTTTTTATTAAATCAATAACAGTCAAATAACCGAATCAAGATAAACGATTAAAAGACTCTTCGATGTCACTCCTAAGAAATCAATTGAAATTATAGACAAACCTGATTCAATATTTTCCAAAGCTCTTCTTTGTCGACCACCGGCAAGTATTCAGCGAACATAAAAAGAGAATTCAGACCTTACCTTTTATTGAGAAATATTAGAATTTTTTTCAAATTCTAATTATAATAAAACTCTAAATTATAATTAAAGTTTAACTCTAAATTATAATTAAAGTCTGATTCTAATTAAATTAGAATTTAGATGTAATAAAATTACACATTTTCTATTTAATTATAATTTAAAGGGAAGGGTCAGATTTGGAGGAAGTAAAGTGTCGGTCAAGAAGTTTCTAACTCAGACGTGAAACCAAGCTCTAAGAGCTTAATTAAGACCATATAGGGCTTTATGAAGATTATAAACATGATAAGGATATTGAGGATCATGAAAACTAGGAGGTTGTGTGATTAGAACCTTTCTAGTTATTAAGCCCTGGAGGTTAAATAAAAAATATTCCAAGAATTGCACTACAGGGTACAACCTCGGGTCGTTTTCTTAATCAGAACCTAAGTGAATGGACCTAAGTTAACCTATATGTCATGAAATGCAAGCTAATTGGGTAAAAAACGGGGTTTTGGTTTTTGAAATCATTAATTCAACTAAATCGAATTGAAAAATGTATTTTTGGATTTTAGGGATTTAGAAAATCAGAAAGGTAAAAACAAGTGATTAAATGGTGATAAATTCCTCTTGAAAATGAGCTCTGGCTATCATAGTTCGAAATTGATTTTAATAGGAGTAGAAATCACTAAGTTTCAAAATGGTAAACCTTAAAGAACTCTTTAAGTCTAGGATCTTAATCAATAGGACTCCATTTCTTAAGATCTTGTTAAGTGCTCTTGGTGTATGTAGTAGGATAAGCCGATGCAACAAGTTAAATGAAGTCTAGAATTAACTCAATATTAAGCACAACCATATAAGATAAGAGAGAATCAAAGATTACAAATAGACATATATGAAACTTCATATATTTAGGCTCAAGTTCTACATAAACATATCCAAACTACATATAATGAATATCCAAGATTTGATTACAACTATAATCAAGTAGCCTAACTATACATTACAAATCCTAAACCTAGGAATTTATAAAGTAAAAGCTGAATTATGGATTGATCTACTTCCCTCTTAAGCTCATGGAACTCTAGCCATTGCTACATCTTCAAGAGGAAAAGAAACGTCTATCCACGTATAGCTCTCAGAAGCTTCACAACTGAGAAGGAATCAAAGGCACCCATGGTGGAAGATTGACAGTCAAAAATAGAAGAAAAATAGGGTTAGATGAGAGAAAGATGACGAGAGTGTTTTTGGAGGTTGTCATGATGTTATTTGTCTCCCCTTCCACTTATCTCAAAATAGGGTTTTTAAGAAGGTATTTCGGTTGGTTTTCATGAATGGGTAAGTGGTTTTCCTAAAAATGGTTCGGGTCTGTGCTACTGACTTGAATGTTTCACCGTGACGAACTTTTCTCGAAAGGTTTTACTAGAGGTTTATTGTGACTTCGCTGCGGTGACATCAGGCCTTCGCCGTGGCGAACTTTTCTCGAAAGGTTTTGCTCGAGGTTTGTTGCAACTTTGCCGTGGTGACATCAGGTCTTCACTGTGGTGATCTTTTCTCGAAAGGTTTACTAATTGAATTCTCTGGTTTTGCTGCAGCAATGATGATTGGTGTTGTTGATTAGTGTGCTGGAATTCTTGGTCTTCCCTCATGGCTCCTCTTCTTGAGTGTATTGCAATGAAAAGTAATAGTTTGCGATATTAATTGCCCTAAAAAAATTGATTGAGTGCAATTACTAACTATTTATTATAATTTTACCCTTAAACTACATTAATTCAAAACAAGCACTCATAAGCTAAATTAAGCACAATATTCAATAAAAAGAGCCAAAAAGTATAACAAAAATCATGAAATTATCACCAAATAATATAGAAAACTTGGATTCAATCAAATTCCCCCACATTTAGACCTTTGTACTCCTGGACAAAGCTTATAAAAGTCAAAGAGATGCAAGTGCAAAAGAAAATACTGACCATGCTTAGAAACGAGAGCAGAAAATTAGTTAAACCACTTTCTCAAAAATTAACCAAAGCAGACTGAAGGGGCGCTAAGAAAATAAGCACTATAAGTATTTATTCTAAGAGATTGAGCAAAAGAGATTTCTCTCAAGGGAATGTGTTTAACTCTTAATTTACTTGTCTTGGGATAATTTCACTTTAAAATCTGCTTAGTCCATTCTCTACTATAAGCTTGTGATAATTCTACCTCTCCACTACAAGAACTATAATTTCACAAATCAAGAGGACTTTCAGGGTTGTAATTTATGGAAGGTTAAATGAAATGGATCAAGTAGAAGAAAAAGATGAGTAACATGCATAACAATTATTTTCCATATGAAACAAGCGTCAACGAATCAAAAGAAATATTTACAATTCTAACATAACAGCTTTTTTTTCAATAACTTTTCTCTTTGAGAAACTTTTCTATTTTTTTTTAGCTTTTCTCAATAACTTTTCTGATTTTTTTTTGTTTGAGAAAGCTTTTCTGTTTGTTTGTTTGTTTTAAACATTTTCATTTTAAATAAAGCTAGAGATAAGATATTTACATCAATTGTGGAAATATGCATGCACTTAAAAAGATGGCTCAAAGGGATTAGTAATGGTTAAGTGTTTGGGGTTTGTGTTTGGGTAAGAAGGGTTTTGAAAAGAATGCCTCTATCATATTCACAAAATTTTAATTCATTAAGCCTTGATCAAGAATTAAAACAAGTTCTAAAGAGATATGAAATTAAGCAAACACACATAAATGAAAGAAGTTAGGCCAAAATATCCTTTCAACAAGGTTAGTATCTTAATTAAACAATCTCAAGGTTTAAAAACGCATAGTGCTACTTTTTCAGCATACCCTTACTTACTTCTCGTTGAAAACATTGAAAATAAAATTAGCCAAAATCAACCATCGTTTAAAAACATGGATGGTTTTCCAAAAATACATGTAAAACTTTGAAATTTACAAAATCTTCAAAACACAGAAGTATAAAGAATCTAATTTAAGAGAACCATTGAAATAAGGGAATTAAAACAGTGAATTTATTAATTTAATTTTTTAAATTTTTTATAACACCAAGTTTAAAATTTGAAAGATAACATACAAATGACCTGTCAAAAAGCACTTAAATGGCCAAAAATGATGCATAAAGAAAAATGCAAAGATGGAAGTTCCTCCCTCACACTTAAACACATTATTGTCCTCAATTATGAAGCAATCGAAACACAATTGTGTAGTGAAGATAAGTAATAGAGCTATTGAATAATAAAGAACAAAAGAAAAGCACAATGAGAATTATATGAACAACTTGCCATTAATCCATGTCAATATCAACAACGTAACTGAGTATCTAGTAGACTGAAGACTAAATAAATAACTACTCTAAGACAAACCAAAAATACAAAAACCAAAAAGACTCAAACTAGTCAGCAGGATGATCAGCCCTGGACCCAAACGATCCTGCTCCAGATGTGCCAGTGCCGCCCATCGAGTCATCCTCATTAGAGGGAAATTGGAAATAAAAGTGCTCTGTGATCAATGCATCTATGCACCGGCGATAATGCCTATCTCGATCATACATAACCTCTCTCTCCTTTTAATGTTCCATCTCCTAGGAGAGGGTGACGCAGAGATGTGTGAGATCTGCATACAATTCGTTGATCTTGCCAGCAAAGGTCTGTAAAGTAACAGGCTCAGGCATGTCCTGAGCTGGATAGCCGTCCTTAGTTGGTGCATCAACTACTAGGGATGCACCAATATCATGAACAGGTAAGGGGTGAAGTGGTAGTGTGTTTTAGGTGGTCATACCTAAAGAGTGGGTCTGCGTCAAAATAGTTGTCATTATCAAGCTCAGGGACGTTATGGGCTCGAAAAATGTTGGAGATAAGGTGAGGGAAGGTTATGGCATTGGTTAATTTGGTAGCATTAATGGAATCATGAAGGGCGGAGGCGATAATGTCAGCTATATCAACTGAACAACTAGTCATTAGGAGGTAAATGTGAAGGGCTTGTTGTTTGGTGACGTAGGCTAGGTAGGTGGTGGGAACGATATTATTGCAGACCAAGTGTAGCCAAGGATAAGCCTCGGGCCGTACGTCAGATCATTTAAGATAACATTGTGTGTAGCGTGGTTGATGCCATTCTGCGCCCTCTTGATAGAGGGTGCGGGCAACATCAACCATTGGATAGTTATATATAAGCTAGTCATAATGGCATCGGTGACATTCATCGGGGTAACGGAGTATAGCAAAAGTAAAGCAAGAGACAAAACTAGAAAGGGATATTATTGAATTGGAAAACTACTAATTAAATTAACACTAAACTATTGTTCCTACTAAAGTAGTTTCTCCCCCACACTTACGCAATAAACTAATGCACCAGAACATGTCATAATCAATCACAGGGCAAAAGTAAGTAAACAAGTGAAGGAAAGAAACAGCTTAAGAATTACGGAGGTTGCTGATTCTCATAGTAGAGCTTCAATAAATGGCCATTCACCTTGAGTTTAGCTCTAGTCTCTTCATATAAAAGCTCTACCATACCAAAATTGTGAACCTTAGTGACTGTGTATGACCCATCCCAGCAAGTGTTGAGCTTCCCTTGCTCAAAAGTGAAATGAGCCATGAACAACAACACTTTATCTCCCTTTTTGAAGTTCTTCCTCTGAGAACTTTATCGTGCATCAACTTCGTTTTCTCCTTGTAGAGGCGAGAGTTCTTGTACGCCTCTAGCCTAAACTCTTCCAATTCTTGCAACTGCAGCTTCCTCTCTATACCAAAAGATTCTAAGTCCATGTTACATTGCTTGATTGCCCAATATGCTTTATGCTCCAACTCCACTGGCAAATGGCAAGCTTTGCCATAGATTAAGTGGTGGGGAGACATGCCAATTGGTGACTCGTAAGCAGTCCGATAAGCCTATAGTGCTTCTTCTAAACACAAGTTCTAGTCTTTCTTTGATGCCTTCATTATCTTCTCAAAGATGTGCTTCACCTTTCTATTAGATATTTCGGCTTGACCATTGGTTTGGGGGTGGTATGCAGTGAAGACTTTGTCAGTTACACCAAATTTGGAAAATAGGTTATCAACTACCCTATATAAAAGTGTGCTCCTTTATCACTCACCACAGCCTTTGGAATCCTAAACCTATAGAAAATGTTGGACTTAAGAAATTTAGACACTACTCGGGCATCATCTTTTCTAATAGGTACAGCCTCTATCCATTTGGACACATAATCGACAGCTAAAAGGATATACACAAAACCAAAAGACGGAGGAAAGGGGCCCATGAAATCAATGCCCTAATCATCAAAGATTTCGCAAAATAGTAAAGGCTGCTGAGGCATTTCATGCCTTTTACCTAACCTTAAAAAATGTTGACATTTGTCACATGACCGATAAAATATAAAAGAACCTTTAAAAAGGGTTGGACAATAAAAACCAGAATCTAGAATTTTCCTAGATGTTCTCCTTACACTGAAATGCCTACCACAAACCATGGAATGGCAAGCTGAAATTATAACATCGAATTCTTCACTAGGCACGCATTTTCTAATGACTTAGTCACTGGACATTTACCATAAATGAGGAGCATCCCAAATGTAATGTCTAACTTCATTCTTGAGCTTTGGGCTTGCAACTTAGACATAAGAGGAGGGGTGAGTCCAGTAATGAGATAATTTACTATATATGCATACTAAGGCTCTTTTAAAACTAAAGCACATAAAGCTGAATCGGGAAAAGAATCACAAGTAAGGTCAGAAGAGTTCACTTCCCTTGTATCTTCTGGTAGCCCACTCAAGTGATCAGCTATATGATTCGGTGCCTTGCTCGATCCTTTATCTCAATGTCGAATTCTTGAAGAAGTAATGCCCATTTTATCAATCTGGGCTTCGATTGTGGTTTCTTTAGGAGATAGCGAACAACTGCATGGTTAGTAAAAATGGTCATATGAGAATTTAAAAATAAGGCCTAAAATTTTCTAAGGTGAAAACTACTTCAAATAGCTCTTTCTTTGTTGTTATATAGTTGATTTGAGCTGGATCCAATGTTTTTGAGGCATATGAAATGACTCTTGCAAGCTTCTCCTCCCTTTGGCCCAACATAGCTCGTATAGCACAATTAGAAGTGTAACACCCCATTACCCTAGGGTACGCACCGGGACGCCCGTAGGTCATTCCGATACATATCCTAAGATAAGGG